>BGNK01000740.1:64060-179318 GCA_003297005.1 Symbiodinium sp. clade A Y106 | reverse complement strand
TTCAGCTTCAAAAAATAGGGCGGGCAGAGCAGAGGGCTCGTTCCCGGACGTGTGCCCATGCCTCAGCCTGTCGCACAATTCCTGGGTCTCAACATTTAGCGGCGTATCCTGGCCTAGGCGCAGTGGATGTGTGCCAATGTCTCAGCCTTTCGTGAACTTCAGAGCATCAGTTTATCTGAGCGACATATCCGATCCTTGTTCAGGCATAAATCAAGGGGCCCTGGATGGATGTGTNCAGTGGATGTGTGCCAATGTCTCAGCCTTTCGTGAACTTCAGAGCATCAGTTTATCTGAGCGACATATCCGATCCTTGTTCAGGCATAAATCAAGGGGCCCTGGATGGATGTGTGCCAATGTCTCAGCTTGTCGTGGTCTGAACTGTCAAACAAATTTAGTGGCACATCGTGGCTCAGGCATCGTGCGATTGAACGAGGCCGTTTTCTCGGTCTACAAGGTTCCTGGTGACGGCCAGAAACAGTGGGNTTGTCGTGGTCTGAACTGTCAAACAAATTTAGTGGCACATCGTGGCTCAGGCATCGTGCGATTGAACGAGGCCGTTTTCTCGGTCTACAAGGTTCCTGGTGACGGCCAGAAACAGTGGGTGCTGACAAATGTGCTCGAGGCCCTGTACCCAGGTCAGAAGACCACGAAGCGGAAAGAGAAATGGAATCTTGTAGTCAACGAGGTCCAAGCTGTTCATAGGCGTTTGTGGCCGAACGTCGAGGTGCTTCTTCCGAAGCGCTTGGAGATCGAAGGCGCAGCAGAGCTGGAGGTGNCTACATCCTTCTTTTTTGCCACCTTGATTTGGGGATGGACCGCCGCGAAACGCAGCCCGGACTCCAAGCTAGTTTGCGCGAGTCTGTTTTCAGATGCTGTGAGGGTCGCTTGTAACTGCGCGGATGGCGTGCCGCTCCAGTTCCTGGTCGTCCACACAGACGGCCGTAAGGAGATGCGGCGGCCGGTGGTCGGGCCGAGCATGCTTGTAGATTGCTGGACCCCGTCCATGTCTGCTGCGGTGTCCTATCATTGGGACACTGATTATTGGAATGAGGATCTGCAAATCCCAAGCTCCAGNCGGCCGGTGGTCGGGCCGAGCATGCTTGTAGATTGCTGGACCCCGTCCATGTCTGCTGCGGTGTCCTATCATTGGGACACTGATTATTGGAATGAGGATCTGCAAATCCCAAGCTCCAGCAGGGCAAGAACTACTCTCAGTGACTACATCCTTTGGTGTTTGCAACCGGTTCCTATAAACGTCAACAGTGGAAGCTTGCGTATGTGCAAGCAGCAACTGACACCAAGTGCCCAGCAAATGGTCACCCACCTAGCCTTACACTTCGATGCAGCCGTCCTTCCTGATTTGTTCATGCAGGCAGATGATCCAAATGCGGATGCAGCTTTTCAACTTTTCCAGACCGCGGGCAGCAAGCGCCGACGTTTGGCCAGCAGTTCCATGAATGTGGTGGCTGCATCAGCTGCGCAGAAGCTCCACCTTGGGGAGGAGCAGACACATATTATCACTAGTGAAAACGTTCTAGTTGTAGAACCATGCAGGAGCGATGGGCCTCGAAAGCCATCACGGCTGTCAGCAGAACTTCTTCACTACGGGTCACGCAGCTCGCGTTCAAGATGTGCGTGCCCTGACTTCCGAAGGATTTACTATCACCCCATACCCTAAACCCTATATATATATACCTTAAACTCAAACTCTATGCTAGATGATCCTGGTGCCACAGCATCCCACGAGGTGTCCTATCTTCTTCGAGCACGTCTGGAATTCTCGGACTTCAAGCACTTCACTGTAAGCTTCCCAGAAACACTGCATGAATCCTGTCTCACTCAATACATGCAGCCTTTAATGATAGAACTCATGCGAGGTGATGATTGACGGGAGTGAGATCGCCTCCCGCCCGACAGAGATCGTCTGCCTCTTCTGCCAGCAGCTCGCGACAGGCTGCTTCGCGCCTCCTGTTGCCGCGACCTTAGTGAAGTTTTACTGCAACACTGATTCTGGTGAGGGACGTCTTCGTTGCTTCACCTCAGTGGGTTTGGCTGTCGGTTGCGAAGTTGCTTTGCATTCTTCTGAACCTATGAGCTTTGATGGGCCCAAAACAGAGAGCACCTGCAGCGATGCTGCGTGGGTTGGAGTCCCCATGGTCGGTCCGTCGTTGGTCGGCAGCTGAATCAACAGAGCTGTCCCGATGGACAGAGACGGCTGACAGTGCCACTGCCCAGCCGGTGCCGACACAGAGCACAAGCTCCAGTTCCAGTTCATCCTTTGCTCTTCCTTTCGAGGTGTTCTCGGCAGACTTTGAGAAAACTAGCAGCAGCTAGAGGGTCGGGTATTCAGTTTTGAAACCTGGCTGTGGCAGGTGCCTGCTTCCGAACCTCCTTTGCGGACCGCTGGAAGGGCTATTCAGATGGCCTGGTCTGTACTTCATGCAAAGCTGGTGCCACGCTGGGCGAGGAAGGCAGAACCAGGACAAATCACGAGTCTGCGAGAGTACTGCAAGCCGCTGATGCAATGACTGTGTCTTTTGCGCAGGCCAACTTTCTCGGGCTCTCCAACATCAGAATGTCATCCTCATGTACGGGTGCCTACACTGCGGAAATGGCCATGGGACTTGTGATCAAGACAGTACGTGATTCAGAGTTCCTGTGGCCCAGCCCTTGCTGGAAATCTGTGCGTTGCCACGCTGCATGACTGCATGTCTACGTGCTAGCATGTAGACGGTATTCCTTGTGCGTGGAAGGGAGCCCCACATATCCCAGCTGTTGCGTACCACCCGACTCAGGAAATTGACGATGCGTGCAACCAGCTGATCATCGATCACCACTACTGGCTACGGAAGTGCCCGCCCGGTGAGTCTAAGCTGCCGTGTCTTTTTCGAGACATTTTAGAACAGCTTCCTGAGAGTCTGTGTGCAACATGCGGTGGAACTTCAGAAAACTTTGCAGCCAAGAGACGTCGTGTGGAGGGCGTCACCTTATCTGGGCACCAGTGGTGTCAGACACACAACGCATACTGTTCTTTGAAAGACCCTGTCCATATTGATTTTTCAGGTCTACCTTGCCCAGACAATAGCAGAGCCAACNAGGGCGTCACCTTATCTGGGCACCAGTGGTGTCAGACACACAACGCATACTGTTCTTTGAAAGACCCTGTCCATATTGATTTTTCAGGTCTACCTTGCCCAGACAATAGCAGAGCCAACGGGCCGAGCGCACTGGCATACATTGTATGGGCGAAGAGCCACCGAGAGAAGCGCACACCCCTATTGATTTTGGAGAACGTCCCCGTGTCCTAGCTGCATGTTGGGGGGGCCATGTCTACNGGGCCGAGCGCACTGGCATACATTGTATGGGCGAAGAGCCACCGAGAGAAGCGCACACCCCTATTGATTTTGGAGAACGTCCCCGTGTCCTAGCTGCATGTTGGGGGGGCCATGTCTACATGTTTGTCTGGCTATAGTTTACCTTTGGAGCACCAAGCCACCCACTTGGCAGTTTTTTATTCAGGACATCAAGATGAGCATGATCGAGGACCTGCTTGGCGCAGATTACCTGCTCTACCAGTTGTTTGTGTGTCCTGCAGACGCAGGCCACTTCGGAATTTCTAGGCCAAGAACGTACATCTATTGCTGCCATCGGCATACCTGTCGACACATCTGTGACATTCATGAAACATATGCTCGAGTCACTTCACTTCTGCGGAAACGGGTCTTCACACGACCACGGGATTATTTCGTGGCCAAGAACGATGAGATTCGGCGGGCTGCCATGAGGGTGGCTAAAACCAGAAATATTCCTTTCCAACCGGAGCCATGGAATGTGAATGTATGCAGTGCATGAATGTGTCACATGCATGATATGCGTTAAGTGTTGCTGCTATCCTTGCATCCCAGGATAACGAGGATCTGACCTACCTGCTGAACGAGCGCGAGCTGCGGCAGGTCAGGTTGTTCGAGGAGAAATATGAGCAGCGCTTCAGCAAGCCTGCGCATTCAGATCCTGACCTCGTGTGCTTCTTGGGCGACAATGTCCGATGGTCTCTGAGCTGGTCAGCGACATCGGGAGCGATTCCTACGTACAGGCGCAACTCTGGCAAGTACTGGATTCCGAACAAGCGTCGCTTCATGGTTCCTTCTGAGAAAATGGCCTCCCTTGGATTCCCAGTCAATTCCGAGACCGCTACGATTATGGGCGTTCCTCCACTACCTTTGCTGGATTTACAGCGGGCTGATTCCGTGTGTGGAAACTCGATGCACCTGGCCAACACGTCAATAGTGCTGCTCTGTGCTCTTGTTTGTTTCGGGCCCAATACAGAACAAACGTCCTGTCATTGGAGTTCCAAGTAGAGAAGTGCTTCGAGAGGTCAACAATCCCAGTTGTGTGAAAAGCTCGGATTTCTTTCCTGTGCACATGTGATCGTCTGCGACAGCTTTGCTACACACTATTTGGCAAAGTAATAGCAGGGAGGTTCCGGCGCAGCACACATGTCATGTAATGTATGCAGGATTGTGTTTCAAGGATTAGACAGGCCGCTCAGAGCAGCCTTGCAGAGCCAATGCACCGACTACCGAAGCCTTCCAGCGGGGCACGTCCCGTGGCCCCGGTGGCAAAGGCTAAAGCCAAGTTGCCTCCACCCCCGAAGTCGTTGGCAGCAAAGGCTGCTGCAGCGCCAGCGGCAGCGAAGGCTCCTGCAGTGGGTCCACGGGCAACGCATCCGCCGAAAGCCGCTCCTATGACGATTGCACATGCAAGGGCTGCTGGAACCGTGAAGGCAACTGCTTTGATGACGGCAGCCTCGAAGACAAAGCCACCCATGCCGACACCGCCCAAGAACAAAGCTGCTTCTATGGCCGGGTATGACCCAAGGCTGGTGGGACCTCCTCCGCCGAAGGAGCCGCCAGTGTTGGCACTGGTGCCCAGTGGCCCTGAGCCCAAGCCGAGCGGTGTGTCGTGGGATCCCAAGTGTTCCGTAGCAGCCGTAGAAGCACACCTGAACTCATTGCATCATACAGAACTTAGGTGGTCTGACGGATTCGTGGTTGGAGACATTCCGCTGGGGCGTCCTGCGAAAGCCCCGGCTGCGGTGCCTCCGAAAGGAGGAAAGACGTCTCTCCACGGGCAATCGAGGAGAAGAACCGTGGAAAAATACAGTTCGAGCTACCACAACATCGCTTACTTGAGCGCTACTTGGCGTGACATTGCCAATGACTTTTTGTGCTTTCTGCAACACACTGCACGAGCAGCACTTTGTAAGGACACGGCGCTCCAGGAATGGTTGGCTTCGATGGCACCCGAGCACATGACGCAAGTCATGCTGTCGCAGTGCAGCCGGGAGGAGTTGATGTGCTTGATATTCTTAGGATGTGGGCTGCAGCCTACATCCCGGTTGCCATCGATGCTTCGCTGCACTTTACCCTGAGCCCCACAACCCGGAAACCTAAACCCCAGCCCACACACTGATCATGACAGTCAACACCTGGGCAGCCTAGGTTGGACAAACAAGAATGTCTGGATGCTTTGCAGAAGGAGCACACAAGGTTGGGCTCGCCGCTAACCCAATTGAATTATAATGGTGCTCAGGCCAAGGAACACGTCATGAGGATTCTCGGCTCGACCGACGAAGCAGCTCCAGCCGCGGCGCCCAACGAGACGACGGCTGTGGTGCCGCACCCACCTGTGGCGGGTGTAAGCTATGAGCCGAGGTACTTGAACGGCTTCTGGCAGTTGCTCATGCTAGATGACTCGGGCGAAGTGGCTGCGGCTGTGGCCCTCCCTGACTTGGACGCGGAGGGTGACGGGTATTGGCGAATGACACAGCTGGACGACGGCACTGCAATCGTCACGCAGGGTGGCAACACGGAGCCACTGGATCCTGCCGCATTCTTTCCAGCAGGGGAAAGTGCAGGGGCGGGAGGTTCCGGAGGGGGTGCATTAGTCCCAGCCGAAGAAGGTGACGGTCTGTCCGGCTCCACTGCCTTGCTACCTGGCATGCGCCTGCCCAACGAGGACACTGGCTACCTGTTGTTCCCCACACCTACAGTTTAGGCTTTAGTGTTGGGTTCGCGGGCTCGGTGTGGACTAGGTCTTATGACGTCGTGGTTTTAGATGCTAGACCATGCTAGGCATAGGCTCAGGTCTCGGCGAGGGTTTAGACTCGTGTTTGGGGTTTGGGCCTTGTGTGTTTCTGCAGGATGATCAAGATGATTCTGAAAGCGAGGCTGGTGACGGTGAAGGGGAGCCAGAGTTTCCTTGCATCACCTACGTGGATGAGATGCCATATGTCTCGGTTTCCGAATCAGTGATGATCCCGCTGAACCCCAAGCCTGGCATCACTGGCAACCTCGTGTTGTTGAGAGCTCCTTCCGGGGAGTATTATGTCGACACCGACAACCATGATACACGATGGAAACCTAAATATTTGGCCCACCTCGAGAAGCGGTATCAGGAAGCCACGCAGGCCACGCCGCCCGGCCCCAACAGTACCTTTGGGTTGCTTGAGTGTAGGCCCTTTTACACTAATTTGGGGGGGTCGCTTCGGTGACTTTTTTGGGAGTTGCTTGGGTCCGGACTCCTCCAAAATCTGGGGGGGTCTAAATCTGGGGGGGTCCCCTTGTGCGCCGGAAAACTGGGCCGAGAGGCCGGCCGTGTGGGTCTGTCCCTGTGTAAATTAATCCTAGAATNGTCCGGACTCCTCCAAAATCTGGGGGGGTCTAAATCTGGGGGGGTCCCCTTGTGCGCCGGAAAACTGGGCCGAGAGGCCGGCCGTGTGGGTCTGTCCCTGTGTAAATTAATCCTAGAATCTAGACTAGAGCACCTTATTGCAATGCACAAAGAACTGCACCTAGAATCTAGACTAGAGCACCTTATTGCAATGCACAAAGAACTGCACCAAGTACCTTACAATGTAAATGAGNTAGAATCTAGACTAGAGCACCTTATTGCAATGCACAAAGAACTGCACCTAGAATCTAGACTAGAGCACCTTATTGCAATGCACAAAGAACTGCACCAAGTACCTTACAATGTAAATGAGTGGTTGCTGGTTTTTCCTGCTGGTTTTGGCTGGGTAGGGGCAAAAGGCAAGATGCACCTTTTCTTGGAAAGGTGCATTTTGCTTCGGGCCTTGGCTGGGGCGGGCTGGGGCTGGGGTGGGGTGGGGAGTTGGGCCAACCCCCCAATCTCGGGCTGAGAATGGGTGGTGTGGGGTGGGGTGGGGTCTGGGGCTGGGGCTAGGCTGGGGGCTGGGACTCACTGACTGTGGGAGTGACTTGGGGCCCTTATTTTGCTCTTATGTGGCCCTTATTTGGCTTTATTTGGCCCTTATTTCGCCCTCAGCCCTTATTTTGCCCTTATTTTGCCCTTATTTTGCCCTTATTTTGCTCTTATTTTGCCCTTATTTTGCCCTTATTTTGCCCTTGCTTCGCCCTTCTGGCCCACAAACCCCGAGACCGCGAAGCTCCGAACGTGAAGCACCCAACAGCCCGCGGAGCCACTGGGTGTGGGGTGGATTGGGGTGGGGTGCCGGGCACTGGACCCCCAAACCCGCACACCCCTTCAATGCAATTCCCCTAAAACCCAGAGCCCTTAAAACTCCGAACCCCGACANCCCGCACACCCCTTCAATGCAATTCCCCTAAAACCCAGAGCCCTTAAAACTCCGAACCCCGACACCCTGGAACGCTAGCCTAACCTCAAACTAAGTCTTGGTCGGGTATTGAAGCTAAGGCAAGGATTGTCTTTAATATGGTATTAATACAAAGGTATATATAACTACCTCGATCTTCAAATGCTTATTGTATGATTTCAATACAGGCACTACCTGTAGGTGTAGGGAACCCGGAAAAACCACAGGAGGCCCGAGGCCCAGCACCCGGAGCACAAGGGGACCCCCCCAGATTTGGACCCCCCCAGATTTCCAGCCGCAGGCCCGAGCCAAAGGAACCCCCCCAGATTGGAGCACTGCCCAAAACAAACCTTGGAATCAACCTGCCTTCAAATGCTTAAATGTAAAGAATCCAAGGACTGCCAAAGCCAAGACTCCGGGACCGGCTGCAAAGTCCGTCGCCACGCCTCCGCCAGAACGCCGAATCACAGGCAAGACTTCTACAGCTGTGCGACCGACAAGCAAGACGGAAACGCCGGTGCCGGCGCCGAACCCGCCCAAGCCGGAGCCACCGACGAAGAGGCCGCGATTGCTAACGCAGGTGCGTTGCCCACCACCCAAGGGCAAGGATTCCAAGCCGGGTTCCGTGACACCCAAGAGTGAGCCACGAGTGCGATCGGAGGCACGGGTCCCAGTTTTTGAGCGGGTGGTGTGACATGATGCACGCATTATATGAAGTATGTGTTGGCTTCTGTGTGCGAGGACACTACGGGCCCAGGTGAGCCTAACAGCCTCGGGGACCCGCATGACGGCCCCGGCTTTGGTGGCGAGGTTGAGGATGATGAGGAGTTTCAGGCTCGGCTAGGGTTTAAGGATAGATCGGGTTCCTCTCTTTACGGTTTGATGCTGTCTAAGGCCGCATTGGATGCGACGATGGAAGCACTGGAACTCGAGATGGCAGAGGATGGGGAACCGAATGGTGATCAGGAGATGCAGGGCGAAGAGCCCGAGGACGAACCGTCCCCGGCAGGACCAGACGATGTTCCTGAGCCACCGAGCGATAATGATGCCGATGCACCGCATGGTGCTGCGGCAAGCTGATCCTTCAACTTTTAACAGTTCCCCGTTGCGACCTATCCCGGACAGACTTTTCCCATGTCCCTTGAGCACTCGTTGCCTCCAGCCCCGGGAGTCTTTTAAAGCGCAGGGATCTGAGCTAGCTTCATCATCAAGTCTTTTCCAAGGCGATGCCGAGCATGCGCTGTGTGTGACTGTGGAGAGACCACAAATCCTTGTGCGATGACAAAGCCCCGAATTGCAACGCGTGCTGCGCAATGCTTACATAACGAAAATTCCTCACCCCAACATGAAACGCTGTTCACCCAGGCCTTGGACGAGTTCTCGCTGGAAGCCGACCACGTGCACGGCGAGGACGTCAGGCGCATGGGCTTGCTTGCCTCAGCCCAGGCAGCAGTAGTGAATCAGTAGTGTCAATGTCATTGCCAGGAGAATCTTTGGCAAAGAGATGGGGGATTTGGTCTATGTGCTTCACCAGCATTAGTTACCTAGACTTGTTCTTCCTTGACAATATCAGATCATGAACCGAGGCAACCCTTCAAGTGCTGCAACACGGCTTGGATTTGCTGGCAAATCTTCGTCTCGAGAAATTCAAGCTCAGTGATGGCGAGATTGAAAAGCTGGATGGCCCCCTGGAGCCAGAGAACCTTCGCAAGATAAACCTGGCGCCCTGCCAGGATCGTTTCATCTTGAAGATTGCCTCTAGCCTGCAAATGGCTCACTCCCTATCTCTCCTCTCTTCTCCTCTCTCTCGCTCGCTCTATCGCTGTCGTTCTCTGTTCGATGGACAACNGGCGGACGAAGAAAGTCGCCAATGGAGAAGTTTCAACCTGTTATGGTCCGTGTTACGGATCCGAGGCTGTGCCGTTGCCGAGGGGTGTCACCCCTTGTGGAATGATTTTCGACGGGCATGCAAAGAAGCGAAACTCGCCGGAGTTTTGCTGAAGTGCACGTCGGTTATCAATTACGGACATGGTCCGTGGACCAGTGGCAAGCGCCGCGTGACACTGAAGCAGGCGGCCAAATCCTTGATGAATGTGGCCGACGACAGCTACATGACAAGCCTTACGGAACGAGTGCTGTTCGACCGTGGATGGGAAGCAGGAGGACGAGTGTTGTCCAAGAGGGAGTTCCTTAGCTCCTACGCTGTCACCCGCAGGCTTCCTTACGATTCTTGGCATGAACCTGAATCCCAGAACTTGTGTCCATCCCTCACTGCCATTCTACAAGTCGTCAATTTCTGGGCATGTAGAATGTAGACATGTTGGGCTTCGAGGCCAAAAACAAACACTGGTTTGGTGTGGTGGACTCAATGGCGCGGCTAGACGGGGATTGGACAATCCTCGAGGAAACCCTGGCAATGGCCAATGGGAACCACTCCCTGCTCTCCGAGGCTTGTTTTGGATAATACTGTAATTAGACACTTTCCCTTAAACCTTATTAATCCCTAGCAATACTATGAATCCTTGACCCCTTAACCCTAAACCCCTTCCCCTGAACCCTAAGCTCTGGATTGCCTTAAAAACAAAAGGAAGGAATAGGTGAGATGCTTTTTTTCCTATGAAAGCTTCGGGGTCCTCAATTGGCTTAAAGCAAGCAACCGACCAACGAAAGGCACACCTGAAACCCTCAGCCGCTAGATGCTTGATGCGAAACG
Organism: Symbiodinium sp. clade A Y106; assembly: GCA_003297005.1. Taxonomy (NCBI): domain Eukaryota; class Dinophyceae; order Suessiales; family Symbiodiniaceae; genus Symbiodinium; species Symbiodinium sp. clade A. The sequence continues at coordinate 168,969 of BGNK01000740.1, read as the reverse complement.
GCAGCTTAGGGATTTCCTGTTTTTTATATTATCTAAGTCCATAAAGAATTCGCCAGGACGCAGATGATCCTCCGGAAGAGGATGCAGATGACGAGGAAGCCGACGATGGCGACGATGCCCAGGATCAGGAGGAGCCAAACTCCCGCGCGGCGTTCAACCTCCTCAGAGCCAGCTACAATGGCAACACAGATCAGATGGTGGAGGACTTCCTACACGACCATGATCTTCATTTGCGCATGAGAATTCTCATACATTGTGGACGTGTGCTGCAAACCGAGTACGTGCAAATGCTGGACGCACACAAGGGCGGCCAAATGTCAATGATTGAGTGGCAAGCTGCCAGGGGCTGCGGCAGCTGGTTCGGCACAGTGACGAAACTGTTCAGTTTGTTGCGCACGCCCGATGTCCTGAGTTCATTGGATCTACGACAACACGGTAGTGACATCGTTCCGATGCCAGAAGACGATGCAGGCTTGCAGGCGAACCTGCGCACAGCCAGGACCCTTTTTCCCATGACTATTTAGAAACCCACACAACCCAAGCCTCAGCCTCAGCAGCCACAAGCCCCCAACGAACCCAGGACGATGTGGAAACTAGTGCTGGAACTGGCTACAGCACGGTGCTGGAGTCAGCTGCACCACAGCATCACCCTGCCGCATGCTTTCGTGAGAGTGTTCTCAGATCCAGCCAGTGGCAGTCTGAAGAATAGCGAGAAGACTCTGAAAGCACTGTGCTCTGCTTTGCAAAGTGTGGATAAAGCTCTCCGCCAGGCTCAGGCGGGCCAGGACAAGGAAGCTTTGTCTGCAGTCCAGGCTCTTGCTGATGACCTGGGCACGTTTACCTGGGTTCTGACACGCGAGATCCTAGTTGACATGGAGCAGGCTGACTACAACCTGCAAGACGATCGCCTGCGTGAGCTTGCTTGGGCCATCTTCGCGAGTGCGGCTCAAACAAAGTCGACGTGTGAAGATTCTTTCACTTGGCTCAAGGATTCAGCAAAGCGGCAATCGACGACGGACAAGATGGCCGACGAAACCAAATGGATGTACCTGCAGATCTGTCCGTATGCATCTGAGGGTGGGTCAACAACCTTGTGCCCACCGCCAGCAGACATCCGTGCACAGCGAGCAGAGGACATTCGGCAGTACCACGCCCTGAAGCCCTTCGCTGGTCAATGGCACAAGTTGCCGTTCGAGGACATCACGAAGCAGCAGATCAAGAAGTGGCGGCCAGCGGGCTTCTTCGCGCAGCGGCGAGCATCAGCAGCGGCGGCGTTCGTCCTGCAGCATACCCAAGGAGATGGATTGAACATCCCTGCCGTGAAGCAAGCCTGGTGTGGTGGCTTGGAACAACAACTGCATTTCCTGCGGCTTTAAGTGTGTCTTTAAAATCCCATAGATGCTCGGGTCCGCTCAGGCTGCTTGTTGGTCAAAGGTGAAGNTTAAGTGTGTCTTTAAAATCCCATAGATGCTCGGGTCCGCTCAGGCTGCTTGTTGGTCAAAGGTGAAGTGTACCAGCGCCGTGACACTGGTGGCTACATCTTGAGTTTGGGTTTCATCAACTATGTCACCATGGCGGTGCACCTCAGAGCTACCGACTGCATGGGCGAGGCACGACACGGGCCAAGTAAACAGCATAGCCCATAGGGCCAGAGGAATCCAACGACCCCCCAAACCATAANGAAGCAAGCCTGGTGTGGTGGCTTGGAACAACAACTGCATTTCCTGCGGCTTTAAGTGTGTCTTTAAAATCCCATAGATGCTCGGGTCCGCTCAGGCTGCTTGTTGGTCAAAGGTGAAGCGTACCAGCGCCGTGACACTGGTGGCTACATCTTGAGTTTGGGTTTCATCAGCTATGTCACCATGGCGGTGCACCTCAGAGCTACCGACTGCATGGGCGAGGCACGACACGGGCCAAGTANCTATGTCACCATGGCGGTGCACCTCAGAGCTACCGACTGCATGGGCGAGGCACGACACGGGCCAAGTAAACAGCATAGCCCATAGGGCCAGAGGAATCCAACGACCCCCCAAACCATAACGGAGTTTTCCTTAGTCCGATTTCTGATTCTGTGGCCGACACTGCAGCCATAAGACAATAACCTCAATAACCCACAGGATCCCAAGGACCCCGAAACCATAATGGAAATTTTCTTAGCCCGAATTCTGATTCTGTAGCCGACACAACCCCGGTGTTTGCATCAATTAGAGGATGTAGCTTCATTGACGCCAGAGCCTATTGTCTGTCGCCTATGACCATAGCCAAAGCCAAAGCCTAACTAGTAACTACCCACCACAGGTCTACTTGCAGCCGGAGCCCAGCAAGTTCCCGATCTTCGTCTTCAACCTCGAGGCTGGTATGGAGTCAGATTGGAGGCACATTCCTGCGCACGTTGTGGCTCCTCTGTGCGGGAGTTCGAACGCGATTCAGCTGAAGCGTGACGGCCCAACCCGAAATGGTCTGCTGAAAAGTGCTTTGATGCAGGGTGTTTTCCTTACCAGGGCACAGGTGGAGAAGTGCATGGTGGCTGAGGGCATCGGCTTCCCGGCAAGCGGCACTGGCAAGAACAACCGCGTTCTAAAGATTGACCTGGTCAATGCCCTGCTGAAAGCTGTGCTTGGCGACAGCGTTTCGGACAAGGAGTTTGCAGAGATCCGCAACAGACTTGCGCGAGAAAGCACACAACAAGCAGATGAAGATGGTGACGAACAGGAGACCATGGACGATGGAACGTGCCCTGAGGAGATTCTGAACATAGTGCAGAGCCTGGACCCCGACAACCAGCAAGCGTTCAAGGAGCTGCAAAAGCAAGCTGCCAAGATCCTGGAGCAGCGTGCCAAGGCAGCCGAGCGGCGACAGCGGCAGCGAGCTGCCGCATCAGAGCCGCCGCCCCCAGCGCATGCCTCATCGGATGGTCCAGGGACCGAAGCTTCTTCTGCTGTGAGGCCTGAACCTGTCGATCCCGCATCAGCTGATGTTGCGCCAGAGGGCCCACTCCCGGCTCATGCTGCTGAACCGGTCGTTCCGGCATCAGCTGATCCTGCAGCCGAGGGCCCACTCCCTGCACATCCACATGCTGGCTCCGATGCACCTCGCCCTCGGTCAAGCCGAAAGCTCACGCCAGACTGCATGAAGGTTCTCTTGCCGCCACTCGTAGATGACAAAGTATACTTCAAGTGGAAATCTGCGAGCCAACAAGTGCAAGTTGAGTTCATAGGCAGCCTGGCTGAGGATGCATGTTTTTATCTAGCTTAAAAGCATCAAGAGTTTTGGGTGTATACTGTAACATACAAGGCTTAGGTTCGATTAACCTGTGTCCAGGAGCATCTAGCCTGACAGTTATACGAGTGTGGGGTGTACATTGTAACATACAAGGTTTGGCTTAACGTGTATCCAGGAACGTCTAGCCTAAAAGCTATGAGTTTGGGGTGTATATTGTAACAGACAAGCTTTCGGCTAGGTTAACCTGTGTCCAGGAGTGCCCGCTGGTGTGCAGCGAACGAAACAAAGCTCGTGGCCAATCGGTGGAGATATGCAAGCGAAGGTCCGAGCATGCCAAGTGGTTTTCCGATTCATGCAGCAGACCTACCATGAGCATTTCAAAAACAGCCCTGGCTATGATGAGAATTGGAGCCNTTACTGCAGCAATATGTCGTCAAAACATACGAATGTTTAGACCCTTTTCGGAGACACAACGCAGGCCTTCGGATGAGCAGCTCCGTGATGCCATCGAGAGCATGGCTGCAAGGTTTTACTAGGTGCAGTGGCTCAGTCGCAAACCCTAAACCCTTGAGCCCTTAACCGTGGGGTCGATATGTGCTAAATCGCCAAAGGTGTTATCGGAGTAGTGCTGTCTGGGATCCGGTCACTCACTAGCGTGCACTAAATCACCAAAGGTGTAATCGTGCAGGCCGCTCATCCAAAGGTGAGGCCAGGCGAAGTTTCACGACGAGAGTCTCCGCACAGGATGCAAAACAGCTTTGCGTTTGAAGCCTCTGTGTGCAAGAATGCCATCTTCCATGACATGACTTTAAGGTTCGGGGTTTGGGGGTTGAGGGTTTAGCCATCTTCCATGACATAACGCTGGTGTACCCAGGAACACCTTTTCAATTTGGGGGGGTTTTGGTGGGGGGGGTGTTTTGGCTTCTTATGANGGTTCGGGGTTTGGGGGTTGAGGGTTTAGCCATCTTCCATGACATAACGCTGGTGTACCCAGGAACACCTTTTCAATTTGGGGGGGTTTTGGTGGGGGGGGTGTTTTGGCTTCTTATGACATCCATAGCAGCAAGAGTGACACTTGACACAATCTGTTTATCGGAGCAGAGTGAAACACTGGCCAGCGACAAGACAGACAACCGCCAAACGGCAATAACAACACTGAAGACACCCGTAGTCTTGAACCCATGGTTGTGATGGTGACAAGTATAAGAAAATCTCAAGTGCAGACTGCCCTACAGAAACCTCCAACATGGGATAATGCCAGGCAGGGTGCGGGCATGATGATGTTCCAGGCATCTGGCTATTGCTTGAAACCTTGCATTCCAAACCCTGAACCCACTCAACCCTAAACCCCTAAAGCCTTTATAATACCTTAATACCCGTATACAACCCAGACCCCGTAAACCGTAAACATCAAACACTGAACTCTAAAGCTTGAACTCTTTCATCGACTGGGGCAACCGGCCCCTCTCACGCGGCACTCTTCGTAGGCGTCGTGCGCACCTAATGGTTGAAGGTTTAAGGTTTATGGGTTTAGGATCTCGGGTTTAAGGGTTTAGGGCTTTGGGTCTTAGGGTTCAGTTTGGGGGGGGGGTAGAGTTTTCGGGAATTAGTTACTACTTACATGTTTAGATGACTTGGTAAGAAACGGTTCTACGTAAGGCCACACATAGTTAGACCTGCTGATGGCTCCAAAGACTCCAATGATTCGACTGATGCTGTATGTACGTATGTATCGTCTGAGATTACAGGCATCATATTGGTACTGCTTTGACATTGCAAAACGCTTCCACATTGACCAAGAACCCAGCGTCTTTAGATTCGGTGGACGCATGAGATAAGCCCACAATGCACACTGTAGTCCCCCGGACCGCAATTTTCGGACGCTTATACTGGGGAAGAGGGGCGCTTTAGCCGCAGTATACATGAATTGGATTTGTAGTCATTCAAAGTTCTTGAACATGTAGTGACATCCAGCTTCTGTTTCATTCGTGGGACTTCGGATCTCTGTTTCACCAGCCAGCCGTAGCAGAAGCTGAACAACAGCAAGCTTCGCCATGCAAGTTCTGCACTACCAAACCCCCGCCACCACCACCACCACCACCGCCACCAACACCACCACTGCCTATGCAACGACGAAGGCGACCACGACTTCTACCACCACGATTGCTAGTGCTGCTACTGCTACTGCTGCTTTTGCTGTTAGTGCTACTGCTACTGCTACTGCCGCTACTGCTACTGCTGCTACTGTTACTGCTACTGCCGCTGCTGCTGCTGCTGCTACTGCTACTGCTACTGCTACTGCTACTGCTATGGACGACGATGACGACTGCGACGACGACGACTACGACGACGACTACGACCATGGATGGCAGTAGCTTAGCCGCCTCGACAAAACGCAGTTGTGACTCCATCCGTCATGGTATCCTCTACGCCCTACGCCATTGACAATGTGGGCTGCCATTTTGGGGATAAAGGCTAAGGAGCAACATCGAGGTCTGGACGATTAGGAAGACCCTGTGGGACATGGTTTCATATCATGCCATCAATGTGCCTCGAAGCCTTTTGCATTAGGGGCTTAAGAGCTTGGGGTGACCGGCCCCCTGGACCATATTTCCTTTCTTCTGACTCCTGAACAAGCTTCATGAGCTACACTTGTCATCCAGCTGCTGCTTCAGGTTTAGGGTTGAGGGCCTTTGGGTTTCCGAAACCCCAAACCCTACATTCTAATCTGCCCCTGCTTCTCCAAGGCGGCCTTCTCATCCCGATTTAGGGTTGCTTTAGATCCCAAGGCGCTCCAGTCTCCAGTTGCTCTGCCCTCATCGCGTGGATTCCCAGCTATGACGATATCCTGAGGGTCCATGTACTCGCATAGTATATACTTTGGCCTGGAAGTAGTCCCCAGGTACTTTAGGGGCAAAGTATACACCATTTGGGCACACGGACCCTTAAGGATATCCTTCTCCTTCTCCTTGAGCTGCATTGCCAGAGTGGCATTCTCTGCAAGCAATCTGTCACCAGGCCGCACATGGCTTCATATCCTCAAGCCGACAAACTCCGCAAGCCCTGATGGACCCAATTTCGTATATCATAATGCTAGAACATGCTAAATAAAACCCTACATACACATAAACCTGAATGCTTGCAGATTGAAATGCACGATCCACTCAGAAACGAACCCCAAGAGATGAAAGAGAGAGGGGAGGTTCAGGAACTGTGAATCTGTATCCTAAATGTTCCTAAATCGTAGGCCCTTGTTATAAGGATCCTATTGTACTATGCCCTTGGCTTTAGGATCACCCCCTCCGATTACAGTAGATGCCAGAAGGTTGGAACATGGCTTGAGGATGATTAGTGCTGGGATCCCTTATACTTTACCTTAAGGCCATGAGGATAGTGATGTTCCAACTTTCTGGCTTCTACTATATGGATACCTCTTTCGGATTCTTTCGGCATCCCTCAAAAAAAACGGTGCGGCACCGGGTGCTCTTCCATGGAAGGTGAGCAGCAGCCTCCACCAGGCAACAAGAGGACCAACCCTAAAACCTCAAACGGAACCCTAGGAAGTCTCCAATCCTAAATCCCAGACTTGTAAGGTTGAGGCTTTGGAGTTCAGGGCGTAGGGCTGAGGGTTTACAGATGCAGGGTTTAGGGCTACGTTGAATCTGAACTCGGATGTCCGTGCGGCAAGCCCCAAACCCCGAATGAGACCCCTAAACCCAAAACCCCAAAATCACAGTAATGAGCTCAGCAGTGCTACAGTCCCAATCTTGGGGCCTGTGTACCCCAGCCCCTAAAGTCAACCTTCTACTTATGGTATGGTTCTTGAAGTGTATATGAATATATAGCCGTCTACGGGCGGTATACGGTAGATGTGTGTGTGTATGTATATATATATATATATATACACACATGCAAATATAGACCCAAACGCTTTAAAGCTAACTACCGGGGCCCGAAGTAAACACAAAACCAAGCACGCCTTCGATCTGCAGTGCGCCGATTTCTGCCTCAGGTCTTTAGGGAGTTTAGGGTGTAAGGTGTAAGCAAATATCCTAAATTTCGGGTTTGGGGTTTTAGGCTTGAGACTAGTTTGAGAGCTTGATTAAGGTCTACAAGCGGGGGGCTTTAGAGGAACGTTAAACCTGGTCCTAAACTGCTTCCAACACTGTAAATCCCAATCCCCGAAACCCTGAAACCTTTTAGAAGCTGTAAAAAACAAAACAAGAACCCATGAAGGAAATCTTAAAGCCCTAGATTTCGACAACTGAACTATTGCGGACAGCGCGGCTCTTCATGTACTGAATCCTGGCGTAGTCTGTATGGCCAGGAATCACAATGTCCTCACAGTTCCAGGTTTAAGATCTATGGCAACTTACGGATCATGAGAATAATTGCATCCTGACCATACACCTTCAGCCTAAATCCTAAACCCCAACATTGACCTACATTGACTCTGTAAGCTTAAATGCTAACCCGAACCCTGAATTCGCAAGCTCTAAAACCTATGTCCTAAGAGTGCGTGCTTTTCGGAAGTCTTCCTATCTGGGCAGGGCTCTGAGCAGGGTGCATAAACGGCTTATATAAGGGACTATATATGCATATATAAACAAATATAAACAAATACATATATATATATATATGTATGTTTGTATGTATGTATGTATGTATGCAACCCCCCCTACGGGATCTACCTTTTTGTGTGTTTTCCGCAGATAAAGAGTCACACCGGTGTATTATGCATATATGCAGCAGACATGTTTGCGATTGTTTGCGACGGCGCGAGCGAAGGTCGAGTCTGAGATTGTCAAAACTGTTTCGCGGAACTGAAAGCCTCAATCGCATGGGCTGCACGAAGTTCTGCATGACCCACGTGCAGAGGTTCCCAGTTCCCAGTCTCGAGCCAGAGGTCGGTGCCGCGTTTCCAGTATTTGTACTGCTCTGAACGACTGTTGTTCCGCAGAAGCAAGGTCCCAGCCCGGGTAAGCTGATTCAGGGAAATTCGATCCTTCATGAAGCGCCAAGCCCGATCGATGATCTGGGTCCCCACCTTCCCCTGAGCGGCTTCTTGCGGCCGGGCACTCGATGCTCAACGACCTTAACATAGTCGGGAGCCTTCCAAATGAATTTCCCGTTCACCAGCACCTTTTTTTGGCATGGACCACGCGATCTTGCAGAACACCGCCCACTCGGAGCTTATAGCTCTTCGCGGAATCGGTATGGAATACGACACGCCAGTTCCTCAGATGCTTCGTGGCCAAGGGCTTCCACTCCACACGTCTGACGGCTCCTGGGCCTGGTGCTCTCTTCACGGCGGGGGTCTTCTCCGCGAACCCGGCGTCCAACATGCACAAACCGCACACATAGGCATGGAAGTCGCTCGGCCAGGTCGAGGTGTTGACATCAGGCACAGAGTCCGACAGCGATGACGACGAATTGCTGGAGGAATCCTCCGAGTCGCTGTCGTCGCCTGGGCCTTTCTCCTGAGCGGGCTGCTGTTCATCCAGAACGGCGGCCGCACGCGCTTCTGGAGGATGTACATTGGCGGCGATGGTGTCGTCGATGCGGTCCTTGCCACGGTTGGTCTGGGTGTCTTCTGGAGCGAGGAGATCCACAGGACGATCGGCTTCAGGAATGTCCGCAATGGCAAGCATCTTGTGGGGCGTGTCCTCAAGGGCGAGCGCCTTCCGCTTGTCGTCCCGCTTCTTCTTCTGTAGCACACGTAAGAGGCTTGCATCGGCGCGGGGATTCCCAGCGCCATCCACTCCAATCGACAGTCCGAGTTGGCGTTGGATGTGGTTGCACAGAACCCGGATGTCGGTGGAGGATGTCGGAAGGCGGGACGGATGAACTTTCACGGAGCCGTCACGAGTCTTTTCCAAGATGAGCTGGTCGGACCGGGAAATTGAGGAAGCCCATGGGGTTGGAATAGTGCCAGGGCTCACCGGAATGTCTGATGGCGGTGTGGCCGAAGAGGATTCAACTTGAATCGGCCCCGGTAGGACGTACCACGAGTCACAATGACTGACGATCGACGAGGCACAATAACTGTAATACCATATTACTCCTAGCACTGTGTGTGCAGATAGGGCTTATCGGGCACAGATAAGGGCTTGTGGGGCAGAGACAGGGCGTATCGGGCACTTCCCCACCCTGGGATCATTCTAAACCGCAACAAGTGTAAGCCTGTAGTATTGCTAAACAACACAGAAAGGTAGATCCCGGGGGGTACCCCATATATATATATATATATATATATGCGCAAATTATATGTATGTGTATATCTATATTATACACACACATACTATGGCGAACACCAAGGCAAGTCGGATTTGTAGTGGCTCAAGTGTCTGTGTCACGTCCTTAAGTTCCGAAATGGGCTCTTCCTAGGGAACTCGATCAGGTTTAGGGGTTAAGGCGCAAGGGCCATAATGTAAGCTAGGTTTAAGGTACCCTTTCTCTCTTTCTCTCTTGCGGCGCGCCCACCGCGTTCAAAATCTTGGCGGGTGACCCAATGCAGGTCCATCAGACATCAGGCCTTTGCGGCTTCGCGGTGCGCGTACACCGCCGGCAGCGGCACGCCGAGCTAGTTGACCTTTGTGACAATCAATGCGAGCAGTTGCTTCCTTGCTGTGCGTGTGCACATCTACATATGCGCAGTTTCTCGGGTCGCCGTCCAAAAGCTCACGAGCTCCCACCGTTCTGCAAGGCGAGGTATTGCACTCTCTCTATGAACCGTGCCTGCTTGGAACATGCGCGCTCTCTTGCCTGAGAGAGCTTTCTTCAGAGTCGTCCAAGGTGTTGCTTCCTCCTCTGCTGCGTCGTCTCGCCCGCTGACGGAAGCAGTCCGTACAGCGGTTAGCGCAGGAACGCTCCGGCGCCTGCAAAGGTTGGTGGAGCTCCTCCGCGACAATCCCCAAAACATCTTCCACCGAAAAGTTGGCCTGCAGGCCGAGTTCGACGACCTTCTTGCTCTCCACGAGCTTCACATGTCCCACGCAATGTTTCCCCAGGCTGCTCCCATCAACACAACAGTTCGCACGACGGAGGCTCGCGCCCTCGTCTGCTGCCTCGGAAGCATAACGGACTTTCCGGTGTCGTTCGATTCTTCCAATTTACGGCTTTAGGAGTTTAGCGGTTTTGGGATTTAGGGGAAACTTAACTTGCCAAGCCCTTACAAACTGCCCCGAATCCGAAACTCAGGAGTTGAAACCACAAAGCCCCCAAGAGTTTTTTCCAAGGTTCGTTCGAAATGCCAATGAGCTTACATCCGTGCCTCGAATCCCTCGAAACCTTAAAGCCCTTGGTCAAGCCCTCGCAGGTCCTCTACAATCAAACTGTCTAAGACAATTCAGGGTAGCCAGATCTTCCAAAATCCCTGAATTAAGGAGTATACCTTAAATCATATTCGGGATCCTATGATAGTTTAAGGTATATCATGATTCTGGAAGGTCCGGGTACATCCCTGAACCTCACAAGCTCCTTCCAACCGCTCAAACAGCGCTTCACATCGGTGTAGCGCCGGAGGGGTTCTGACCAGGTTGGACACCGACTCTCCTGAGTGAGTGTATGTGTGTGTGTATACATATATATATATTATGTATGTATGCCTTCTATGTGGCTTCAGGGGTCATGCGGTGTTCAGGGTTTAGGGTGGTCTCAGCTATTGCGACCACGGCTTTTGCTGTATGGTCTGCGGGGTGTGGGGCCAATTCGCATGGACTCGAAAATGCGTTCTACCAATAGTCTCCATTGTAGTTCCTTTCTGAGGTTACCTTATAGGATCCTAAGTATATATTCGGCTAAACCAAAAAGGAGGAACAACAATGGAGTCTGTAGGTAGGCAGGGAGCTTTGTGGCTGTGAGGTTTCGAGCTGGGGGGGCCACTATGCAGACCTTGGCGGCTCATCTGTCATGTCTTATGAAAGTTATAAGGTTTAGGGTTTAGGGTTTAGGGAGTCAGAAGCTGGCTTTTTAAGGGTACTCTCTGACAGTTCTCCTTAAGAATCGTAATTCAAGCTACCAAAAGTTGGAAACAATATCTTGTACCATATTATGGTACGTAATTCAACACCAAATCCCGTAACAAGAACCCAGTATCAGGGTTCCGTGCCTCCCGTCCGGCTTCAGGGTTGAATCATACGACTTCAAAGCCCTCCATGCCCTGAACCCCACGAAAACTTAGGCCGCACAGTCTGTGTCTTAAACCCTGGATCCTACAGTAAACCCTGAACCCTAAACCCTAAACCCTAAACCCTGAACTCCCCAAACCCCAAGCCACGGGCCCCCGACCTTGAACTCCCCTAAACCCACCTTTAGTCTCCATTGTAGCTCCTCTTTTGGTTTAACCAAATATAAAAAATATAACTAGGATCCCAAAATCAAAAGGTAACCTGCAAAAGGAACTACGATGGAGACTATACGTAGATATACCCTAAACCCTAAACCCATCAACCTGGTACAAGGGGAAAGGCCCGCCCTTACAAGGGTTCTATACAGGTTCTTTAAAGGGGCTCTATAGGGTTTAGGGTTTAGGGTTATATAAGGGTCTAGGACCCTAAACCCAAAACCCAAAAGCGCTCAATGCCAGCCTCATGCAGCCTAAACCCCGAGCCCTGAACTCCGCATACTCGCTTCATTGAACTGCACTTGTCGTGGCTCCCCAACATCTAGTACATGAGTTCTTTGTGTCTTTTTGCATAAACATCCACACGTACACATACATGTGCACATCCATAATCATAATCACATACATATGCGTATAAGGTCGTGGATGTATAGCTGTCATATCCTATCAGTTTACAGTATGCACATGCACATGCATACACATACTGACATGCATGGACATCAGCCTGCAGGCTGAACAAAATGCACGTGTGCATACACATGCACAGACTCGTACTCAAGCGCACTCCTAGTTGCACATAGCTACATACAAACAAACAAACATACATACATACATACATACGTAGATACGTACATACACTGACTGACTGATTGACTGACTGACTGCATACGTAGCAATACCATGCGCACTTGCATGCATGCTGAGGCACGTCTCCATCTCTCTCTCTCTCTGTCTATGTATCCATGTGTGCATACGTACACAACATATGCTTATGTGTGTATATATATATATATATACACATATTTGTAAATACACACACACACACAGATAGATGTGCATACATACACACGCGCACATTATGTGCAACATGCCTACCCCTAAGCCCCATGTTTGAAACCTCATACCCCAATTCCAAGCCCCGATCTCATTGCAGACAAATGTCTGGCGAGATGAAAACCGACTCACTTCGCAGCATGTCGTAGCTGTCCTGCTTCTGCTTCCACTTGACTTGACATGAAAGACATGCTCAGAATTTTGGACTCAGGCTGTCAGCAAGGCAGCTAGTGGCCGAATCAGTCATAGCTACAGTCAGACTCATAAGTAGCTGGTATACAACCTACATGTGGTGGGCTACTCTAACCGACATACTCAGGGTCAAAACATTTCAATTCCTAAGATCCATTGACAAAGGTGAGTTATTGCCTTAGATGCATTTTACTTCCTGCGGACTTCCAGGCTGGGTGGCAACCTGTATGGGTGCTTCCGAGAATCACCCGATTTTGGGGTCCTTATAGTATGGATCCTACTATGTAGGGTACTTTATTGGGGTCCCCTATTTTCGGAAACTCCCATATGAGAAGCACTGACTGACCTAACCCAGCTCGGGGCCTAGGTCTACAGTTTAGGGGGTTATCACATACATGTGTCCAGATTGAATAGGGCTTATGCTCCTGAACTCGAACCCTAGAGAGTGTAGCGGCCAGGGCAGTGGTTGAGCAAAAGGCTGAGGACACCTAGCCCTGAGTCCCTGTTTACCAAACCAAAGTCCCGGTTTAGGGTTTAGGGTTTCGACTGTAGGGGGTCTTGCGGTAGGGTTCCTTTACGAGTTCCTTCAAGGGATACTCTGACGGCCTTATGGAGGATTTATACATGGTAGTTTCCGAATATAGGGGACCCCAATATAGTACCTTAAATAATAGGATCCTTATTATAAGGACCCCAAAATAGGGTCCGCTAATTTTCGGAAACTCCCATATGCGTTCCTTGAAGAATTTAAGGGTTACGAAAGGGGATGCGTACTATGAAAGGTTACTGCAGGGGATCTCTTAGAGGGGTTCCTGAGGCGGGTTGCAGGAGCACTTGAAAAGGCATTCTCGGCTTAGGATTGAGGGTTCTGGGGCATGCTGTTTGTCGACAGAAGCCTTGCGGATCTCAACCCTCTTCTAGCTGCTTCGGCCTCTTCTTATCAAGCCCCGGAACGCCCCAACTAGCCTTCAAGCGAATCCTGCTTGGCGTACCCTCTACCCTGCACCCTACAGAACCCCTAACGTCCTTAAAGAAGAACACTGAAAGATCCCTTGAAAGAAACCTTTGAATGCGGCCTAGACTCCCAAATGCGCGGCCCCTGACCATCAGCGAAGAGGAAGATGTGATCCTTCACCGCACCGAGCTTCGAAGCAACATCTAAGAATCCAAGAAGGGGCCTACAAGTCCTTCAGTTTCAGGGTGTGGGTGACATGTTTGAGGTTTTAACGGTTACGGCTTCAGGGCCAGCTTAAGATCCAAGGCGCAAGCTGTGACTCGATGTATTGGCCCGGAACCCAAATTGAATGTGCGTACTGCCCACATTAGCATGTGGAAAGAGATGTATACGAAGGTGCCTAACATTTGCGTCTGCACCTAAGGGAGTCTTATGTTTATATATATATATATATATGTTCACTGTGTTCATTGGTATTTGTCTTATGCATATATATATATATGTATGTATACATAATATATATATATATATATATATACATACATATATATAAGGTGTATGCATATACATATATATATACAGTATATACACATACACACACACATTCAGGTACTTAGACATGACAATATGCTCTTCACACCGAAACTGTCTGTCTTTAAGCCGGGTCCGACCCCTCTCGGCGATGGAAATGCTTCGAGGCTTTCAGAAACCTCGGCGAGAAAGGTTTAGGGTCTGGGCTTTGGGTTCCGATTTATCTTTTGAGCGGGTTTGGATTCTAGAGTCTAGGGTCTTATGGAATCAAACAGGGTTTTGCAACATCGTTTGTTCTGGCCGGCTTTGAGAGGATTCTATACAGGTTGAGTTGCTCCAGGTTCTTCTGCCCCAGCCACTCTGCAGGGAAAAGGTGATTTGATTTCGACCAACCCTTCCGCTGAAATCCCAAGATCGTGTCTGTCTCAGGAAATATAGTCTGGAACGTGTGAGACCCTCATTCTAATCGTAATCGTCCAGGTCTTAGACCACCCATCCGCTCCTCCAAGCCCTAATACTAAGCCTGAATCCTGGGCCCGGCCCACCCTGCTTGAAGGATTGCGGGGGGGGGGGGGGGGAAAGACGGGTACCCCCCAGGTTTTTATAAAACTCCCAACGTACACGAAACGCCCTTTCCCATCACTCTTCTTCTTNGGGGGGGGGGGGGGCGAAATCAGGTTATCCCTCGAGATTTACGAAAACCTACAGCCTACCTGAAACCTGCTTTACTATTGCTCATCCTATGCCTTGAACCCTCAACCCAAAGCTCTTCCTAACAGCTTTCAAGACACCGAACCACCCTAAGCCTTTCACACACCCTGTGAACCCCAATCCCCTCCGAAGAAAACCCCGAAGGCCCTACACCCTCAGCCCTCTGATCCTCGAACCTTACCCAGACCCCCCCCAACTACCCTTTATGGTAGTCCCGAACTACCTCATATACTGAGAAATCTTCGAGCCCCCCTTTAAAGGGTACTTGGGGGGGTCCTGGTATGCCCTCAAACTTAAACTCTCGCGCACGAAAGCCCTCCAAGGGCGCAGCTCCATCAACGGGTCGAAGATGTGCTTCGTCGAGACAGAGTCCATGTCCTCAATGGTTACTATAGGGCCTATAAGGGCCGTTTCATTAAAATAGGGTTCCTTTAAAGGGATCCTTTGAGGGATCTATAATAATGGTACTATGATGTAGGGACCTTAATAACTAGAATGGGGTTCCTTTAAAAGGGTTACTATAAGGGATCTATAATAAGGTTACTATGATGTAGGGACCTTAATAACTAGAATAGGGTTCCTTTCGCGGGATCCTTTAAAAGGGTTACTATAAGGGATCTATAATAAGGTTACTATCATGTAGGGGCCTTAATAACTATTTGAGGGGTCTGTAAGGGCTACTATGAGGGTTTACTATGGGTGCCTTAAGAGTCCATGTCCCCACTGGCCGAAACATAATTAGATGGGGCTCCGTGTTAGTATGGTTGGATTTCTGGATTCATCGAATTCCGGCACATTTTTATACTTATATAAATATTGATAGACCTGTTTTGTTATAGAGGCTTTGGTGGAAGGTCTACGTATAGTATACTTCGCAGTATACTCAGGGGTTCAAGGGACTGAGTAACAAATTAGGGTGATAAGTACCTCAAATGGGATTATAAGTGGGTACAGCTGTAGTTAGCTGATGTGTAAACATAACACTACTTAGTAAGTACCCTGATCCTTAAGTAAACTTGGCCCTTAGAAGTACCTGAATCGGAACCTCCTGTGAATCCTAACACAAGTAACCTTAGCAAGCAGGAGTGCTGCAAGTTGAGGTTGGGGTACTATTTTGGGGCATATAGAAGGCTTGGTGGCTGTCAAAACTGTGGTGACCTCAAACCTTGTCAGCGCGACGGAGGCGATGTTCACTAGCGGTATCCCTGAACCTTAAACCCCAGCACAAACCTGATATAGACTGGCATGGACTGAGGTTTGCTACAATCTACAGGGAACCCCTAAATTCCAAACCACAGAAGCATTACCTGGACCCCAAAAGGTAGAACAATAGCCCTTTCTTTACGGGCTTTGGGGCTATTGTCTTACCTACTCTTGGGGTTTAGGGTTTAGGGTTTAGGGTTTAAGGTAATTAATTCTTCCGACCCCTATATTGGTTGCCTGACGGGCTGCCTCGGGGCCAAAACGGTGCCTCTGAGAGCTTCCAAACCCTACAGATCCCAGACGCCTAAACCCTAAACCCTAAAACCTAAACCCCTAAACCCTAAACCTCTAAACCCTAAACCCTATACTAAACCCCTAAAACCTGAACCCCTAAACCCTAAACCTCTAAACCCCGAAACCCTAAACTAAACCCCTAAACCCTAAACCCCAACCCCAGACCCTAAACCCCCAAACGGAGCAGGTTCGGGGTCTGGGGCTGGGCCTCTGTCTATTTTTTGGGAACTCCTTTTCGCCAGCTGCGCTGGCAACTAGGGCCTAGGATGTGAGGCTTGAGTTTGGGTTTAGGGTTTAGGGTTTAGGGTTTAGGGTTTAGGGTTTAGGGTTTAGGGTTTATGGTAGGGTTTAGGATGTGAGGCCCCCACTCTCGACCCCTCATGTCGGGACCTTGGCAGTTGGAATGGGGTCTTGGCATATATGTTGGATAATGTTCGCATAGGTTCTATAATGTCTAAGGGGATGAAGTGGCTTGTAGCTAAGGTCTAGGGCTTTGGGGTTGGGGCTTCGCCCGAAGAAACCACGAAATCACAAGCATAGACTCTGAACACCAAAGGAATGCCTTCTTGGCACCAGCTGGGCCTACTCACAGCCTCTGGACCCGAGATCCTCAGCTAACGCCAGATAAGACTCCATGATCACCTGCTGGTCCTCGAAGGCCGTGATGTTCCTTGGGGTTCAGGGCACAAGCTTTGGGATTGGGGTTCAGTTGAATACGCAGTCCATCAGTACCTTTCGTTCAACTCAGCTCAGAGTATTTGGCACGTCTTTGCGTTGTAGTTATATTCCACTAAACTGTAACACTTGCTAGCTTTGGGGTTGGGGATACTATGGGTTACTAGAAGGGAATTGAATCAGGGTCGCAAGGGGTACTGTAACGGGTACTGTGAGAGGCTGGGTAACATAGGGGCCTTAACAATCGGAATTATGTTCTATATATGTATATACACGTAAAATGAGGAACCCCCAAAACAGTATAGGCAATTATTCAGTCAGGCCCCTATAGTATCAGGGCTCAGGGTTTAGGGCGCTTAGCGCTCAGAGCTGCGGCTGCAGGGTTTAGCGACCAATGTTTGTGGCCGTAGGGTGTGCGGTTTAAGTTTGATGTAGCCATAAGGGCCGCAAGTAGAATAGAGCTTTGGCGCATATTACAGTCAGATTGACAAAGGAACCCTATGGGGAAGATATTGGGAATTATTCAAGCTCCTGAATTTGGTCCTGTCTATCGTAGAGTCTAACACCCTGAGGTACAGGCCAGAAACCCTGGCTCCCAATTGCTTCACCCCAAGGCCTGGTACATGGTTTAACATAAGGGCCTAAATAATTACCAATACTACTTTGGGGTTCCTTATTATACTTAGAGTATAATGGGCCCCAGAGCCCTATTCTAATTATTAAGGCCCCTATATTACTCCACTAGCACACTAAAGTCGAAATTCCGTCAAGGCGAAAGGACATAGCTACCAAAGGTACATGGACCGTTACAGCCTAAACCCTAAACCCTAAACTCTAAACCCTAAATCCTAAACCCTAAACCCTAAACCCTAAACTCTAAACCGATCATGGACCCGGTTACCTGGAGACTTGGCCCCCGGGATTCCTCGTGCGAAGGATCCCCAAGCACAGGTTTAGGGGCTTAGGACATTAATATTCCGGTTTGATTACTTGGACCAGTTTTTTTTTTGGGGGGTCTTATTAGTAACTTATTCAGATCCAAAAATTTTACTTCCTCCTGCAGCTCAGTGTCGCATTGAGCCTAACATAGATACAGGTTGCATAGAGCGGCACATAGAACCAAGCCGCTTGATCCGCGTCCGGCGTATTGCAGTTGTGACCTCAGTGATTCTGAAGAGAAGTGGGCCCCAATCTTAGGCCCTCTTCGATCCCCATGTAATTCCCTGCATAGAAACCTCCAAACAACCCTTATAGAATCCGTGATGCAGCCCTGAAAAAGACCTATACCAACCCTTATAGAATCCTCCAGGACTATTAGAGGAACCCTTATAGGTCGAGGTGCGGAAGTAGTGGTGAAGAAGTACTTCCGTGCCCCATTGGCCTTGCCTTGTGGTGGAGGAGGTCTCTAACGGGTCTGTGAATAATTCAATGTCTTTCATGAAAATATTTGGCGTTTGATCGAGGGTCTAAAGCCTCAAGATTACACCTTGCGGTTTAGGTAGGACCGTTCCACGGTGTGGGAGTTCGGTTTAGGGTTGGTGGTTGTGAGTCCAGAGCTCTGGCCTTCAGGCCTCGGAGCACGAGAGCCCGAAAGTTTGCTTAGGGATTCTGGATAAGGCTTCCTGAATGATCCTGGAGTCTTTTCGGGAGCCCGAGGCGGTTTCAAGGAAGACGGCTGCGGATTTAGGGGTTTCTGCTTAGAATTGATGGTTTGATGATATAGGTTTAGCTTTGTTAAGGTTTAGGGGTAACCGGTTTAGGGCACTGTCTACCCATGACCCAACATCCTCATATCGCCATTCCGGCAATCATGGACATGTTACGCAGACCTTTCTATTGCCCGGGCTTTTAAGTAATCAGGGAGAAAAAAGTATAAACTTTTATTTCATAATGGTTCCTTTACGAACAGAGGATTAAAGTATGGTAACCCTAAACCCTAACCCTAAACCCTAAACTCTAAACGGTACTCCAAAGCTCAGTTGTATACTTTGATGAAGGAGTGAACCGACAGGTTGACAGGTTTTGCCTTCCGATCATACGCTCTTCTGATGTCCGGACCTTGGCAGGGAAGAAGGAACTCAACCCTAAACCCTAAACCCATAGTACTTGGAGGTTCATGGGTAGTTATAAGTGGGGCTATAAGTCCCCTAATATGGGGTTAGAAGTATAGTTACGCTACTTATAACCCTACTTATAGCTACCCATGAACCTCCAAGTATCCTTACAGTCTTGTAGAAACCAGTATAGGGCCCTTGGGCCGAACCTTAATACCTCCAATGTAGCAGCCTACAGAAGCCAGGCTAGTCTCTTCGGGTTTGCGGTGTGGGGGTTTAGGGTGTGCGGGTCTAGGGTTCAGGGAGTAGGGATTAGGGTTTGGGGGTTTCGGAGTTGTTTGACAAGCAGCACGCATCAACGAATGCAGTCTACTTGGAGGTTCATGGGTAGTTATAAGTAGCGTTACAAGTAGGGTGATTATACTTATAACCCATACTAAGGGACCTATAACCCCACTTATAACTACCCTAAAGCCCTAAAGCCCTAAACCCTAAATCCCTATAGAGCCCTTTACAGGGACCCTTAAAGGAACCCTTATAAGACCACTTATAAACTACCCATCTTGGCCGAGTGACAGGCAGCCGAAGGTGCCGGGGCCTGGTCAAAGCCAGACCGCGCAGGCTAGGTTTGAGTCCTTTTGTTTTTCGGGTTTAGGGTTTAAAGGGTTTAGGGTTCAGGGTTTAAGCGGTTTAGGGTTTGGGTTCAGGGTTTTCGGGCTTTAGGGTTTAAGCGGTTTAGGGGTTCAGGGTTTTAAAGGGTTTAGGGTTTAGGGGTTTAGGGGTTTAGGGCCTAGGGTTCAGGGCTTTAGGGCTTTAGGGTTTAAAGGGTTTAAGGTTCAGGGTTTAAAGGGTTAAGGGCTCAGGGTTTAAAAGGTTTAGCAGTGTTTCTCCATGAGGGTTTAAAGTTTAAGGTAGGTCTCTTGAGGGTTCAAGGTAGCTTCAGCCTTTCTCCTTACGGGGTTGAGGCTCGAGGGATTAGAGGTTCAAGACCCGGACCCCCTAGACAGCATTTATACGAGATGGCTGGGGCTTTTTCTTCTCCAGGCATCCAGGACAAAACTTACTCTTCAATCTAAGCCCAAAATCCTGACACCCCGAAGCCATAACTTTTAAACCTTCGCTCTTGCATCACCGTCCGTCGACCCTAATGAAATCCCCAAGCACAAAACCTTAGACTTTCAATTCGCATCATAACCCCAAAATAGTAGGATTCATATAAGGGAGTTTCCGAAAATAGGGGACCCCAATATAGTACCCTAAATAGCAGGACTTAGTAGGATCCTTATTATAAGGACCCCAAAATAGGTTACCCCTAATTTTCGGAAACTCCCATAAAGAACCCTAATAAAGGTCCAAGGTTTCTCAATCAGGTTCCTACATTACCCTTATAGATCCCTTATAGTAACCCCTATAGATCCCCTTTAAAGGAACCCGAATAAAGGCCCCAGGTTTCTTAATCAGGTTCCTACAGTATTGTCAGATTGTAGTGGCATGCGGCGGTCCCTTAGATCAGGGCAATCTTTTCGGAGCGCTACAGGAGAAGCCTAATGTAGGAACCTGGTTAAGAAACCTTGGGCCTTTATTAGGGTTCCTTATATGAACCCTGCTACTTTGGGGTTATAGGCCCAGGGTTTCTTAACCAGGTTCCTACATTACTGAGAACACTGGGGTGTTTAGCTGGGGATGAAAGCATCATGCACTGGTCCCACTCAGCTGCGAAGAAATTAGGGAACACTGGGGCTCGAACAAACCTCAAACTGAATCCCTCAATGCTACGCCTGAACCCAACGAAACTCAAGCATCGGTGGGTTTGGCTCAGGGCGCCGTAGAAAGCAGCATCCAACTCGTAGACGTAGAAGCGCTGATTGAGGCAAAACTTCTCCTAGCAGCAATTAGGGTTTGGGGTTTAGGGTTTAGGGTTTAGGGGTTTAGGGTTTGGGGTTGAAGGTTCAGGCTTGGGGTTTAAGGTTCAGGGTTAGGTTCAAGGGTTTAGGGTTCAGAGTTTGGGGTTCTGGCTATGAAAGAAGGCTCGTGATACCTTATGGGGCTACAAGGGCTTACGGCCTCTGCCCCTTTCCCCTTCCCCCCCCACCTCCCCCTACCCCCTCCCACTGCCATCCGACTGCTTCTACTGGTAGAACCACTACTTCTGCTCCTAACTACTGCTACTACTGCTGCTACTCTTACTCCTACTACTGCTACCACGACTGCTACTACTACTGCTACTACGACTACAACTAGTACTACTACTACAACTACGACGACTACTACTACTACTACTACTACGACTACTACGACTACTACTGCTACTACTACTACTACTACTACTACTACTACTACTAGTACTAGTACTAGTACTACTACTACTACTACTACTACGACTACGACTACGACTACGACTACGACTACGACGACTACTTCTACAACTCCTACTACTACTACTACTACTACTACCTTCTACCCCCCCTCCCCCAAAAACCAATCGGCCGACCAAGATGAGCAAGATGGTCTGCACGATCTTGGTCCGATATCGGACCTCTTTTCCCAATACTCTGTGCNTAGCAAAACCGTCAGCCTAGACCCCAAAATAAACTCTCTCGTCAACCGCATCGCCCTTTCCTCTGACTCCTACGGGGTCGGCGGCTTGAGCCGGAGGCTCTTAAATTTAGGGTTTAGGGGTTTAGGGTTTAGGGTTTAGGCTGTGGTACTGGGGCTTTCAAGGTGATGTTCTCGAAGCCTGGGGCTCCAAATAGCACGAAGTTTAGGTTTAGGTCTTTGGGTTTACATTGTTAAAGGTTTAGGGTTTAGGGCTTTGGGCTTAAGGGTTAAAGGTGTAGGGCTTTGGGTTTAAGGGTTGAAGGTTTAGGGCTTTGGGTTTAATTAAGGGTTAAGGGTTTAGGGTTTAGGGCTTCGGGTTTAAGGGTTAAAGGTTTTGGGTTTAGGGCTTTGGGTCTAGGACGGGCGGATTTTCTCCAATCAAAGCAACCAAGCCCGTAAGTCCCAACCTCTCAAAAAGCCCCAAACATGTGGTCCCTAAAGCCTGTATTGGGGAACCCCTGTAAAGGAACCGTACCTAAAGCCCTAAACCCCTAAAGCCCTAAACCCTAGGCCCTAAACCCCTAAAGCCCTAAACCCTAGGCCCTAAACCCCTAAACCCTAAACCCTAGGCCCTGAACCCCTAAACCCTAAACCCTAGGCCCTGAACCCCTAAACCCCTAAACCCTAAACCCTAGGCCCTAAAGCCCTAAACCCTAAAGCCCTAAATCCCTACATAAACCCTAAAGCCCTGAAGCCCTAAGCTGTAAAAGCGACGGACCTCTTGCACGCCCGGCTGGCTCAGCTCTGGTCTTGGGCCTGGCGCAGTCAAGGACTATCGAGGCTTTCAAGGACCCAGAGACTCCAATATCCCCTAGTTAAGGAACCCTAAGGGTCCGTGTACTCTCATAGATATAGTTTAGGGGTTTGGGGATTACAGGGTTTAGGGGGTTTAGGGTCCTACTATAATGTAAGGTATATCTATATTCCTTACCCTAAGGGTCCATGTACCCCTGTAGAGATACATGGGGCAAAAAAAAGTACCTAAATTAAGGCCAATGTATATAATATGAGAGTACATGGACCCTTAGAGGAATATAGCTTATACCTTAGATTATGGTAGGATCCTGATGTAAGGCATGATCCTTAGTTAGGGGATATTGGAGTCGCTGGGGATGCGACGTTAGTGTAGGGTTCCTCAACCTCAACCCTATAAACCCTAAATCCGATATCCTACAAGTTCGGAGAAGCCCTAAAAGCCCTAAACCCTAAACCGTAAGGGCCTTGGGTTTCGGAGTGAGTCATCAAGGGCCATTTGGAGGTGGATCGGAATCAGGCTGCCCTTTGGGAATGCGTTTTGGAAGCTGTTGTAGCGGATTGTCTGTCGCGGTCACGTCCTTCCACAACAACAGCCAGCAGCAAAAAGTGCAACAATAAGGAACGCGAAAACCGATGGCAAACACAGCAACAGCCTCAGGAACAGCTGTTCCTACTTGCACCGCACTCATACCGACAAAAGTGGAAAGTGGGAGGTGTAGCAAGTGCGGGTACAGCAGTACCATTCCCGCAAGAGCTCAGGTACCTACAGCTTATGTTCTTGAAGCCTTGCCTGTATAGAACCGCTGGTACCCACAACCTACTCACCTCCTCTATAGGCAACTGCCTATAGTCTCCATTGTAGTTGCTTTTTTTGGCTTAACCAAATACAGAACTAGGATCCTATAAGGTAACCCCAAAAAGGAACTACAATGGAGAAACGCACCCAAGCTCCTACACAGCCCCACGCCATGGCCTAGGCGCTGCACATCCAAGAGCTTCGGATACCTCGTGCCAGTCTTCTCGTGCATCATTGGCTCGTCGGGTTGTCAGGTCACTGTTCCACCTACCCTAAACTACCCAAAAAAAGCTATGTAAGCAGCTTACGATTGCCTATCTGTGTCAGCCTCTGTAGTCTTCGTACATTCAGCTGCCACGTCTCTCTGAAGTACGTTGCATAGCATCATTGAGCTGAAGCAGCTGAGTTCCATTGATGAAGTCCTTAACCGAGTACGCAACTTGGTCACCGTGAGTCCAGAGCGATGTATGAGATACCTCAGCTCGTCCTGGTCAGCAATATAGGAGCCTTTATAATTACTAGTACTATTTTGAAGGTTCCATATTATAGCTATAATCTAAGTATTAAGGCCCCTATAGTACCATCTGGATCTTGTCGCTGGCTTCTCGGGTGGAGAGAGTCTCCAAGGCTTCCTGTTTGGCCACAAGCATGAAGCAGGCTCTCCACTGCGAAGGTGTGGAGAAAACGGCTATGTCAGCGGCTTAGGGTCCACTACGTCTCGTGGATTATCCGAGCTGTGGGGGTGGAGGATGGGCTTGGATCTTTTCTTCAAGATACCACTATATGATACTATACAGTGTTAGGTGTCTTCATCATAGTTACGGCTTACGGAATGTACGTGTGTATGTATACATATACATGTATGTATGTGGATTTAAAAAGGTTCTCACCTGGCAAACTTAGAGGGGCTATGTGGAGTCAGACGACGGTTGCTGAAACCCGCAATACAACTCGGGGCTGCCAGGCGGCAGGGCCCTTCCCCTTTGCCTACCAGGCTCCAATGTCCTTGGGGTAAGACTAAGCTGCAATGAAGTGGCTAGACTGGAACACGATTTTCGGACATGCCTTTAAACCCATAATGGTGTCGGAACCTGATTCAGTGACTAAAGTATTATATTACAAGCAGGATCCATATATAGATATAAATAAACAAATATATATATATATGTATATATGTGTATATATATATATGTAACTCAAACGACAGCAACCGGAGCTTACTGGACAGCTGAGGCACCTTTGAGGGGTGAAGTTTTAGGGCAAACCAGGGTTTCTTAATCAGGTTCCTACGTGAAAAGTTGAAAGTCCATGCTCGACTGAGCTGGGGAGTATGGCTCAGCAGTAGCTACAGGCAAGCCTAAACCCTGAACCCTAAAGCCTAAAAGCCTAAACGCTAAAGCTTCAAACCCTAAACCCTGAACCCTAAAACCCTAAACCCTAAATCCCTAACCCCCTAAAGCGTGAAGTTCTAACGTTCGGGGTTTAACCCTTAGACGAGCTCTTCCTCCCAGTGCTGGTCTGGATTTTGAGTCTTTTAAACCTTAAACTTGACTTTTTTTAAGGGTTTGGGGTTTGAATCTGAGTTAGATGGAAATGAAGTCAGCATACCACAAACCTATAGGACAACAAGCACTCAATCCATCCTGTACCTGCAGCTGATGCTGAGGCGGGCACACGTAGGCGATGTCGGCATTCCACTCGAGCATTAGCTGCTCAAGTTGCCTTCACTTCGGGGCACGTTGCAGGGACCCACCAATGATTCTGGGGTCTGCACAGCACCGTAGAACCGGTGCAAACCCTTGCGCGCGAACACTGATTGAACCTCAGCAAAACCTTGCACAGTATGGGCTTGCTCTACTTGTATCCTAACCCCTGGCCCTACACGTCAAAGTTGGCTCCAATTCTTAGGCAAAGCGCCCAGCCGAGCCCTGCCTCCTGCGGATGTCGTCTGGTAGTTGCTCGAACAGTTGGTCGCGATATCCTGGGTGAGGGACCGGTTTTCCTGGGTTCGCGGTTTAGTGATTTGGGTCTTATAGTAAAAGCCCAAAAGTTGGAAACCCCATAGCCTCAATCCTTAAGAGTAATGTATAGGGAATCCCAGCACTATTTGGCCTTGATCCGGTTTCCAACTTTATGGGGTTTACTATATTGGGGTTTAGCGCCCCTTCGGCAGAGAGCGAATCTGGCTAAATGTCCTTGAACCCCAAAACCAACAAATACATCCAAAATCTACAAGCTAAGCTCCGGAACTCCCGAATTCAATAGCCGAATCCCAAACTCCCTGTCCCCAACCGCCAAACACCCCGCAGCCCAAAACCAAAACATCACCCTCCCTCTATACTTCAAAACCTATCACTAAACCAAAACCCTAGACATGCCTAAACTAAACTGTAAAATCCTAAATCTCTACGGAACCGTGTAAGAACCCTAATCACAAACAACTCTCTCCAAACACTCATGAACACAAAAAGCCTTCCGCAGCCCTAAAGCCTGTGCTTCTGCGCGTCTGAAGATCTGAAGTAGAAACCGCTTGGCAGCTCGTAGGCCATCCCTGAGGAGATAAGGACTTTGTGACTGTCACATATCTTGCACTAGACCCTACTTGGAGGTTCATGGGTAGATATGAGTGGGGTTATAAGTCCCCTAATATGGGTTTTAAGTATAGTTACCCTACTTAGAACCCTACTTATCACTACCCATGAACCTCCAAGTACACCGCAAGGCTCCATGTCCATGTTGATCTTTCAAGGTTCCTTCAAGGGTTTCAGGCTTAAGGGTCCAAGTACCCAAATTGTAAAAACTGTGGCCTTAAAGCAACCCCTGTATAGATACGTTGGGACCAAAGTATAGTTATACTACTTGGGTACATGGACCCTTAGGGTCATGGAGTGTATATACAAGGTCTTAATGAGAGCTTTAGCTGCGGTTCAGAGTTTGGTTGTCAGTATTGGCGCGTCACGGCGAGGTTTGGGGCCAGGATGCAGAACATAAGTTTGTTTTTGGGCGTAGGTCTTCAGTTTCGAGATGTTGATTTTTGCGAAGGAGTTTACGTAGGTATGGTGGGAACCCACAAATTCTTTTGCCGGGCTCTATACTGGGCATGATATAATCCAAAAGTACGCTTGGCTACAATCCACTTTGAGTGGTTCCCCTAAGGGTCCATGTACTCTCATAGTATATACATTGACCTTAATGTAGTCCCTATAACGTTACTTTAGGCCCCATGTATCTCTATATGGGGGTTTCCGAAATAGGGGGCCCTAATATAGTACCCTAAATAGTAGGATCCTTATTATAAGGACCCTCAAATAAGGTACCCCTAATTTTCGGAAACTCCCATATGGGTACACGGACGCTTAGGGTTCCTTTTCAATCCCCCCAAATATTTACCGGGCTCGGGTTCTCTAATGTAGGAACCTGATTAAGAAACCTGGGGCCTTTTTTAGGGTTCCTTTAA
This sequence comes from Symbiodinium sp. clade A Y106, assembly GCA_003297005.1. Lineage (NCBI taxonomy): Eukaryota > Dinophyceae > Suessiales > Symbiodiniaceae > Symbiodinium > Symbiodinium sp. clade A. Next base: position 142,347 of record BGNK01000740.1, on the reverse strand, counting down.
AGGGGATCTATAGGGGTTACTATAAGGGATCTATAAGGGTAATGTAGGAACCTGATTAAGAAACCTGGTGCCTTTTTTCGGGTTCCTTATATGAATCCTACTATTTTGGGGTTATAGGCCCGGGGTTTCTTAATCAGGTTCCTACATTAGGTAAGCAGCCCAGCTACCTGTACGACAGCTTCTGTGCAGGGTTCGTGGGGGTTCAATGTCGAGGATTGTGGATCGGGAAAGGTGGATCCCAAGTTCAAGATTGGGCTTATGGCTTAGGGTCCAGAGCTTCAGGATTGGCTGTGTGCATTATAGACTTCCATGCGTTGTGAAGGAAATCTCGCTCTGCTTCAAAAAACTCCGCTTTCCTACCATTGCTTAGCATGAGCAAAGGACCGTCTCTACAAACAACACTAAACCGGAAACTCAGAAACCAGGTCCGTATATTCGACAAAGAGTGCGTAAACCCTAAACCTTAATCCCTAAGGGCCCTACGGATTAGAGGCCTCAAGATTCCACTGCCCTAATGCAGGGGCCTTAATAATCAGAATAGGGTTTCGGGGGTTCCTTTTAAATTATTATAAATGTTGGGGCCTTGATTATGAGGATAGGGTTTTGGGGGTTCCTTTTAAAGTATTATCGTACAATATACCCCCAAGCCCTATTCCAATTATTAAGGCCCCTGGGGTACCGAGGCTCTGCTCTTCGTGGTCTCTCTGCGGAGGGCCTTGTCTCCACAAGGAGCACGGAGTTCATCATTACCTCCAACCTCGGAGCGGCTCGAAGAACTGAAACCCTGAAGCCCTAAACACTGATCATGAAGTCCTAGACTCTCGAGGGATTTTATCGGGCTCTTGTTTAAGGAATTTGACTCAAGTTTCCATAATAGTGTTCAAAATCTATAATATGGAATCCTTATTTTGGTAGCATTCACGTGCAGTAAGTCCCCTAACAAGAACCCAGTTTAGGGTTTAGGGCTTCCCTAACCCCCCACACCTTACCATCTAAAGGCCGATATGAAACCTATGCCGTAGAGATGGGTTGGAGACTAGATTTGCTTCCAAACCGCTGTCTCCGCAAGACAAAACCCGGCACTGCCTGGAGTAATGAGTTACGTGTATCTTCAGGCATGTGTCTGTCCATCAACTATACGATCACTCATGGCTCAGAGGGGTCGTGAACTTTTGCAGGCCCTGCCCTGAAAACACCTACATACGAAGGCAGAGTATGTACAAGATAGTATCATGTTCCCTTGTGACAGTGCTGTGAACAATTTCCGTTGGGGGTTGGGATGTGGGTGGTAGATAGGACATATTGGCAGTGTGTTTCGAATAGAGTGCTGTACGGTTATTCACTACCTTAACCCTGAACCCCTAACCCTAACATATGCAGGAGAAGCACGCAACCTGGCAATCAGTTTCTATGAGCTTTATTTGGTACAGGGCAGACAGATAACAAAACCAACAAATCAACATGTATGTAAATAAAGCAAATACTGCGCGCACACACGCGCGAAGCAACAATCGCAGCAACAACGCGACCCTTGGCGTAGCCACAGTCACAGGGTCTCCGGGCACGACCGCCGGGCAGCTCTCCAATGCCTCCGAGACAGAAGAGGGTGTTTGACAAAGATGGTTTTCAAAAGGGTGTCCTTTTTTAACATACGGTTTTTAAAAACCGCGCCAGGAAACACAAGCTACGGGCTTGTGGGTGATGTTTAGAGTGCAGTTTTTGGGCTTTGGACGCTATAACTCGTGTACATACGGCTCTGGTGATTATTTTAGTTCCATATATCCCTAAACCCCAATAGGGACTTACTTATGCAATAGGTACGGGGGGTTCAGAAAGCGCAAAGAGGGCGTTGAGCTAAGGGCTCCTTACCCAGAGGGTCCCACATACACTACCATTATGGAATAATTAGGTCCCAAAAACCAAAATAGGGATGGTTTTTTGGGGGCCTAATTCCATAGGCAGTGTATATGGACCCTCTGGGTTAGAGGTATCCATGGCTTGGAGGTGAGGATTGGGATTTGGGAGATTCCGCAAATTTGGGGGTACCTTAAGGTTCCTTCAAAGGGATCCTTTAAGGGTTCCTTAAAGGGATCTATAAGTGTTCTATAAAGGGTTTAGGGTTTAGGGTTGGGGTCCTCATAATAAGGATCCTATTATTTAGGGTACTATATTAGGGTCCCCTACTTTCGGAAACTCCCATTTGGGAATCAAAGCTTACATCGGGCTTTATATAAGGTTTAGGGTTTAGGGCTTAGGCTTACATAAGGGCTTTATGAGGGTTTTATAAGGTTTTGGGATTTAGGGTCGGTTTCCATAAGGGAGTCTATTCATACAGGGAGTCCTGAGGATTTGAGGAGTCCAAAAGAATTCTACGTCTGCTGCAAGGGTCGTACGAGGGTTCGACAAAAGCCCTGTTGGGACTTTATGATGACTGAGGAGAGTGTACGGCATTCAGAGTGATTCCTACTCCCACCCAACGGGAAACTTATCGGAGACCAACTCTAAGATTCCATGTCGCGGAAACCCTAGTGAGTGGCTCTAGCATTACCTGTAGTCTCCATAAAAAAGAACTACAATGGAGAGTAAAGGTAAACTGTTACTTCACGAAGCTTTTGTGACCAAGCGATCTGTCAGTCTGTCGGTGCATGTACACCGAAACATATCGAAAAATGAAAGATATACCCAATAGTGAGAAGATGGTTTTGGGTAGAAGGTATAGTTATCATACGGAACCCTAAGTATTGATAATTATTCCGACCACTACATTCGCGTCCTAGAAACACACACCGAGAAAGAGAAACACTCCCACTCCCATGGCTGAAAAGCCACCCTGGTTCATGACAGTGGGAACCAGCATACTGCGCCACCCAAAGCACAGTGGATTTGCCCCATACACACATAAAACGACTTTCAGGGAACAATGTTTCTGATCACGGCAGAGCTTGAAATTGACTCAAGACTGATACAAACGCTCACGCATCAAGATTGAAGCTGTTTCGCGTTGTCACTCCGCCTCTTGAATGCGTGGCTCCAGCTGCGATTCAAAGACCTCCTGGAGCGCAGGTTTCGGTTTTTGGGTTTGGGGATTCAAGATTTGGGGCTTGGGATGCAAGGCTGCGCATACCGCAGAGCCGGAAAGGCTTACTGCAATCCTAAGACCCAAAGCCCCAAACTACACCCAAACGGTGATGCTTTAATTTGCTTAATAGGTGGGCTGATGTTCGGGTTCGTGGGGCCAGACCTATACCAAGATCCATATGGGAGTTTCCGAAAATAGGGGTACCTTATTTTGGGGTCCTTATAATAAGGATCCTACTATTTAGGGTACTATATTAGGGTCCCCTATTTTCGGAAACTCCCATATGGGAGCGAAGAGGCTACTACTGAGATACATGGCTGCAAACCTATCCCGATTCGCGACAACCCTCTACAACATGCTGTGCGACTGGATTCCATACCACACCTTCCACCTTAACTTCTAAAGCCTAAAAGTTACCAACATACTGAATCCCAAACCCTATTATTTACGATAGATCTCTATAATGCCAATTTGAGTTCAAATCCGAGACAAGAACCCTAAACCCTACACCCTAAACCGAGTAGCTCCCTCGAAGGCTGACCTCCAGGAAATGCAGGGAGAGGTCGAGGTTGTCCCGGCCATACCTCTCAAAGGAGCTTAGGGATTTTTGTGATCAGGGACTATTAGGGTTTAGTGTTTTAGGGTTTAGGGTTGTCGGGTCTAGGGTTCTAGGGTTTAGGGTTTAAGGGTTTAGGGTTTAGGGATAATTAGGGTGTAGCAAACTCCCAGCCCAGAATCTCAGAAGCTTGCAAAAAAAACACTTAAGTTGGACCTACTCACAGGGCTCACGAAGGGGCTTCGGAGGGCGTTGAAGAAGAGAATTGAAAGCGGTTTTCCACGCTTATCTGAGCGCTCTATCAGGGGGGCTATACGTGCCGATGTTGATTCAGAAACTTCAACAAAGATCTGATCCGTAGCCGTGTGAGTTTGCAGTCGGGGGGGTTTGCCAACGCAACCAGACCGCTCAAGCACCGCAACATACGTATACACTGGCACATGAGTCACAACACCCGAAAAGAAAACAACTACCCACTGGACCAATGGGTATGGTCTGGCAAGGGGACAAATACATGTTGGGTTTGAATAAAGGTCTGGAAAGAATGCAGTGCCCGCTGTCGCCATGCAGTGCACCCCAAGCCCTAAACTCTGACGATGCAGGGTTTAGGGTTTAGGGCTATGGAGTAGTAGTAGTAGTAGTTGTTGTAGTTGCAGCAGTAGTAGCAGTAGTAGTAGTAGTTGTTGTTGTTGTAGTTGCAGCAGTAGTAGCAGTAGTAGTAGTAGTAGTAGTAGTAATAGTAGTATAGTAGTAGCAAACTAGTAACGTAGGGGCCTTATTAATTTAAATAGGGTTTCGGGGCCCGGAATACCATAATTATAATAAGGAGCCCCCCCCAAATAGTATAGGTAACTATTAAAGCCCTATAGTATCCAGCAGTATCACTTACCAGGATCCTGCAGCAGCCGCACAAAACTCCAAAACACGTCGGAGTACAAGAGGCCTTCTTATTTGCCAAACAAAATTCAAAAAAACTTGAACCTGAAACCCGATACCCCATCCTACACTGAAGGTTCTTAGCATCTTCACACAGACACGAGCCCCTTGGAGACTCCAAACCTAAACCCTACACAGCGCCCCCCAAAGGCTTCGCAACCCACAACCCGGACTAAACCCTCGAACCCTAACTAAACCCTAAACCCTAAACCCCTAAACCCTAAACCCTAAACCCTAAACCCCTAAACCCTAAACCCCTAAACCCTAAACCCTAAACCCTAAACTCTAAACCCGAAAGGCCCTGGGCCCTATGCCCAGAATCCCGATTCATGTGACTTCCAGCCTCTTCTGCCAGCGTCCAAACTTCCCTGAGCATGGCAAACTCGGGTTGTATGAGTTCTTTAGGGTCATGTCCGGCTTTATAAGTGCTTGTGGGTTCTATAAGGGCCCTTCGGAAAGTTTAGGCTGCAGCCGCAGCGCTTTAAGGCTTCAGGCTTGTCATGCTCGGGCTTGCGGCCTTGGGCCTTGCAAGTTTGGGAGCTTTTCGAATGGAGTTCGGACTGCCCTGAACACCGTAAACTAAGCCCTAAATCCTGACCCCTAAACTCTAAGTCCCAAGCCCAGAACACCGTCCACAAATGCCTGGAAGGCCAACAGCCTCGGGTTTAGGAGTTTAGGGTTTACCTAACCTAGGCTCTAAACAACCTGCCTCCTCAGGGATCCTGACTATGGTTTCGTTGTATAGGCTCTTAAAACAAGAAGCAACCCCTGAAGGGTACTCTAGTAGGGTTCTACAATAACGTTCCCATTAAGAAAAGGACCCCTTAAAGGAACCCTAAACCCTAAACCCTAACCCCCTAAACCCTATCCCCTAAACCCTAAACCCCTAAAACCCTAAAACTCTAAACCCTAAACCCTAACCCCCTAAACCCTAAACCCTAACCCCCTAAACCCCTTAAAGGAACCCTAAACCCCAAGCCCTAACCCCCTAAACCCTAACCCCCTAAACCCCTTAAAGGAACCCTAAACCCCAAACCCTAACCCCCTAAACCCTGAATCCTTCCTTGCCCTTCTTCGTCCAGGCGCGGAAGTACTCCGGCTCCAAGAGACCGAGGCTCTCCTCGCAGAGCAGAGAACCCAGAGACTCCAATATCCCTTAATTAAGGAATATACCCTAGGGTTCCTTTAAAGGGATCCTTTAAGGGATCTACAGGGGTATAAGGATCCCTACTATAATTTAAGGTATACTCCCTAAATCATATAAGGATCCCTTCTATCATTTAAGGTATATTCCTGAATTAAGGAATATTGGAGTTTCTGGGAAGGCTTTGGGCGGTTTGGGGGCTGGGACTTAAGGGTTTGCCTGTAGCCGAAAAGACCTTATGGAAGGTTTCTACATATACTTCCGTTAAAAGGTAGGTCTTTTTGGCTACAGGTAGGGCTTTATAAGGGTCTACAGAATACGATTTTAGGGGTAGGACTTCAGAGTTTAGGGGGGTCTACTTATAGGGTTTAGGGCTTAGGACTCAGAGGATTAGGGCTGTAGGGTGGACTTAGGGGTTAGACTTAGGGGTTTAGGGCTTTAAGGGTTTAGGGTCTAGGGTTTAGGGTGTAGGGCTTCAGGGTTTAGCGTTAGGAGCTTAGGGCCTAAAGGATTTCCTTGCTGGTGGTCAGCAGGGAATGAGGGAATGAGTTAGCTCTTCGGCTCGACGCACCGGGAGCAAAAGCAAAAGGAAAGAAAGAGAGCGAGAACCAGAGAGGAGAGAGAGGAAAACCCCTACACTATAGCCCTGGCGAAAGAAGAGAGAAGGAGGGCAGTCCATGGCTTGTCAGAAGTGATTAGGTCCTAGAAAGATCCTCAGCGACATTTGCTTTGTATGTTGTGTTTAATCAAAACTCGAACTATCATGTGGCTTCCGTATCCGGGGGCTGTTTAGCTGAGAAACCAAGACAAAAATCCAGCGGCGTCTTAATAAAGGCAAGTTTCGAGTATATTTCCGTTTCCAAACATGGGGCCTAAACACCAAAACACAAATCCATCGGCGTCTAAAAGTCACGTTTCCAGTATGTTCGCATTTCCAAACATGGGGCATACCCCCGTTGAGTTTCATGTCTTCGAACATGAAAACTTCCATGTTCACGAGACTTCTTTGTAACCATTCCGGGACGTCACATTTTTGAAATGTCATGTGAAAGAGCAAAACTTGAAGCATCNAGTTTCATGTCTTCGAACATGAAAACTTCCATGTTCACGAGACTTCTTTGTAACCATTCCGGGACGTCACATTTTTGAAATGTCATGTGAAAGAGCAAAACTTGAAGCATCATGCGGCAACAACATTTCGAGCAGACATCACATAGGTTCTTTGTCCTGCTGGTAGTTATTCTATGCTTTGGCATCACATGTTGCGCAGGTTTCAGCCCCCCACCCTAGCGGAATCCAGTGCTTAAGGCTTAGAGGGTTTCGGGTTTAGGGCGTAGGCGCTTTAGGGTTCTAAGGTTACAGAGAGGGTGCAAGGTTTAGGGTTTAGGGCTTAGTCCAAAACCCTAAAGCCCCCAAACCCCCTAGGGGGTTTGCGGGCTTTAGGGTTTTGGGGTTTAGGGCTTGGAGTTTAGATCTTCGGCGGGTCTAAGGGCTTTAGGGTTGAGGGTCAGGGGTCGCCAGCTCTCCTCGCAAACCAAAGGCGTTGGCGCCTCGGTTGGAATTTGGGTTCTCTGTGGAGGGTTTACCCATAGGCTCCATTGTAGCTCCTTTTTGGGATTGCCTTATACGATCCTAAATTTTAAATACTAACCACAAAATGGAACTATAATGGAACCTATGGGTAGAGAGTTTGACAGCAAGCTTAACAGCGTTTGTTTTGTTGCGCAGGCTTTTTCTGTAAGGTCGCTCAGAGGGTCCATGACTTTTTGAAAAAGTTTAACCACAGTATCGAAACTTTAGTTTAGTAGAGTTCTATCGGGCTTCGGGGCTTTAAAATACGAGCTTGCCATGGCTTTGGTCCTGCAAGGGGTTAGGGTGCTTAGTGTTTGGGGTTTAGGATTGGATTGGGGTTCAGAAATTTCGGTCTGGCGTGGGTTGTTAGGGGACAGAGTCAACTGGTCAACATCTCGTCTTTGAGGTTGAGAAAGTTTAGGACATGAGAGATGGGATTCTAAACTTTTGTGTTTGGGTTTACAAGAAAGGTTTACATAAACAAGGCTTCATGAAAAGCTTCGCATTGGAGTGAGGGATTCAATGTTTTAGTGCCTGGAGTTTATAAGGCTTAAGGGATTCGAGGATGCCGAAACAACGTATCAGATCGTAGTATACATAGAGCTCTGCGCGGGGTGTTATGGGATTCTCTCCCATGACAACATGGGTTTCGAAAAACAGGGGCAGTGTGAGCTGTCCGGGAATCAAACAAACTCGAATTGTCGATTTTCGTTTGAGTGAGGGGCTGAGCAGCTAAAAACCTTTAATCCTAAACCCATCCCCCGGAAGACAAGCCCGGGTCCATCAGGGTTACTATAAGGGTGACTACAAGTGTTACTGCAAGGGCTGCTTTAAGTGTGACTATGCGCTAGGCCTTAGGAGCCTCGCTGGGCTCCCCGCGTCGTCGTCATACTTCGTTGAAGGGCAGATTTCGTGGGTGCAGTCCGGCAACCTGCATAGCACCCGGGGCGGTTAGGGGTTAATGTAGGAACCTGATTAAGAATCCCTGGGCCTATAACCCCAAAATAGTAGGATTCATATCGGGAACCCTAATAAAGGCCCAAGGTTTCTTAATCAGGTTCCTACTGTAATACCTACATTAGGGTTTAAAGGGAGGCAGAAGGCTGTTGGGCATGCAGGGCGGGGTATAGCTGCACTGCCGCGTTCGGAAGATAGGATCCTGGCCCAGACTCCAAGCCCCGCACGTTAAGGGACTACTATCCTCTGGCATACGGCTTTTTCATAGCCTAGAGCAAGTAAAATTTGACCCTGAAGTAGGTGCTGCTTGCGTACCTGGAGAGGGGGAGGTAAATATGGTTTTTCCTACTATAGCAGAACCATACAGCGGGTACCTGGGTTCTTGTTACGGATGTTTATTTAATTAGAGGGTGAGGAAAATGTCTCTATTCAGACTTCTGGTTCGGGCACCCCTAAAACCTTAACCTATACACCCTAGACTCTATAAGCCCTAAACCCCATAAACACTAAACCCAGACATCCTAAACCCTCCTAAACCCTAAACCACAAAGCAGGAACAGAGAAACTGGGTTCCCACGGACAATATGCAACCGCTAGACTTCGAAAACAGTCTTCGCTGCGTATGTTCCACAGCCCTAACCCTGAGGGTCCATGAGCATGCATAGTATCCCTAAGGGCCCATGTACCCAAATAGTAATCCCTCTGTAGATACTTTGGGATGAAAGTATATACTATGTGGATACATGGACACGTAGGGCTTTTCCCTCGAAAGGGTTCCTACATAGCTACTTGAAGGCAACTTTACCGCCTACATATAGAGGTACAGTGACACATAGAGCAACCCTGTACCTGAAAAAACAGTAACACCCTGAGCTCGAAAAAACCAAACCTAAATCAATCTGCGCCGGGTTGCGTAGGCTGGTCTGCGTTTGCCTGGGCTTCGGGACGCTACCTTGAGGCACCAAAACCAAACATACTTACGCACTGACATACATACATACCTGCCTACATACATACCTACCTACCTACCTACCACATACATACATACATACATACATACACACATACATACATACATACATACATACATACATACATACATACACACATACATACATACATTACATTACATTACATTACATCACATCACATCACATCACATTACATACATACATACATACATACATACATACATACATACATACATACATAGATACATACATATATACATACATACATACATACGTGCATACATACCAGTTTTGGGAAGGCTATGCGGGTTGTTAGATGAGCTGGGTTCCCGCTTGAAGGGTTTACGGCTTAAGGTTTGCAGAGTGCGGGGTGTCCCCTTGTTCATGTCTACATTCGCAAGGACCGACAAAGCTTACATGTGGGTTTAGTTTGGCTGGCTTGAATTGAAAGTTTTACCGGGGGGATTCTGGGTGCCATCCCGGGTGTAAACGGCTTCTCAGACGATTGACTCGCATCCTTAACACAATGGATCCCCCAATCAGGATCTCCTATGCTGGAAAGCCCTGTAAAAGCTTGGAAAAGGTTTCACGAGGTCCTGCAACATCGTGATACAATAGGTTGGGGAACTTCCAATATTTGTATACACGTTGGTCTGATGCCAGATCGCCTCCAGTGGAAAGCTAAAGTGTTAGCATTCGCCCAAGCTAGACACCAAGGCCCAGACCAAACGAGTCAAGAGATTCAAAAACTCCGTAACAAAAGACTAATCTGGAAATGAATGTCAACTGCTAGGGTTTTATGGCTTAGGAATTAGGACTAGTCTGAAAATGAATGCTAGGGCCCAGCAACATATTCAGTAGGATGCCATGGTTTGCCTGTGAACTAAGTGCAGCCTGCTAGGACTGACTTACCCAGTGAGCCACATACCTTGTATTCCTTAATCCATATGAAGAAGCCCTGAGCACTTCAAAGTACTCCTAGGCCCTAAACCTTAACGCCCTTAAACCCTAGACCCCCAAATCCTAGGCCCTAAACCCCTAATTCTCTGGGTACTGCCATATGAAGAAGGGACTCCCGCGATCCCAACAAACGCTGACAATGAACTCCAGAGAGTTGGCTGATGCCAAAAACTTGGGCCTCAATCAATAAAGGATCCTCTTTGAGGGTTGCTAAGCGGGTCCTTCGAATATCATCACAGGGTTTACTGAACAGTATTATAGGGGCCTCAACCATTAGAATTACGAACTTGTTCTAATATATGATATTTTGTGCGCTGGATCTTTATAGCATTATAGGGGCCTCAACAACTAGAATTATGATATGGTATGATTTTGGTGGTATATGAAACTTTATACTTTATTCGTTATAGTGCTTGTATAGGGGCTTCATTAATCAGAACTACGACTACGATTTTGTGGTATATGATACTTTCTGTTCATAAAGAACGTTGGAGGATAGTATGTCTGCTCTGTGAGGACCTCAGAGCCCTCATAAGGCAAGTCCAGAAAGTGGACCTTCATAATTAGAATAGAGTTTGTCGGGTCGCATACAGCAAGACTGGTATATGAGACCCTGAGGAAGATGAAAGGTCGTTTTTCCGACTCCAAAATTGATCACTCGATGTTGCCTATACTTGAAAAAAGGAAAATCCCCGAACACCCAGGAAGCCCTCACACATCCAGACCTTATAGCCCATTCCCCCACGTAGATTTCCGTCCTGCCTCTCGACTACGGCGTAAGGAAGTGTATTGCCTGCGGTCCTTCTTTCTCACTGGCCCAAAACGCAAGGAAATAGGAGTTGAAACTTTCAGAATCGACTACCTTATAAGAACCCCAAAAGTTGAAAAGTTGAGTTTACAGCCAATAAGCTTTGAGAAGGACTTACAGAACAGCCTATAGGGGCCTCCAGAGTTGCAAGACTGTCTGGGTGCCTTATTTTGGGGTCCTTAGAATAAGGATACTACATGATCCTACTATTTAGGGTGCTATATTACGGTCCCCCATTTTCGGAAAGTACTACGAAGACTGCAGGGAGAGCATTTCCACTACGCACTTGGATCCGCGCGTTGCCGCTTCAAGTTTGAAGTCGAGGAGCAAGCCCGGAGAGGGAGAGAACGAGAAGCCACATGGCAAAGCCCACATTGGCACTAAGGGCGCTAGGGTTTTGGGATAAATATACATCAATTCGCATCCGCGTCTGATTTTCACTCGACACCTTCATTTCGTCAGATTACGGCTCAGGCTATCAAAGCTTCGGGCTTTGGGGTTTGCGAATTCTGCGATTGGGCATCTGACTGAAAGCTCAGGTTTAGGGCTTGGCCTGTTTTTCCTGAAGGCTTCAGGGTTTGAGAGTCTTCAAATTGAGTATCAAATTTTGTATTCGTATTATTATGATTGTTATTATTATTGTTATATATACATATGATGATTATGATTGTTATTACTATTGTTATACAAAAATATGCTTACTAATAATGAGAGTCTTAAGACCAGGAGTGGGTTCACTGAAGCACTCGAGCAGGTTCAGGGTGTAGAGTCGAAAGGTTCAAGATCTCCAGTGTTGATGCGTCTGGTTTCGGATGTAGGGTGTAGTTCAATGTTTAGGGATTGTTGGCTGACGAAGATGCGCTAAGATTAGGGGTTCGTGCATAGCTATGATCAGGTCCAGCTTGAGCCTCAGAGCTAGCAAACTCAAGGTAAAAAGTGTAGCAGAACACTTATGGAACCCGCTGGGAACCCGTACAGAACCGTTAACTCAGTTCCCGCAACCACTCCAGGAAAATTTGACTTGAGGCGGCTACCCCATGCAACCCTGATCAAAAATATACACAGAAGCCGGAACAAGTGAACAACTGCCAATATCATCCCGTGGGGCTCCGTATTGTAAATGTACAAAAAGAACCCCAAGGGTCCAAGTACCCCATAATCATATACTCTCCAAAATCCTAACCTACATAACTACTATCCTAAAACCATGTACCTCATTATTGGGTCCTTTGGACCCTTGGGGGAATCTTGATTATACCGATTATGCCCCCAAACCTTCTTCTGATCATTTAGACCCCTCCTGTCACCACAACCCTACATCGTAACACCCAGCCCACACTCCCATGTCCTAGGCCTTTGGAGTTAATTGGCGTTTAGGGCTTCGGGTTTCAGGAGGATCCACCATAGGGGCCCTTACTATGATTACACTGCAAGAGCCTAGGTTCCTGAGAAGTCCCTTTATAATAAGGGTACCCCTTTTCCTAATGTTTGGTTTTATTTCAGGGAACCCTAAACGAAAAGCGCAAAAGGGTACTACTCAGGAACCTAGGCTCTTGCATTAGGGTTTAGGGTCTAGGGTTTAGGGTTTAGGGTTTAGGGGTTTAGGGTTTAGGGATCCAATGGCTCCGGGTTTCAGGAGGATCCACCTATACTCCATGCAGGTGCTGCGCCCGGCTCTCGGAGCTACATTGTACTTGGCTTCATGGTTTAGTCTAGCTTCCTCAGTAGCCTAATCATAAGGGTACAATTTCTCGCACAATTTGGTTGAAATAAAGGAACCCAAACGGAAATCGTGTTTGTTGAAGGCTCTTTTCCGATGGCACATACATCACTACGGCTGCCTGAAGCCCCAAGGGGATAGGGCTTATAGGGCGTAGTAGGGTTCACGGTTCAACCACTTTGCAAGGTCCGGTTTCGAAAGGATTGTATATTCGGTTTAGAGTTTAGGGTTTAGGGTTTTCAGAAAATGCTGGTACTACAGGGGCCTCACTAAATTGAGGGTCTAAGGTACCTGCACCCTGATCCGAGGTTCTAGAAATCCCCTCGAATTCTTGCCCTACAGTACCCCGCGGCCCACTTATGGTGTTCGGTAGTTATCTAGTTCTCTGGGCGTTATGGGGCGGGTCATGAACATAACAAGGAACCCTGAGGAATAATGCCAGAACTTGTTTCTCAATTCAGGCTTCTATATTACCAAACCCTATAGTGAACGCCCAGAAAGTTGGAACATAGATTTAGGATGATTCATGCTGGGATTGCCTATACTTTACTTTAAGGGCATGAGGCTAATGATGTTCCAACTTTCTGGCTTCTACTGTAAACCCCAAGCCCTTACCGCAAAACCCATTTCTGCCCCTTGGAGCCGAGCCGTTAAGGAGCCCTGAACCCCAAACTCCTTGACAAAAGCCCTAAGAGGACCCCCTTTCGGCCTCCTCCTCTGAGAGGAGATGAGGAGCTTGCTTCCTCTGGTAGTCGATGAGGGTCATGAACTGCTGTCGGTCGAGCACCTGGTGTTTTCAGCTCAGTTAAGGGTTCGTATTAAGGTTCCTGGCAGGGTTCCGTAAAGATTCTGTAACGTGTGCCATATGGTTTTAAGGTTCAGGGGGCCTTCAGTATTACAAGAGGGTTCTGGGATGTATTGGGTTATCTTATCCTACAAGAGTTTAGGGCTCCAATAAGGGTTCTACATGGGGGGTCTGAAGTTTTGGGGCTTCGGTAATTTAGGAAATTCGCAGATGCAGCTCTATTGTGTTTTAGAGTGGCACATTGTATATCATAGTGTGCTACAAAATGTACTAGCCTGGAAAACAATGTAAACGCGACTTATTTCTTTTGTAGGTTATGTTGGATTGGATTCGACTCGGCTCTGTTCCAAGATTCGACTCTCTTTTTCGTACGATACACATATATATATATATATATATGCTCACCCCCCCCCCCGTTGACAGCTCTTGGCAGGTGACTCGGCTGAGATATTGTATCTAAACACACACCACACGACGATAATCTGTATAGTAGATATACAATGTGTACTTGTAACATGCCATGTACTGAGGACACATGCACCAGACGCGCGGCACATGAGTTAATAGTTTTGTGGTAGTATTGATATCAGGATGAGTGTTAGTATTAGTACTAGTATTAGTATTAGGACAAGTACTTGTATTAGTGTTTACTGTAAGTATACATGTCAATACTCGTAAATATGAACTAGTGTTAGTGCTCATGTTCGTGTTAGTGTTGCCAGTGTCAATGCCAGTAATAGTACCACTGCGAGTATTGGTATCAGTCTTTAATACTGGGTTTAATATCAGTTAATAGTCGCAGAAGTGCTAGTATTAGTATCAATATTAGAATTANTATTAGAATTAGTTTTGATATGTTAGTATATTGTTAGTTTCGTATACTAGCAGATTAGTATATCAATACATTAATGTATTCGAGCAGTAACATATTTGTATACTTGTATGTTAGTATATGCAATATGCTAGTACGACTGGTGCATGAGTACACTAGTACATTGGTGTATTAGTATATTAGTTTATTAACATACAAGTATATTCGTACATTAGTATATTAGCATACTAGTATATGTACTATTTCGTGTATTGCCTAATGATTTATAAGTATATCAGTATGTGGGCATATTAGTACACTACTTTGTCATGTCGGCATACTTGCATATTACAGTAGCCGTATANTATTAGTATATTAGCATATTAGTGTAGTAGATTCATACATGAACAAGTAGTATATTGTTACATTGGTATATGGGTATATGCGTATCCTAAAACATTAGTACATGAGTGCATTAATATATTTTTGTATTTTATGATAGTGGCAAGTTTTTTGATGTACACTAGTATATGCTATGCAGGTGTCTATAGTTTATAGGTAAAGGTATTAGTATTCATATCAATATGAATATGATTATTGGTATTTGTAGGAGTTTTAATGTTAATATTCGTATTAGGAATGTTCATAGTCGTATTCGAAATAATATAACTGTTAATGCTGGTATTAATACTGGTATTAGCTTGAGCATTCAACAAATTATCAATGTCAGTATTAGTCTTGGTGATAGCATGACTTTAACATCATAAGGGTATACGTATTTGTATTCGTAGGAGCNTTAGCTTGAGCATTCAACAAATTATCAATGTCAGTATTAGTCTTGGTGATAGCATGACTTTAACATCATAAGGGTATACGTATTTGTATTCGTAGGAGCATCAATGCTTATGTAAATATGTTAGTATACATATTGTGATTAGTGTTAGTAATAGTGTTAGCGTTAGTACTAATATTAACCTGATGATTTGTGTTTGAAGGAATGTTTGTTTTAGTATTACTCTTGATTGCGGGAAATACTAACAGATGAATACATGAATGAGTTAATGTATTTGTATTCTAAAAAAGTGGTATGTATATTTGTGCACATTAGTATATGCAGGTGTGTATTTGCTCAGCGATGCTTCGCCCTACTGTGACGTCATATTGGCTCCAAGAATGGTAATAGTTCTAGTCCGATGCGGAGACTGGCACGATAAGGCGAGCGGGTGGCCCCTAAATAAAGGTATTATAGAGCACATGTGCATATATGAGGGTGGTGCGGATACACTACACAATAATCTCACTTGAGACGTAAAGAACAGAATCCAAAATTTCCAAAAATCTTGACCCTAACTTTCCGGATTTCCAAAATTTCCAAAATGGCCCGACAAAGTGGACAGGATTTTCCAAAACATAAGGGCGGACTTTTTGGAAATTTTGGAATTCCCTCACTTTCCGGATTTCCAAAATTTCCAAAATTTCCGAAATTTCCAAAATTTCCAAAATGGCCCGACCTAGTGGACAGGATTTTCCGAAACATAAGGGCGGACTTTTTGGAAATTTTGGAATTCCCTCGCTTTCCGGATTTCCAAAATTTCCGAAATTTCCGAAATTTCCAAAATTTCCAAAATTTTCAAAATTTCCAAAAGTTCCCTAATTTCCCAAATTTCCAAAATTTGCAAAATTTCCAAAATGGCCCGACCTAGCGGACAGGATTTTCCAAAACATAAGGGCGGACTTTTTGGAAATTTTGGAATTCCCGGATTTCCAAAATTTCAAAATTTCCGAAAAGTCGCCCTTATGTTTTGGAAAATCCTGTCCACTAGCTCGGGCCATTTAGGAAATTTTGGAAATTTCGGAAATTTTGGAAATTCTGGAAATTTCGGAAATTTTGGAAATCGGAAAGTTAGGGGCGAGAACTTTGGAAATTTTGGAATTGAGTTTGGGAAGGCTGATCGTCACCCATCCGATGACAGACCATGCACTACGACTCAGTTGAGAGGGCATGGTCTGTCAACGGGGGGGGGGGGGGGCGACCATATATATATATATATATATAGATAGATAGAAATGTGTATATATATATTAAATCTGTATACGGTCTGTATACATATATATATATACGCGCAGAGATAGATATAGAACATATAGAAATATCGGTAGGCATACAGACAGAGAGAATAAGAGATACAGACAAAGGTATATATAGGTAGAAACAAAGATGGAGATTGTCATGAAGACGGAGATAGAGCTAGATAGACATGAACATCTAATATAGGGGCCTTAATGATTAGAATAGAGTTTTGGGGCCCATTATACTAAAATTATAATAAGGCGCCCCAAAGTCGTATTACTAATTATTTAGGCCCTATAGCCTATAGTTGCCAAAAGCGCTGCCTGGCCCATCTCCTCTCCGAAGAGGCAATCCAGGACCAGGGCAAGCGGCTTTGAGGCCTGGAACGCACGGATTATAGTGAACCCCAGAAAGTTGGAACATAGATTTAGGATGAATAGTGCTGGGATTCCGTCTATTTTACCTTTAGTGCATGAGGGCAATGATGTTCCAACTTTTTGGCTTCTACTGTAGGGGTTTAATGTAGGAACCTGATTAAGAAACCCTGGCCCCATAACCCCAAAATAGTAGGTTTCACAAAAGGAACTAATCAAGGCCCAAGGTTTCTTAATCAGGTTCCTACATTAGGGTTGTGTGTTTAGTTTTGAGATTTTAGGGCGCTGGGTTTTAGGCCTTGGAGCGGGTCGGGGCTGTGGGCTTGGAGTTTCAGAGTTTAAGGGTTACCTAGGGGCTCATACTCTACGCCTTTTTTAGGGCGCCTACTTTTTAAGATAACAGATCCTAACCATAAACTAGGTATCCTAAAGAAAGGGTAGGGTATGAGCCTCTGGTTATAGCTTCAAGAGCTTAATTACCAAGATAGGGGGCCTTAGTAAGTAGACTGCGGCGATGGTCTTGCAGAGGTTGAATGTCGGGCCGTAACAATTCCCAGGGGATTAAGTCGTCTTGCAGTCATACAAAGGACCACAAGGGCATACCTTTTGTAGGTTTCAGAACCTTAGATGAATTACATTCTGGGATTCCGCACGGTTTCATACGGGACAGGGCATAATTACATAATTGTACATTTGAGCACACTCGCGCCGGGAGCTGTTCATGTTCTTCGATGCGTCGGTGATTTGGCTTGGCCCCGCTTGTGTCATGCCCGTAGTGCTTCAACCGTTTGCGGGACACCTTCCGGGCGGCGCGGAATACAGGATCCGACACATGATGGACTGGCTCGAAGTGGCTCAGCAGGAAGTAGCTCGCCATACTGGCTCGATGTGGCTCAGCAGTAAGTAGCACGCCATGTGATCTCAAGCTTTAAGCCCAAACCCTAAACGCGCAACCTCGACAAGCCTAAGCCAAACACAGGTGTCGTAAATGTGGCATTTATGCTGCTTGCCCCTCACTGCAATTGTCAAGCAAGCTGTTTTCGAAGTCCAAGGCCTACGCCTTGTAGAGTTTAGGGCAACCGAGGTGCCTGAGTTATTGGACAAGGGTTTGTGGAAGTACTAATAACTCAGGCTTCTATCATAGGCCTAACACCAGAAACCCTGCCTCTGAAAAAAAGAACCTTTGTCGTAACCCTAAACGGCCCTGAACCCCATACCTTCAACACCTATACGTACTCTAACCGACCCTAACCTTGCATAACCCCTACACCCTAAACCCTATAATCGCTTCTCCCTAACAATCAACCTCCCCCTAATATAAAAACTGGCAGTCCTCGGAATTCCGCGGTTTCGGGAAGAGCCAAGACTACAGCAGTACTAATCAAACCGAAAGGACCAGAGCTTTAGGGTTTAGGGGTTTAGGGCCTATAGGGCTAAAGGTTTAGGGCTTGGGGCTTTAGGGCTCAAGGTTTAGGGCTTAGGGCTTTAGGTAGGGATTAGGGATTTAGGGCTGGCTCAGTACTGATTACTGTCAATCCGACTTACACCCAGCTGCCCCGAAGTATTCAACCAAAATCCCTGAACTTAGATTCTATATTAGGAGGGCGGCGTTGTAATATTAGGGGGGAAACGACTAAGCCCTAAACCTGATAAACCCTAAACCTCAAACCCCGTGAGTCCTTAAACCTTCAACTCCTCCGCCCCCTAAACCCCCTAAGCCCTATATAAACCCTATAGATCCCTTAAAAGAACCCTTATAGTACCCTTTAAAGGTCCCCTAAACCCCTAAACCTCCCTTCAAACCCTACCCCCGTCCCCCATTTCAGGCCGAGGCTGGTAGAAGCAAGTACCAAAAGAAGGTCACAAAAGGAACCTCGGGCTCCAGGTGTAATTCAGAGGCCTTAATTGTTCCTTTAAAGGGATCCTTTAAAGGGTTACTATAAGGGGTCTATAAGGGTTCTAGAATAAAGAGGGGCCTTAAAAGTTAGAATAGGGTTCCTTTAAAGGGTTCTTAAACAGGGTCCTATAAAGGTTATTATAAGCTCTAGGATAAGGGTTTAGTATGGGGGCCTTAAGTATCAGCCAAACGAACCTCCGGCTTGAGGTATAATAAAGAAGGGTCTATAAGGGTTACTATAAGATCTACTAAAAGGGTGTAAAGTATAGGGGCCTTAATAATTAGAATAGGGTCTTTGGGGTAGATTAGACTGAACTTATGATTCAGGAACCCCCCAAAATACTATATTGGTCGCGATTTAGACCCCTATATTAGGGGTTCGGGGGCGTTGTGGGTTTGGGGATGTAGGTGTCTGGGGATTAGACCAGCAAAATTTTCCCGAGCTGTTCACAAAGCCTCCGATCTTAACTCTAAAGGTATCCCTTAAAGGAGCCCTTATAGTACCCTTTTAAAGATAAACGGGAACCCTAAACCCTACACCCTAAAAGCCCTAAACCGGGCTTGGGGTTGAAGAGCTTTGGGGGTTGGTACCTATGAGCCTAAGACTCAAATATCCCTTAATTAAGGAATATACCTTAAATTATAGTAGGACCCTAATATGATTTACGGAATATTCCTTAATTAAGGGATATTGGAGTCTCTGGGGAGCCTAAACCCTAAACCCTATAGATCCCTTAAAGGATCCCTTTAAAGGAACCCTAGGGTATATTCCTTAATTAAGGGATCTTGGAGTCTCTGGGGAGCCTAGATCCTCTTCTTGAACGCTGCTACTTTCGCGCTCATACATTAAACATAATGTAGGGGCCTTAATCATTTTAATAGGGTGTTTGGGGGCTCCTTATTATAATTATAGTATAATTAACCCCCAAAAAAAACAAAAACTATTCAAAACTATCAGGCCCCGAGATTATTCGCATTCCTTCGATACCTCAGCCCCGAAGTCGATCGGGATTGGGCTCCCCGGGACACCAAGCACATGTATAATTATAATAACAAGGAACCCCCCAAAATAGTATAGGTAATTTTTTGAAGCCCCTTTTGAAAAGCGTCTTTCCAAGGTGTGGTTTCAAACGAGGAGCCCGGCGACGAAAAGTTCCCAGAGACTAAAACACCCCTTAATTAAGGAAAAATCCTTACATTATAGTAGGATCCTTAATATGAGTTAAGGAACATTCCTTAATTAAGGGTTATTGGAGTCTCTGGGTTTGGCAAGTTCGGCATGACGGGTGCAAGGAGAAGATCAAAGGTTGGCCGAAAGCCCCCAAGCCCTGACTACTTTATTGTTAGGAGGGTTTAGGGTTTAGGGGTTTAGGGGTCTAGGGGTTTAGGGGTTTAGGGGTTTAGGGTGCAGGGTTTAGGGTACCCCATGCCCTGTCTTAGATTCTTTGGGGCTTCTTTTATATTGGAACCACTCGAAATCATCAGCAAGTCTTCAGCGGTTTGCAAGCCTTCATCGCTTTCACGGTCTCCCGTCTGGAGTTTCTTATTTTCGGAACTCGGTATGCCTGGATGAAAGAGTGGAGAGTTCTGGCTGGATGCGAACTCTGGGCGAAGCCGCGACTGCAAAGCCACAGCCCCACAAAAAAGCCGTGTATGACCCGTTAGTGGGTGTAGGCCTAGAATGAAACAGTAAACTCAACAAGAAAAATCTACCGGTTATCTACTCTTTTTTAGGGGCCTGTATGAGGAAATCAAAGTGAACCATATGGATGGTTGTCAAAATTGGGGTCCCTTTTTTGGTCCTTAATATAATACGGCACCTACTATGTAGGGTACCCAAAAAGGGACCCTAATTTTGACACCTACCCATATGACTACTTACTCAGGCTCGGGCTCGGGCTCCGGTTCGCGAAGGGGGTCGCTACAGGTTTAGGCTTTCCTGGACCCCATATAACCTGCCTTTTTAGGGTTCCCTGATATGATTTCTTTATATAAGTCCTTAAAAAGTTACGTTACTTGGGGTTAAGGTTAAGGTGGGGGCTCCTTCAAGGGAGCCCCGAAATTCTGAGCCCAAACAAACGCCAAATCCCTAAGCCCTAAACCCTCAATGCAAACCCCTACGCCCGAAACCCGATCTACCAACACCCTACACCCCAAAACCCTAAAACCTCGAACCCTAAACCCTAAAACCCTAAAACCTTGAACCCTAAACCCTAAAACCCTAAACCCTATAGATCCCTTAAAAAAGGAGCCCTTATAGTACCCTTTAAAGATAAAAATCGAACCCTAAACCCTATAAGCCCTAAACCCCATAAGCCGAACCCTGAGCCAGGGCGGCCGCCAGGGCAGCGCCGATCCGCAGTCCATGCCTAACTCGCGTCTTATGGTACGGTTAAGGTTTAGGGTTTAGGGTTTAGGGTTATGTTGGGTTAAGGGTTTAGGGTGCCTAACTTGTGTCTTCTGTTTGCTTTCAGGGTGTAGGGTTTAGGGGTTTAGGGCTTAGAGGCTTAGGATGGTTGGGGTATTCATTTAGGGCTTTAGGATTGATAGTTTTGGGGTTAATTGGCTTTGAGTTGAGGCTTTAGGCTTTGCTTTTGTAGGGCTCAGGGTTTTGGGTTTACAGTGCTTCACTTTAGGGTCTGAGGGAGTTTTTCGGTTTTAGGGTCAAGGGTTTAGTTGGCTGCGGCTTAAGTTGAGGACTTGGGGCTTATAGGGGCCTCAAAAGCTAGAACAGGGTTTTGGGGCCCATAATACAATAATTACAAAAAGGAACCCCGCTTGGTAATTATTGAGGCAGGGTCTTGGTCATGTTTCCAATTCAAGCAGCCCTCTGCAACTTTAGAGCATTCCTCACTGGCCCAAAACCCAAGGAAATAAAAGTTGAAACTTTCAGAATCGACTAAAACCCAAGGAAATAAAAGTTGACTCTTTCAGAATCGACTACCTTATAAGACCCCCGAAAGTTGAAAAGATTCTAGGAGTCTTTATGGCTTTGTATGTAGTTCGTTGTAGGTTTAGAGAAGCCATAAGGATTCAAGAAAGGTTAAATGAGAAGCTTCAGGGAATGAAGAGAAGTTAGATGGTGAGGTTGCAAGGCCGGGACAGCCGTCGCGGTTTGACTGGCTAAGGCTTCTGGTTGAAAGTTCAGGGTTTCAGGGTCTAGGGCTATAGCATGTGAAAGGGTTTATGGCTTCCTCAAGCGAAAGGAAATCTCGTCCAACTCAACATCTGCACTGCAGCCTCCAACCGCAATGGCGTTGTTCAACTGGTCAATAATCGGCACGAAGTATTGGTTGTAGGCCTCAAAAAGCGTCCGGATTGCTCTGTGGTCTCCGCCCCGGACTGGTGAAAGGTGGAGCTTCGGCGTGTAGAGCCCAAAGAGCCCCTGCAATGGCTCTAAGAGAGAGTCTCTGGCCACCAAAGGGGAGTTTCCGAATATAGTACCCTAAATAGTAGGGTCCTTATTATAAGGACCCCAAAATAAGGTACCCCTATTTTCGGAAACCCCAAACAAGTCCATGTCAAGGGTTGTCAGAGCTGCAGTCTTCCTGCAAGCTTTGCAGCGACGCCCTTGATTGCAAGTCGCTGCAAGGTTGTGGCCTGGGCGCGGGGTCCACCTTCGAGAGGTCGATTGACGGGCGACAGGCATCGACGGAAGAGGGTTCTGGCTGTTTGAGCTAAGGCGGTTGTTAGGCACTTGGATGCGTAGTAGATCTCCTGCTACTCCAGCATGTCCTAGGGTCTTTTATCGGCATTTGCTGAAAGATTCACGCAAAGCAAAGCTCTCTGCCTGGATTTGGATTGTATGACTCTCTTCTTCAACAACCGGGCCACAAAAAGTTCAAACTTTCTAAGATAGAGCTAATATATAAGGCCAAAAAGTTTAAAGTTCCCCCTCGTTCACTATCTAAGATGAGGGCCAGATCTTGCAACCCGAGAAGGTTGTGGATTCCTTGACTTACGGATGTCGTACTTCCTGCTTCGGCTCAGGTCTCTCGGCCTTGGGGCAGGGTCATACGGGTTCGGGTTTTAGCGGTTTAGGGCCTAGGGCACCTCATGCAGTGCATCTAAATCTGAATTCGGCGTGAATCTCGCAACACATTGTAGCTCCTTTTTGGGGTTACCTTATAGGACCCTACTTATAACTTTGGTGAAACCCAAAATACTGAACTACAGTGGAGACTGTAGGTACAACGTAATGTATACTGTAGGAACCTGATTAAGAAACACTGGGCCTATAACCCCAAAATAGTAGGATTCATATAAGGAACCCTAACAAAGGCCCAAGGTTTCTTAATAAGAAACCCTGGGTCTTTATTAGGGTTCCTGTTATGAATACTACTATTCTGGGCTTTTAGGCCGAGGGTTTCTTAATCATAATATAGATAAATTATGCCCTTAAAAGTAGCCCTATTGTAGACTGTTACTGTATGGGGGCAGTACCTAAGTACAACGTAACTAGTAACCCTAAACCCTAAAGCATAAACCCTAAACCTAAACCCGAAACCCTAAACCCTAAATATTCAGGGTCCTCCTAAGATGGCGGACGTGCCCTGAACCCCCAAACCCCAATCGCTACTATCCAAAATGCACCCGTCACCCCTCCACGGTTTAGGGTTTAGGGGTTAGGGGTTTAGGGGTTTAGGGGTTTAGGGGTTTAGGGTTTAGGGGTTTAGGGTTTAGAAAAAGGTCGTGTTGTAAAGCCTGAACCCATCACAAGCACCCATTCTTGGGCCCGGTCTTGTAGCAGACCGACTGTGGGATGATCTCGCCTTAGTCTTCCCAGGCTGCTTAGGATCCCGAAACCCTCAACCCTGAACCGCATTGCTTTGTTGATGGTTTGGCAGCGCTTTGTTTTTGTTGCTTTGGGGTGTTTGATGTTGACGCTGTTCAGCTTAATTAATAACTTGGAGGTGTTACGTGTGTTATGTCTAGTGAATTTAGTGTTCAGGACACGATTAGGTTGGACATTGGGGGCCAGGTGCGCCAAGGCTTTGTGCGGTCGTTCGGCTCCAAGCACACTCAGGTGTGCACGTACATAGGGTATCCTATGCAACCTGTGTACTGTAATGTAGAACGGGTACATGATGTCATGCACGTAGGTGTGTATGCACGTCTGCCTGTATGTCGGTGAGTCTCTCTGTCTCCATGTTTGTCTGTCCGTCTGTCTGTATGTCTGTCTGTATGTGTGTATGCTTGTGGGTCTGTATGTCTGTATGTGCGTACGTGAAAACGCGGGTGTGCTTTGAGTGCTTGTACCTGCTGGTGTTACGGGGGCCTCCGAAAATAGGGGACCCTAATATAGTACCCTAAATAGTAGGATCCTTATTATGAGGACCCCAAAATAAGGTACCCCTAATTTTCGGAAACTCCCAAATATTACCCAAGCCTTTGGCCAGGAACTCTGCCTGAGCCAAGGGGGAACCCAAGCCTCGAAACAGCAGGGGTTTAGGGGTTTAGGGTTTAGGGTTTAGGGCTTTAGGGGTTTAGGGCTTCGGCGTGCATGCAACCATCCAGACCCTTAGTCCTAAACCCTGCAAAATAGGCCTTACCAAGTCGCACACCTTGCATCTCGCAAAACCGATAAAACAAGCCGAAAACCTGAAAGCCTAAAGCATAAGACCTCACATGCCTTTTCACCAAAAACACTACACCCTAGGCCCTAAACCGTTCGGCACAAACCCCTTGGAATCTCCCCCGAGACAAGGACCGAAAGTGACGATGATGAGTGTGCTCGCAATCTCGGGCCGGGTTTTTTGTCAACGGGCAGTTAGGGCTTCTAGGAATGTAAGTTTCAGGAATTAGAGACGCTTTCGGATTTAACGTTTAAGATTTAGGCTTGTGGGTTTAGGGTTGAAGGGGCCGTTAGGGGTTCTGGTGTTCCGCTTGCTTTGTTGAGCAGCCTCCTTAGGTGTTGGGGGTTCAGGTTCTGGGTGTTTGGGGGCTTCATGTTTGGAGTGTGGAGGATTCTTCTTGGTTTAGGGCATATAGGGCTGAGGGTTGCGGGATATGGGATCTGAAGATTGATTGGGCTGAACTGCGTAAGAGTCTTGGGTTTAGGGCTTAGGGTTTAGGGGCATCCTGCCGCAGTAGAAGTAAGAAAGTTGTTACATTAGATTCCTCAATCCTCGAACCTAGATCATCCTCTTCCCACTTTCCAAGTTCTGCTCTAACTCTGCCCGCCAGTGTGTGTGTGTAGAAAGTTTAGGGTTTTAGCGTTTAGGACCCAGTTTAACACAAACCTACGCAGTGCTAAATTACGGTTGTACAGAGGTGACCCAGATAAGTTGACGGTTGCAAGACTGTGTACTGGGGCAAGCAGTGCCAGTGTTCTACATGTCTCGACAACACAGGCGTGCCAGGCGAGGCAACACGTAGCGAAACGTCCTCCTGGAGCCAACATCTCTCGGAGAACCATATATTGCAAGAGGCAAATTCCCCGCACCCCGCATAGTCCCGAGAAGGATGCTATGCGCAGTGGCAGCTGGCCATCTGCATCTGTACTGTCGGCGGGTGTCTCACTGAGCACACTCATGGGTGTTGGGCACATCGGTCGGCTATATCCCATATTCGGTAGGGATATCCCCATAAAATGCTTATGCTTATGTGCTTTTTGGGTCCCTAATCTTGTAGGGGTACATGGACACTTAGCGACACCTAACTTCAGACAAAGCCATGCGGACGTGACGTTCTGCCGTGTCCAGAGGATGGTGGCAAGCGGCCTGGCGTTTATGCCTCTGTAAGAAAACATCAGCTTTCGAGAGGTGAAGAGTGCAGCCCCCGAGAGAGTGTTCAATTGAACTTAAAGACAGCATTCCAAGAGGGTCCATATACACTACTACTATGGAATTAGGCCCCAAAAACCATAATGGGGATGGTCTTTTGGGACCTAATTCCATAATGGTGGTATCTATGGACCCTCTGGGATTATACATGGGCTCCGAGGGCCAAACCCAAACCCAAACCGGCCA
Source organism: Symbiodinium sp. clade A Y106 (assembly GCA_003297005.1). NCBI lineage: Eukaryota > Dinophyceae > Suessiales > Symbiodiniaceae > Symbiodinium > Symbiodinium sp. clade A. The sequence goes on along the minus strand of BGNK01000740.1, from coordinate 116,715 downwards.
GGCTATAGGGCTTGGGGTTACGCTTAGGATGTAACTAGGGTTTAGGATTTAGGGCTTGGGATTTCGAGTTGATATGGGTTAGGATTTGGGGTTTCAAGTTTAGGGCTCAAGGCCTTCATAATCATAGCAGGGTCCCTTGTAAGGGCTTCTTTTGATGGTTACTGTAAGGTCAGGTTTCGGTTGGAAACTGAGGCCGCAGACCTAATACATACGGTTGATGGACAAAATCCTGCATGACCCTAAGGACCCTAAACTATGGTAATTATGGTATATTCCTTATAATGGGTAATGCAGGATTTTGTCCATCAACAGTAGGAACCTGATTAAGAAGCCCTGGCCCTAAATCCCCAATATATTAGGATCTATACTAAGAACCCTAATAAGGACTCAAGGTTTCTTAATAGGTTCCTACATGAAATCTCATCACTGGGGGTCCGGCGAAGGCTGCGGTCCCTTCCCAGAACTCTCCCATGAGGATGGCCATGTACCTTCGGTACAGGGACGTTTAGGGTTATGGATTTAGGGTTTAGGGAAGTTTAGGGTTATGGGTTTAGGGTTTAGGGAAGTTCAGGGTTATGGGTTTGGTGTTTAGGGTTTAGACTCGCAAGGGGCCTGCTTTAGGCGGCAGATACGAAAGCTCTTCTGGAGCGTTTCAATCGGACTTCCGATTATTCGAGGAGGAACCCCAAGAGCATGTAGCGGGTGCCAGGAGTTGGTCTGCAGGCCTAATGTCGGGGCCTTAATAACTGTAGTAGGGTTCGGGCTCCTTGATATTATCGGATGATTGTAATAAAAGGACCACAAGGAATAGCATTGGTAATCATTCAGGCTTCTATGGTACGGGCCTAGGGTTATTATCTATAACTGTGGCTTTTGAGCTTGTGCGCAAGTATATGTGTGTGTTCGTACTTCTGCATACCCTGAACAGCCAAGCTCGAACTTCATGGCACAAGAAGATGAAGACGGGCGCCCCGGTTAACGGACCGAGGACCTTGTTGACTTCAAGCTCAAAAACCACAGTTATAGATATGGGTAGTTCTCTGAAATAAGGGTCCCTGTCTGGGCCGTTGTTGTATCATACGGGGGCCGTACTGTCTTGGGGACCTAAAACGGGACCCTAGCGTAGAGAATTACCCATGTGGTTTGTTGCTCATATTTAATTCATGCTGTTGAACGGCAAGTTTGGTGCTCACAACCCCAGAGGGTCCATCTACGATACTATTATGGAATTAGGTCACCAAAACCATAATCAGGATGGTCTTTTAGGGCCTAATTCCATAATAGTAGTGTATATGTACCCTCTGGGAACCCTACTGCTACTTACCTACTGTTGATGGGCAAAATCCTGCATTACCCATTATAAGGAATATACCATAATTACCATAGTTTAGGGTCCTTAGGGTCATGCAGGATTTTGTCCATCAGCCGTATCACCACGTGCTTCCAGGCAGGGCGCAGGTTTGGCAGCGGGGTTGCAATTGGTTCTACCCCAGCGACGGCAACATCGTTTCATCAACTAATTTAGGAGTTCTTCGTGAAGTATGCTGCGGCGGATGAATGATGATAGTTGATGGGCTGCGAATGCGAAATCTCTAGGGCACGCGACATATAGCAAAGGCTCTTTGCGCCTGCTGTGGCTAAGCTACGATGGGTAAACTGGGGTTCTTGCACGTCTGCGTCGGTGGCTGTTGGAACTATGGTTTGGGGATCAAGGCATGAGGCTAGTCTAAGCCCTAAATCCTGAACCCACCGGCTCGACACCGATTCCTGACTAAGCCTAAGCCCTAAACCGTTAAACCTTAAACCGAAGATGACTCTTAACGAGGCACGCAATGTACTGCTGAAAGATCCCCACTACGATCAGGGACTTAGGAATTAAAACTTGCTTGGGTTTCGCATTTGCGGTTGAAGGAAGATTCCTGGATCCGCGGAATTTTCTCTTGCAATTTTCTCACTTCAGATCTACTACAAAAGTATGCGGACAAGGATAAGCAAACCGCTCAAACAATTTATCAACTTACCCTTTTAGAAGCCGAAAAGAACTCGTGTAGCACGAGCATAAGAACGTATTAGAACTGTTAGAAAGAAACATCTGATAAACAAGCATCGTGGCTGATTCTTTTAACGTAGGCTACGCTTCCCTGCGTTGGCTGGCCCTAGGTGTCAAGAGTACATCTAAGTGGCTTTTCAGGTGTCAAACCTGCAGCTAAGAACTACTGGGTTGTCCTGAACCTAAAACGTGTGCAAACTGGATTAGCATTACCGTCCCATACCCAGCTCAAAATCGTCCTTCGGGGGCCAGGAGAAACTTGAAGGCAACCTACTCAGCTGTGAGAAACCCAAACCCCTCAACCCCACACCCAAACTTATCTTGGTGGGAACGAGTTGACCATGACGTTTCCCAGGAGGACTGTGCACAGAAGCAAGTTTCCGTCCTGTGCAGGTGGGGACTTAGGGGTGTGTATAAACTTTCCTACAAGTAAATACCTAGGGGAAAGGGTATAGGCTTGTCCATCCTGTTGAAGACTTTGGGTGTAATTAGGGCTCTATCTTTACGGCTGAGGGTCTTTGGGGTGTCAGGTTTATAGAACTTTTAGGGCTTAGTGTAGTAATAGACGCCTATACGCTGTTTAAGGTGCTGGGGTTCCCAGAGACTCCAATATCCCTCAATTAAGGAATATATCTTAAATCATATTAGGGATCCTGCTACAAGTTAAGGTATATTCCTTAATTAAGGGATATTGAAATCTCTGGGTTTAGGGCATAAGGGCTCTACTGCATCCTGTCGTGCCCGGCTAAAGCCAAGATTCCCAGGGCCGGGATCTGAACGACTATAAAACAAGCTTTGGGGTTCAGGATTCAGGGCGTAGGGTTTAGGGGTTAGGGTTTAGGGGTTGAAGGTTTAGGGTTCAGGGGATTTGAGCCTGACATTTCGTCTAGGGTTTACGCAGGGAGGCTCAAGGAAGCACACCATCAATTTCTGAGCTTCTTATGTTGTCTGCGAACTTCTGTTAGAGGAGTTTCACCGGTGATGCAGGGAATCCCAGGAGGCTCGTAGGACTGCATGGAGCTCTACAGCTTCGACTCCTTCTTGGTCTTGGGGCTTGGGTGCTCTGTAGTCTGGTCTTGATTCTCTAAGGAGACACAGCTTTGCCCGGGTGTGAGGGGCACTAGGGCCCTCTGCACCAAATAGAGTTTTGGGGTGTATCATTTTTATTGTCTAAGGAACCCCCAAACGAGTATAGGTAATTAAGTAGGTAATTAATAAGGCCTCTATAGTAAGCCCTGGACCAGGACGACCACGAACACCAGCACGCCACCACCAGGAGACCACCAGGAGGCCACCAGTGCACCCGGACAAGACGAAGAGACCAGCACAAGACCCCAACGTCACCACTCAGGACCCCATTAGGGTTTAGGGGTTTAGGGTTTAGGGTTTAGGGTCTAGGGTTTAGGGTCTAGGGTTTAGGGTTTAGGGTTTAGCGGAGCCAAACTGCTTTCCCAAAGTACAGACGGGTTCAGGAATCAGGAACACATGTTCTGGCGGATTAAGCAGCACACCCAAAATGCTGCTCCCAATATCCCCATAAAGGGCTGCCAAAATGCTTCCTCATTATCAACTTTCAGAGATTTCTTCGGCCAATGCACTGGAAATCAAAACGGATCTGGCTTTCCGAAGGACGGTCCGACGGATCCTGTGTAAATAACCGGACGTGACGTAGCTGCAAGGTATGCTTCGCGCCAACCTCCCGGTGGGCGAGTCGTGCTAAAAAACCCATGCTGTGTACTGTAGGGGCCTTAATAATTAGAATAGGTTTTGGGGTTCCTTATTGTTTTTTATAGTATAACATACCCTCGAACTCAAACCCCATCCCAATTATTAAGGCCCCTACATTACCAGACTGTTTCGGGAACAAGAGCATGTGTCAGATACAAACAGGTTTCGCAGTGCTGGAACGCCCCAACTATTTTGATAACTGAGGTAGCCACGAAAGGAAGTTGAACTACGCCAAAACCCTGAAACCTAAACTAAACCCTGACCCCTGAACCGTAAACCTTAACGTCTGCACCTTAAACTCCAAGTTCCCTAAACTAAACCCTGACCCCTAAACTGTAAACCGTACAGCAAACCTTAACGTCTCAACCTTAATCTCGAAGTTCTGCAGCGTCCTGCCGGAGGGGAAGGATGCGCTTGGCCCACGCCGCCTGCTGCTTTGCCTGCTGCAACCTACTATAGGGGCCAGAATAATTAGAATAGGGTTCCTTTTAAGGGGTCTATCAGGTTTGCTATAAGGGGTCTATAATAGGGGTTCCATAATTTAGGGGCCTCAATAATTAGAACAGGGTTTTGGGGCCCATTATATTACGCTGATTATAAGGAACCTTCGGAATGTTATTGGTAATTATTTAGGCCTATATATTACCCGTTTGTATCTTGGCCTACAAAACCCTATCAACATTAAACCCTATAAACCCTATAAGCTCTAAAACATTAAACCCTATAGACCCTATAAACCCTATAAGCCCTATAAGACCTATAAACCCTGTAAACCCCAAGCACGCTACAGCAACTTTGTCCCCGCCTAGGTTGCTCCCGGTGCCGAGCAAACACCACTTCCTGTAAGGCCAAACACTAAGCGACAATCCCGAAAGCTCCATGTCCCTATATAGTATATACTTGTAGACTTATATAGACCTTAAAAGGGGTTGTGTCGAGTTCAACAGCTCCCACAATGATTTAGACTTCGGGCTCCATATTAAGCAACAAGAGAAATTCAACATCATCCCAACTATATACCTAGGCCGTAATAGGGGTTCCTATACAGGTACTTTATATGCTATATTACCCAGAGGCTCCATATATAGTACCATTATGGAATTAGGCCCCCGAAGCCATAAACATGGATGGTCGTTGGGGACCTAATTCCACAATGGTACACTTTATAGAGACTATAGAGGTACATACCTTATGTTGCTGCGAATGCCGAGCGTGCATGACTGGGTTCTTGTTCAGGAATGTAATTTAAGTTACGAACTACACCCTGAACCCCTCTAACTTGAACTTGCAAGCCCTTGAGCCCCCTAAATTAAAGCCCAGACTATTTAATTAACCCTAAAGCCCTCCACCCTCTAATCATATAACCCTCTATCCACGCACCGAAAACCTCGAATCTGTGTCAGCCTCCTCGTCGGCATCCGGGCGTTCGGCGGCCTTGACTAAGAGGTTCAGCTGATTGGCGTCGAGACCTTTCGACTCTTCAGCCCTACAAGGAAGCAACTGGTCATGTGTTGCAAGTGAAAAGGCTTAGGGTTGGGGAGTTTCTACCCTAGGGACCTAAAAAATTTGGTTTCGGGTTTGGGGTATGTTATACTACAATTAAGTAGAAATAAGGAACCCNGTTTAGGGTTTAGGATTTAGGGTCCAGCATAATTCAACCCTATTTTGATTATTAGGGCCCCTACATTAAACCCTGAACCGCTGGTTTAGGGATTGGGGCTTAGGGTTTAGGGCTTCGGGATTAGGGTGTAGGAACGACAGTTTACGGTTGAGTGTGAGCTTCAAAAACTATACCCCAATGCGCAATTGGCTTGAAACACCGCCTGCCACTACTTCTGAGGCTTTATTATGGGGGTTACGCTGCTATAGGTTTGGTGCTATTGCCCATTGCACCCACAACTTGTAGGAAGGCTGTTGCAGGGCTCGTAGATATGCCTTTTCGGAAACAAAGTGTCCTACCTCGGACCGCCCCAACAATGCCAGACAAACAGCGCAAAGAACATGGAAGCAAAACCAAGAACCAAAATGGCTCAAAGAGGAGGGACATGCACATAATTACAGCAAAAAGGGCCATACTGCTGAACAACTCGTCGAAGTGGGCCATGATGAAGAACTGCAGTGGAAAGAACGGCATGTACTCAGGGCACACCATAAGGACAGCCCCACACCCCCTAAACCCTAAAGCCCTAAAACCCTAAACCCTAAAGCCTAAACCCTAAATTTAAACCCCCAAACCCTAAACCCCTGACCCAAGGACAACCCCCACACCTGCCAAACCAAGGGCCCCGGCACATGAGGCCTAGGTTCAGCCCAGAGAAGATGGCAGACAGGATCGCCAGGACCTGGGGCAACGATGGAGTTATGGAAACCCTCAACAACCCCCTAAACCCTCCACCCTAAACCCCAAACCCTAAGCCCTAAACCCTGAACCCTAAACCCTAAAGGCCTTAACGCTACAGGTGAAGGATTTAAGGACTGGAGGGCCTTGGCGTTTCGAGGGGTTCGTGTTACAAAGCCTCATCAGGTGGAACTCCAGGTCAGTAGCATGACGGATGATGGGGTGTTGGGTTCAGGGTTTAGGGTTTAGGGTTTAGGGGTTTAGGGTTTAGGGTTTAGGGTGGCTTCGTGGCATAGACCCAACATGACGGCTCTAAATTTTTATGTTGTTAGGTAGTTTTGTTCCAAAGTCGGAGATGACGGCGATGATGGTGATCATGGCTTTGCTCGAGATGAGAGGTGATGTAGACGACGATTCTAAAGGCCAAGACGACGACCATGCGCCTAACGATATTCACCTTCTTCTCCTTACGAAGGTCCCACGGCTTGTCAGGTCAACATCAGCACCATCATCATCATCATCCTTATGATCTATTATCATCAAGAGCGTTTTGGCCTCCGAACACGTCCGTCTTGCTCTTCGTCGTAAAAATCTGGCTCTGTGTTCGTGCCCATCCTCCGTTCCACATACCTTTCCGGTAATATGCCCATAACCGCAGCCGCACATGACAACAATAACAATGACAACAATATCGGCTGCAAGTGATGCAACAACCCTAAACCTTAAACCCTTAAACCCTTAAACCCTTAGCCCTGCTATGAGCTCTCAGGTCTGGGCAACCATTGCTGAAGCCTTCAATGCGATAACATGACCTTCCACGTGCAGCGGATCAGGGTTCAGGGCTTATAGGGTTTAGGGGTTAGGGTTTAGGGTTTAGGGTTTTAGGGCTTTAGGGTTTAGGGGCTTAGGGGTTTCAGGGTTTAGGGGTTTAGGGGTTCAGGGCTTAGGGTTTAGGGCTTTTTGGTTTAAGGCTTTGGGTTTAGGGCTTAGGGCTGTGGGGTTTAGGGGTTTAGGGCTTAGGGAAGTTAAACGGAAGCTTACAAACGACCCTGAAACAGGAACCCTTACAGAAGAACCCTAACAGAAACCACGTAAGCCTACAAAACCTCAGCCTTGAACCATGAAAATTAAGGGCAAAGCCCTGCCTGCACCCTGAGTTGTCGTACAGAGACCTTTTAAACAAAGCTACACAAACATGAAAGAAACTTTACGGAAATCTTTGCAGACACCTTTATAGGCTCCCTCAGAAACTTTCATTTAAAACATTTACAGAACCACAGAACCCTTTGAGAACTGGTATATGTATGCTTATGTGTTGTCCATTTGACTGCTTGCCTGCGTTTTTAATAACTCATATGTATATTCATACATGCTATACGCTGCTATACGCCAAACTCTATCGTAACTTTAACTAGTCAGGATCTTGTCCACCACACATTGCGCTGGACTGACCCCCATCAACTATGTACATGCTGGTTCGCTGATTTGGAAGTTTATGGCTGAGGGTTCAGGTTGCCGCGGTCGAACGAAGAAAGAGCTCTAAACCCTAAACCCTAAACCAGCAAAATCAGTGTACCTTCAGGCCTTCAGGTTCAGGGCTTGATCGTAAGGCTTGAAGGCTCTGAGAACTTTCAAAGTCACAGAGGCGAAACAACCTACCTTTGGTTAGTAGGGAATGGAGGAATGGTAGCAATAGTAGTTATACTTGTACCCCATTCCTCCATTCCCTACTAACCAAAGGTAAGACAAGTCAACATTCGCGCCTTTACTAGTGCGAGTGCAAACAATGTGTAACACTACGCAAGGCAAGATGCAATCGTCGGTTTTTCAAGCTTGGAACGCAAGGCTCTCATCATTCTGCACAGGCTTGGGCTACTGGTCCTGCTTCTCGCAGTCGACCTCAGCGCTTCGGCTCTGTTGGCAGGTACTTCGTCTCGAACTGCACGCAGCTCATTTCGCAAAGCATGGTTCTGACCACGAAGGCGACTTGCTGCACCACGTGGTTATTCACGATCGAGGCCTGTGCCCAAGTGATTCTGCTGTTGCTCCTGCTGTCCCCGAAGGTATCGGCACTCAGGGCCGTCGACGAGATCCGCTTCCTCGACAAGGGTTTGGTGATCAGGGCTTAGTAACAAAAAACAAGAAGCAGGAAGAGCTGAACTTGGTTGACCATGGCAAGACAACAGGTTCTTTCTCCCGGAAGCCCTAAACTCAGTGACCCAAACCCAACCCGTACACCCTAAAATCCAAAACCCTGAAACTCGCACCCTAAAACCCGAAACCGGGTCTAAAACAATCCGTAAAGCCCAGGACCGGTCAGCAGCAAGGTACCGGCCTGGCTCGTCTGTGGCCAACCGCCTTTGCCAGGAAGGAGGAGGAGCTTAGGGTTTAGGTATCAGGGTTCGGAAGTTCAGGGTTCAGGGTTCAGGGTTTCAGGGTTTAGGAACCCAGGAAACCCACCGAAACCCCTGGGAGTTTCGGCTGAGCACGGTTAGGGGCTGCTGGGTTTCAAACCGAGCTGGGGATTACGGTCCCGGGTTAAGGCTTCAAGTTGCGCCTCAACAATTTCAGCGTAAGACTTCCTGTTTCGGGGCTCAGTTGAGCGTTTAGAGTTTAGGGGTTTAGGGTTCAGGGGTTTAGTGGTTCAGGGGCCTACTAGGGGTTTAGGGCTCAGGAATGAAAGCTTCAGTGTGCAGGCTCCCTGTTTTGACATTCTCCTTCAACCGTTAGGTTTCGAGACTACAGGTCGGGAACCTACATGTGACTTAGTTGGTGAGTTCATTAGCCCCAAAAAAACGTGTGAACCTTCAGTTCTAGCATCCGCCAAAGTGTCAAGCGTACTTTGCAGCTACAACTTTTAAAGGCTTCGAGGTAGCCAAGCAGAAAAAAGGTATGAAACCCTTTTCATAACGGTTCCTTTAAGGAGCAAGCCCACCCCAAAACAAGTATGAACGTGTGGTGCTCCAGACTCACTGTTAGGTCTGAGGTTTAGAACGGCTTTTGGGTTTAGGGTTTAGGGTCATTTATAAGGTTGAGGGCAGCACGCTAAGTTTGAGGATGTTTGCCCTGGAACTGAAGAAGAAGCACCCAAACCCAGCAACGAAATCGCCCAAAGCCAAAAGGCCACGCCTTATCCCTTGCACAGCAATCCAAACACATTAAAAATTCCAACTCTGGGCCCTACAACATCGTACCCAAAACAGTCGGCGGTCTATCTTAGAACAGCATTCTCCTTATGCTCGTCGGTAAGCATCTTACACTCATCATCGTGCCACTTCAATGTAGGGCTGAAGCATTAAATTTACAGGTAGCCTTTCAACCCAATCAAATCAAACGGAGCCCCAATGACTTAGACCCTACTATGCCGGCGTTTTAGTCCATCCGCGTATCGAAATCCAAGAGCAAACTAAAACCCATGCAAGCAACGCATAGCAAATATCATCCTTTTGGAAAGGACCCCTGACATGAGGTAGCATCGAGCCCATATAGAAGCCACATAGTAATCCAAAACCCACAGATCCCTTAAAGGAGCCCCGGAAACCGAAACCTTAACCCGGAAGATCCTTTACCTGAACCCTCCAAAACCCTACCTTTTTTCGGCACTCATATAAGGAGATCATAGAAAGGAGCCTTAAACAGGTTTCGTGTCCAGGTAGCAGTGAAGGAATTAAATCGAACCAGGAGGTCCCTCCTTTGAGGAATTCCCTAGGGTTTAGGGCCTGTAGGGTCTAGGGTTTAGAATCCCTGAAAGAACCCCCTTCAACCCAACCTGCTCGTGGACGCGACAAGGGCACTGCCCATGGCGCTTGTGGTCCCAAACTGGGTTCTTGTTAAGGGATTTAATTCAAGCTACCATAATAGGGAAGCCATTTTATTTACTATGGATCCCTATTATGGCAACATAAATTAAATCCTTCAACAAGAACCCAGCAAAGGTCTCTCTGCTTGTTCGTCAAAAGTTTTTTGCCTCGGGTTTCGGGGTTTGAGGTTCCTATGGTGGGCCTCTGGTGTTGAAGGGCTCAGGGTGTGGTGATAAGGGTTTAGGGTTTAGGAGTGTTCTGGGAATCATTATGCTGAGGGGCTGCGGTCGTCAGGGCTTAAGGAGTGAACTTTAAGCCTTCACGGTGGGTTAATTAGGTGCTTGGCTCGGGCTTGAGGGCTGGGATTCGTAGCAACCATAAACAGGGTTTAGGGTTTAGGGAATCATGATTTTAGCATGACGTTCCGAGAATGTTTAATCTAGAATTCCCCCCCCGATTCCAGCTACCAGGAGCACCCGCTCCGTCCAGCCGGATGTTGACTGCCCGGCGACAATTTCGACGAGGGCGCTTTCAGCGAATATGGGTGTTTTGCTGACGTAGTAAACTCTTAGCTGCTTAAGAAGTACGAATGACCGAATTTAAAGTTCAAGGTGTGCTCAGGCACACTCCGTGGGCAAGAACCCGTACCATGGCCCTACAAAGCCAACAATGAGGACTGTCAACACCCGGCACGAAGGTCAATGCAAGCCGCTCTTGGATCCTAGTCCCGGACCCTGTACGCGCTGAAGCCCTCCAACCCTATAGCACAACCCTGACGTCTACATCATAAAACCTTGAAGCCTTACAGTACTACAGTCCAACCTGAGGCCCTCAGCCGAAAACCCTGGAGAAGTGAAAAAATATGTGCCTTTTTCAATGCAAGCGATCAGGCGCATGGACTCCGAGATTGATGGAAACAGCAAGCGCTGGAGCCCTGAATTAACCAACCTTTAGGGTTTAGGGTTTAGGGGTTTAGGGGTTTAGGGGTTTAGGGTTTAGGGGTTTAGGGGTTTAGGGGTTTAGGGTTTAGAGGTTTAGGGTTTAGGGTTTAGGGTCCCCACACCCTGGGCGTCCTTTTTTGTTGATCTAGCCAACAGCATTGAATGAATTGCTTCGTGCTAGGGGCTGAGTAGATGTTCAATGCTCTGCAACTAGAGCTTCTGCATGGGTTCGTTTGAAGGTTATAAAAATAGGTGCTCAGAAGTCGAGCTTCATTGTTTCATGTTGCTTCTAACTCTGAAAGGGCCAGTAGGCTTCAGGCTTAAAGGCTCAACAAATCTCCCCTGACCACCGTGTAAGGGGGCCGACGTACTAAGTAATCATACACCCGTCGATACGCTGACAAACCAAACTTCACATAAAAACCCTAAACCCGCAACTGTTTAGAGCTCAGGGTCTGCCATGATACTCAGCCTGAGAGGAACAATCCCCCACAAGATGTTGCTGCTAGTGCCGCAACATATCTGTTGCACATATCTACCTATCTACCCGCAAATGAACAAATAAATTCACAGATAGATAGAAGATATAGTAGGCAGATACATATGCTTGTACCTATGTCTATATCTAAACCTGTATCTTGTATATATGCATCTATACCGGTATGTATACAGTATACCTATATCTGTATAAACCAAAATCAAGATCTACAGCTGTGGCTGCATTCTATACATTACATCTATACCTGCATATCTGCATCTGCATCTACATCTAAATCTTCTCGATCTATTCACGCATGCCGATGCTAGTACTGCTACTCATGCTGTTCTCTAAAACAGCAACCTTAGCCCGCGAAGGCCCAAGAAAAATCAATGCTAGACTTTGAGGATAGTGGTAAGTTTACTAGGATGCCCTGAGGGTTTAGGGCTTGGGGCTGAGGGTTGCCCGAGTTTAGGGATTCAGGTTTAGGGTTTAGCCTAACACCCCCCCAACCCCCGCCCCTGCGCTGAAAAAACAAAATCATCATGCATAACAACAGCACTCGCAAGTGGAAGGCATGAAGCCACAGGGTACCTTTAAGGCTAGGATTTCTTGAGTTGCACTTTGTCTTCCGAACATGCTTCGACAGCTCTCGGAGAACCTCCGACTGCAGCCTCAAGCTTAAGCAGTCGATGCCGCTCGCCTCGCCACACATAGTTATAGTATTTACCCACGGCAATTCAAAGGTGATGTAGGCCCAGGATAAATATTGGACGCCAATAGCAGGTTTAATGTTCTTGAACCCTTGACTATTCTGCATGCGGTTTCCTTTATCAGGGGTACAGTTTTCATTAGTTATACCGACGCATCCCACAAGGTGAAAACGAACAGCTTCAAAAACAGCTTGACAGAAACAACCATCTGCCCAAACCAGTATACCCAAAGACTTTAAACCCTCAAGCTTAGCCCCTAATCTCTACACAGAAACCCTTAGTACACCTAAAAACCGCTACTATAGGGGCTTTAATTTAATAATTAGAATAGGGTTTGGGGGTATATTATACCATAAGTATAATAAGGAACCCCCAAACTAGTATTAGTATAGGTAAGTATTAAGGCCTCTATATCATGGAACCCTATTATAGATCCCTGCCTTTAAGGAACCCTTTAAACGAACCCCCCAAAATAGGCCCCTATACTAAGCCCTACACCTTAACCCCAGCAGCTCCCATTCACAGCCACCCGAAGTTCACCGCCTCGGTGGTGCTGGACCCAGAGACTCCAATAGCCCTTAATTAAGGAATACCTAGGGTTCCTTTAAAGGGATCCTTTAAGAGATCTATAGGGTCTAGGGTACGTACACAGAGACTCCAATATCCCTCAAATCATATTCGGGCATTAGGGATCCTACTATAGTATAAGGGTTCCTACAAGGGATCTGTCGGGTTTAGGGCTTAGGAGACTCCAATATCCCTTAATTCAGGAATATACATTCAATCAGATAAGGGATCCTACTGTAGTTTGGGGTATATTGGAGTGTCTGAGGATTTCTCTCGACAGGGTTCTACGTTGGCGCCGCCTCGGTTAGGGTTTAGGGTTTAGGGTTAGGGCTAGGGATCACTAACCGCTAAACCACACCACAAGGCACAATTCCCCAAAACCTTCATTACTTCAAGCTACAGGCTTAAAAACGCAGAACCTCAAAATCCCAAACCTCCCTGAACGCCTCCAAAAAACGCCCTAAACCCCACGACTCTGAAAAGCGGAACCTGGGAACACCTGCAACCTTTCCGAACCGCCGAAATCGAACGCCGACTAACCGTAACTAACCTCAGCCTAAGGGGCTGAGTACCCTCGCCCCAAAAAATGTTAACCTTTTTAATTGTAGTAGGATTACGGCTGATGGACAAAATCCTGCATGACCCTAAGGACCCTAAACTATGGGAATTATGGTATAGTCCTTATAATGGGTCATGCAGGATTTTGTCCATCAACCGTATTATATTAAGCCCAAGAAGCTAAAGGTTACCTACTCAGCCCCGAAGTAACTGGCCGCTTTGGAAAAAGACAGGGGCACCGGGCGCATCCGATGCCTGAGCCAGAGGCTATTGTAGTGTTTGGGGTGCTGAAAGTTGTAGTTTGGAGGGTTTAAACCCTAGGTTTCTCTTGAGCTCCTTTTTAATGTCTGCCAGGCAGTCGGCACCCTAGGGCTTAGGGTTTAGGGTTTCGGAGTCTATTCCTGCACTTACCTTCTACTATCAGACCGAAGAGTAACCTAGGAAGAAAAAGGTTTCCCTTTTTGGTTTAAAGGGGCTTCTAAGAGAAACTGAATCCTAAAACAAGGGAATAAGGGCCTACGTAGTCCAGGTCCTAGAAGTTGTAGTTTAAGTCGAGGAGTGGAGTCTATTCCCGCATTTTCCTTCTACCATCTCGCCCCGCCTCTCATGGTCCAGTGCCAGTTGCTGCCATGTATGGCCATCATCTGCCAGGAGGGGTGGCCTTCTTTGACCTACTTGGTGGTTCATGGGTAGATATAAGTGGGGTTATAAGTCCCTTAATGCGGGTTATAAGTATAGTTACTCTATGTATAACCCTACTGATAACTACCCATGAACCTCCAAGTAGTCCGCCACCGTCATGAGAACCGCCCCCAGGCCGAAGCGTGTCGCGTTCGACAGAGCCCCCTGCATCTCAAGCTGGGCAAGCACCTCGTTTCCATGTGTGTGTGTGTGTTGAAACTCAACCTAGAGTCCAAAACTCTAATTAATATGAGGCCCCTTTGGCTGGAGTAGGGATTTCGGGATGCGTTCTTATTATTGAGGGACCCTGGGGCATAGCATTCTTAATTTTTCAGGCTTCTTTATTGAACCATTGAGCCATTATTAACGCCTGACAACAGCCCTTACAGAACCCTATTGTGAAATGCTGCTTGGGTCAAAACAGAAATGTTTTGTTTAGTACCCTGGGGCTTGTAATAATAAGATCAACAAAACATTATTCTGAAGGAACACCCGGCATGGCAACCCGTATAGTAACTCAACTAGGCCCTAAACCCTAAACCCTAAACCCGGCTGTGGGGAGTCTAGGGAGTGTCGGTGGTCGTCGAGTTTCTTGTCCTCGGATCCGGGATCCGTCACCGAACCTTAACCCTAAACAACCCTAAACCTCACACCCACGAAGCCTACACCTCAAACATAAATTTTAGGGTCTGGCCTTTAGGGTTCCTTCAGGTTTCCTACTCCAACCTAGTGGCGTCGGCAGCTCGGCACTCTGATTCACAGAACCCCTCCCTCAATAAGGAATGCAATCCTAGCAGCTGAGAGCCATGACCCCAAAATAGCAAGATGATGTAGGAAAAGGGTTACGGTTTAGGGTTTAGGGGATCATAAAGAGGTCAAGGTTACCTAACAAACTGAATAGCAGGGATCCTGCTATCATAATCTTAGAGAAGGGATGAGGTCCACACTCCACACTAAACCCATCACCCGTCTACATGCCTCGCCCTTATGCAAAGCCTTCCAGGCCGCCAATACAAACATTCTGCAGTCGCCAATACAACCCTATTGAAGCCTTATGACGCTCCTAAACCCTAAACCCTTAAATCCCAGAAGCCCTAAACCCTAGCCTCATGACGCTAAACCCTAAACCCTATTGAAGCCTTATAACGCTCTTGAACAACATGAATTTTGCGGCCAAGGCATCTAGTTCTGTTGGGCTGCCGAGCCACCGGAAAGGTGTGGGGCCCCAGGGTCTAGGGTTTAAGGTTTAAGGTTTAGGGTTTAGGGTTTGAGGGTTTAAGGCTCCTTTAAGGGATCCTGTTCAGGTTTGCTATAAGGGTATCATAGGGCTTGGAGTTTAGGGTTCAGGGTTTAGGGTTTGGGGTTTGAGGGTTTGAGGGTTTGAGGGTTTAAGGGTTTGGTGGTTACAGTAAGGGTTTAGGATGTATTAGGATTGTTTGCGTCGTTTAGGTGAGACCCTGAACCTGGAAACACGAATCAAGAAAAAAACACACGGACCGCAAGGCCGTGATGCTCTCATCCACAAGCTCGGAGGCCAACTCAAGAACAATATCAGAAAGTTTCCGAAAATAGGGGGTACCTTATTTTGGGGTCCTTACAATAAGGATCCTACTATTTGGGGTACTAAATAAGGGTCCCCTATTTTCGGAAACTCCCATATCAAAAAGTCTGAAACTCTGCCCCCCTAAGCCTCGAAGCGCAGATTACCGAAGCCCTTGCAGAACCCGTCCATAGATTCCCTTGAATACCCAAGGGTCCAAAGGACCCAATAATGAGGTACTCGGTTTTAGGATAGTAGTTATGTAGGTTAGGATTTTGGAGAGTATATGATTATTGGGTACTTGGACCCTTGGGGAATAGAATACAACAAAACCCCGCAGCGAAGGCATTCTAAGCGCCGGGCACATGAACGCCACACCAAGCCTCCGCGAAAGACTCGAGGAAAGTAACGGCAACAAAACAAAAGACCTTGTCTTCGTGTGACTCTCTCAGGGTTCCTTAGTCATATGTGTAGCATGGCATATTAAGGCGCAAACCTCTGCTCCAATTTTGAAGGCGCCCAAGCCTCTAAGACCCTACGGAGCCCGTAAGGAACCCTTAAATCCCTCAGGGTCTCTGAATTATCGGGTGTTCATGCTGATTCTCCGGGTTTTGTATGATTCTCTATGGTGTGTTGTAAGTAGAACTTTCAAGGCTACGAAGAAGGCAACTGCAACAACAACGACTACTACGAGTACAACTACGACGACGAGGATGACGACTACTACTACCACGACTGATGAATGAAATCCCTGCATCTTCACATGCTGAGCCGCCCACCCCCCCTCCCCCTCACAACAAATTATCAATCGCACCAAGCAAGGGCATATTCACAAAAGAAAGATGTGTGTTAGCAGCATTGAGATTAGATGGAATTAGGGAATTCGATCACTGACAACTGTATGCTTTTGAGATCAAGCGGGTCGTGCGCGCTGTCGTAAGCATCCACTCTACTTCTGATCTTACGCCTCGCAGACGATGGTTCAAAATCCAAACGCCTCAAGCCATTCACCCTTCAATCCCAAGCACCCAGGCTCAACAGCAATCTAGGCAGGACCTTCAGCATGAACACCTATCTTACTGCACCAAGCCCCACACCCTTCACGCTGAACCCTGCAAGCATTTCTGGGACACCCCGACACCAACAGGCCCCGGAAACGGAGACGTGCCGCTGGAGCTTTGCCCATCCTGGTTTGGATTGTTCATGACGGGGTACACCCGAGCATCCCAAAATCCTCGGCTCTCTAAGGGCACGATGCTAGGATTCTAAGAAGAAAGTTCTGGGATTTGTGGGAACTGTATAGGGCTTCCGAGTCTGGATGTACGGGGCTTACGGATTTAGGGTTCAGGGTAACGGGACTTAATATCCGGACGGGTGTCAAGAGTTGGCTTGGGATCTAGGTTCCTGAGTAGCCCCTTAATAAGGGTACCCTCTTCATAATATTTTGCTTTAGTGAGGAGACCCCAAAACAGAAAGGGCAAAAGGTTGGAACCTAGGGATTAGATATTTACGGGTTGTCGGGCTGCGGAGCTACCTAGCCCCTGAAATGTAATAGTAGTAGGGTTTGGGGTTTACTGGCCCAAAACCCAAGGAAATAAAAGTTGAAACTCTCAGAACCGACTATCTTATGAGAACCCCCAAGAGTTGAAAAGTTGAGTTGACAGCCAATAAGTATAACCAAAAAACAAGCCCTGCAACAACATGTACTACATTCTAGCGAGTTACTAAGCCGAGACTGAGCCCCAAACCAGGATCTGGTTTAGGGTTTAGGGGATAAGGGTCTAGGGGTTTAGGGTTTAGGGGTTTAGGGGTTTAGGGGTTTAGGGTTTAGGGGTTTAAGGCTTAGGGGTTAAGGGTTTAGGGGTTAGGGGTTAAGGGTTAGGGTTTAGGGGTTAGGGGTTAGGGGCTAGGGATTCGGGGTTTAGGGTTGGGGGGGTGCGGGTTGGGTTTAGGGTTTATGATTGAGAGGTTTCTTCACAGATTCTTAAGCGCCCCTTGGCACAATCCCTAGCTAGATGTCTTGACTGTCTTGAAAGCACAGAGCACCGTGCCCTTTCTTTAAGAAGAGCATAATGCAGTACCTAAATTCATCGTGTTTACTTTCAACGGACCTCGAAAGAGCGACAAGCCGACCTCCAACTCAGAGTGCCTTTGACCCCGTTAACGCAAACCCTAAGGGCTCAGCCCACAAGGTTCCGGGTTTAGGGTTTAGGGTTTAGGTCCGGGATCTTTAAGGGCGTCGGGGGGTGAAGGACAATCCCAAGCAGTAAACCCACCGACCCCGATGCGTCAACGCCCCAAACGCACACCCAACGCCCGAAACTCAAAGCCCTTGACCTGAAGCCCCAACCCTCGAACCCTAAACCCGCACGCCCTTCTAGCAACCCCTATAGATCCTGTAGAACCCATAAAAGACCCCTTAAGGGACCCTATAGATCCCTTGATAGGAACCCTCACCGAATCCTAATCCCCCTCTTCGACAAAATTTAAACCCTAAACCCCCACACCCTAAACCCCCTAAATCCCTTAAAGGAACCCTAAACCCAAATTTAAACCCTAAACCCCCACACCCTAAACCCCTAAACCTTACTTGCTGCGAGGATCGGAAGCTTGAGAGCCATGATCGGGCCCCTGTGTGAAAGGACTGCCGGCTCTGGGATTCATAAAGGGGCCTTAATGACTAGAATAGGGTTCCTTTAAAGGGGTCTAAAAGGGTTACTATAAGGGATCTATAAGGTTACTATCATGTAGGGGCCTTAATAATTAGAATAGGGGTTCCTTGTAAAAGGGCTCTATTAAAGGGCCAATTTATAAGGGCTATTATAAGGATGCAATATAGGGACCTTAAGAGTTAGAATGGGGTTTTGGGGCCCATTCTACTGTAATTATAACAAGGAAACCCCGAAATGGTATTGGTAATTATTCTTTCCTCTATATTGCCTGGTTTCAAGTCTAGAGCTTAGGACCTAAGTGGGGACCCGAAAACTCTGCTAGTTCTGTTGTAGCTATTACGGAGTAACATCACCGTTACGTGAAATTGTTTCACCAGTCTTAGTATCATTGGCATTCCTATTCTTTTCACTGAAAACAACTACTTCTTTGCTCTGATTATGACTTTGGGTTTCAAAGTCTGGACTTGACCTCTGCATTTTGGCTCAATACACGCAGTTCCATAGTTACTATGTAAGCCTCATATCTCTTGAGCATATAGCGACAGGAGATCACCCAGAGACCCACAGCAAACCACCAAGAGACATCGGGATCATCACAAAACCACCTAGAGACCAGGGTACGCATAACATAAAAAACCGGCGTCCTAAACCCTAAACTTCGAAACCCCTTAACCCATAAAAACTAAAACCCTAAACCCTAAAATCTAAACCCGAAATCCCGAAACTCTACAACCTAACCCTAGGCCCTCCCCCAGGGGTTTCTTGCCTTTGGAACTGCTGAACACAATCCAC
The DNA here is from genome assembly GCA_003297005.1 of Symbiodinium sp. clade A Y106. NCBI lineage: Eukaryota > Dinophyceae > Suessiales > Symbiodiniaceae > Symbiodinium > Symbiodinium sp. clade A. The sequence continues at coordinate 97,857 of BGNK01000740.1, read as the reverse complement.
AAACGCCACAGAACTTCAACCAAAAAGAAGTACGTAGGATCTAGGGTAGCAACTAAGTTAAGCCTCCTTCACATAATGTGGGAAATGTTGGAACTCTTGTTTGGGATTCCCCTGCCTAGCTCTACACCCCTCAACCCTAAATCAAAAGTACCAAACCTCTACACCCCAAACCCTAAACCCCCAAACCCTATAAACCCTTAAACCCCTCGACCCCTAAACCCCAAGTCCTAAACCCAAACCCTAAGCCCTAACATCTCACCGAGCCCCTTGGGCTCAAGAGCTGGGCTTCAGCGGCTCCGAGCTGAAGGCTTTGGGTCGGGGGCTCCCGGTTTCCTTTATAAAGGGTCTTGTAAGGTTCAAGGGTTTAGGGTTTAGGGTTTAGGGTTTAGGGTTCAAGGGTTCCTTTAAGGGTTCTTTGTAAGGCATGGACGTCCACAAGGCTCGATGGCCTGAAACTGCAGAGACGGTTGAGTAGGGGTCCTTTAAGGCATTTTAAGGGTTCCTTTTAAGGCTTCTTTGTAAGGGCTCTTTTAAGGGTTAGTTTTAAGGGTTCCTTTCAGGGTTCCTTTAAAAGACTACAAGGTATCCATAGTGGGGTTTAGAGGTTTGGCGATTTGGGTTTTAGGGTTTAGTCTAGGGAGGTTGGGGCCTTTTCGGTGTCAATGCTTTTTGGGCTCTGGCAGAATGGATAGTCTGTCGGGTTTGGGTCTTCCGGGGCTTAGGCTGTAGGGTTCACGGCTTTAGGGTTTTAGGATTAGGGCCTAGGCATGCTTAGGCTCTACATGGGAGCCCAGTTGACCAGCTAGTAGGTTACCAGGCCCTGCATCCGCATAGTATGGCAATCTCGTGCACAGTTGCCTGAGCCTCAAAGGCAACACCAAGGCTTTAAACAACTACACGTGGGTGTTGGTTCCTTAACAACAAACCTTTGTTGTCAATCATTTCCAGAGCCAAAGAATATCACTCAGCAACGGTCCTTCTATGAGGGGTAAGGGGTTCTTCCCAATGCCCTAAACCCTAAACCCTAGACCCTAAACCCTGAAAACCCAAACCTGGAACCCTACAGTAGAAGCCAGAAAGTTGGAACATGGCTTTAGGAGGATTAGTGCTAGGATCCCTTATACTTTACCTTAAGGGCATGAGGATAATGATGTTCCAACTTTCTGGCTTCTACTNTACAGTAGAAGCCAGAAAGTTGGAACATGGCTTTAGGAGGATTAGTGCTAGGATCCCTTATACTTTACCTTAAGGGCATGAGGATAATGATGTTCCAACTTTCTGGCTTCTACTATAAGCCGTTGCACTTGGGCACCAGGCGCAGCAAAGATTAGGAAAGCAGCGAGCATGGCTCCCTCGATTGCCTGCAGCTGCGGGGTGTCGGCCCAAGGGGCGTAGGCCTAAGGGGCGTAGGCCTAACGGAACTTAGTAAGTAGGGTTATACGTTAGGTAGCCTTTTTTTCTGCGTATAACTCAATGACGGTACTGCTTCCTAAAGGTAAGAGCTTGGGCTAGAAGGTTTAAGCTTGAGGCCATATAGGGCCTAAAGCCTCAACCCTAAACTCTAAAGCGTCTCTTGGGCCTTGCTTTCTCAGCTTGGGGTTCAGCAGTTAGCACCTTTGGGCTCCGGCAGTTGACGCGAAGGGCAGCAAGGAATCACGTGTGGACAGCTATCTTTGCTTGCGCTCAGGTGCTTTTCTCAGTGCAACACCAAATGAAACCCGTGATAACTCTGACACCCCTAAACTACAATAAGACCTGAATTCTAAGCCCTAGTTCCTAAACTCTACCTTATGGGCCCTTTACCAACTCTCCAAGCTCTTGCGCATTTTTCTTCGTAATGGACAAGACATGACATGAACCCAGGCCTCAAACCTGAGGTGCAGATTTTGGGCTTTACGACGTCAGCAGATCTGTGTGCCCATAATATGTGATAAAACTACCAATAACAATAATAGCACTGTCTAGTAAAAGTCATCGTAACAATATCAAAAGTTGTAACCGTAATAAGAACAATGATGATACTAATAGCAACAATAACAGCATAATAGCCATAGCCATACTAATAGCAATAGCAATATAACTCATAAAGCTAGTAATACTAATAATACTAATAGTAGTAACAATCAGCATCATCATAATATAACCATAATAAAACTACTACAGTGAACTAATACAGTAGCAATAATGTGCCATGCAATTCAGAAGCATCCATGGCCTGGAACTGCCCCAGGTCCCGGAAGACGCAGGCGACCCCTCGGAAACAACACGAAAATTTAGAAGGTGTGGGCTTGTGGTTATTTAGGTGTGTGTAACAGAGAGAGAGAGAGCGAGAGAGAGAGACAGAGAGAGAGAGAGAGATGGAGAGAGAGAGAGAGAGCGAGAGAGAGCGAGAGAGAGATAGAGAGAGGGAGGGTGCTGGCCCTTGGCTGTTCGGATTCGACACTGCTGCTAGGGAGATTGCTTCTGGTCCTTGGCTGCTCGGAGTCGGCACTGCTGCAAGGGAGGGCGGCGCTTGCCGGCAGGAGTCTTACTGAGACCCTGCGGCATCGTGTCCCCGGGGTGTCAACGCTGAGCCAGATGCGTAGCACTTGGTCTTGCCGAGCTGATGCAGCAGGTCGCTGATCGTCTGTACGTGGGCGCCACTGAAATTCAGATCGCCTGGGATCCATGTTTTTCCCTCGGCGTGCGAAGGCAGCTCGAAGGGAACGCCGAAAAGGATCACCAGCACCACCGCCAGCGACGCTGATCTGTGCTTGCCAGCAGCACCTGATGAAAGGCTTCAAGTTTAAAGCATGACTTAAGGTCTATATAGAGCTTCAACGTGCAACCATACAAGGAACCTCGTCTTTAGGGCCAAGGACGGTGAGGGCCAGGCTTTAAGTCAGAGGTCCTAGAGGAGCTGAGGGTCGGATCAACAAAGCTACCCAGAGACGCCAATATCCCTTAATCAAGGAATATACCTAGGGTTCCTTTAAGGGATCTATAAGGGATCTATAGGGTTTAGGGTTTAGGGTACCCCCCCAGAGACGCCAATATGGGAGTTTTCAGAAAATTATGGGGTACCCTTTTTTGGGGGTCCTTATAGTAAGGATCCTACTATTTAGGCTACTATATTGGGGTCCCCTATTTTCGGACACTCACATATCCCTTAATCAATGAATGTACCTTAAAAGAGAAGATCCCTAATATGATTGAAGGTGTATTCCTTAATTAAGGGAAATGGGAGTCTCTGGAGGGTACCCTAAACCCTAAACCCTATAGATCGCTTATAGATCCCTTACAGGAACCCTAGGTATATTCCTTAATTAAGGAATATTGGAGCCTCATATTAATCAGCGTAAAGCTTCAGAAGACTGGGGAGCGAACCCAAAGCTGAGGTCACAATGCAAGGCTTCAACCCGAAACTTCAAATTCCCAGGGCCATTGGTTTGGGGTTTAGGGGTTTGGGGTTTAGGGTTTGGGGGTTTAGGGTTTAAGGGTTTAGGGTTTAGGGGTTTAGGGGTTTAGGGGTTTCGGGCTTTAGGGCTTTAGGGGTTTAGGGGTTTAGGGGTTTAGGGTTTAGGGGTTTAGGGGTTTAGGGTTTAGGGGTTTAGGGGTTTAGGGTTTAGGGTTAGGGTCATTGACCCTTCAGCAAACCCTCACCATGATTCTTCAACACCATCAAAGAAAACGGCAAAACTATACAAGACCCGTCCAACGGCAACACTATACAAGACCCGTCCAACGAGCTCGCAAAGCATCGTAGGCTAGAGGCTTGCAGAACACTAAACCCAAAGCTTTCACAACAAAAAAGCTATAAACCCTGAACCCTTGACCCTGACAAAGAAAGCTAAACGAACCCATAGGTTCGAGGCTTCCGTAACATTACACCCTAAATTCGCAGCCTGGAAAGCACCTGCAAAACCGAGTGAACACAGAAAAACGCCGTAAACGCAACATGTAAAACCAGTGCAAAACCCTGTCAAGCCAATGAAGCCCTTAACTCTAAAACCCTAAACCCTAAACCCTTATCACAAGCTGCAAAAAAATCAGAGAGAGGAGGCCGAGAGAGCCCAGCCTACAGCGACTCCCAATAGCGATGCAGTGGCCAACCGGTGCCTGGAACTTGCCGGGCTCTTCAATGGATCTATGAGGGCTCAGGGTTTGGGGTTGGGGTTGAGGGTTTAGGGTTTAGTCTACAACAAAGGGGTTAATGAGTAGAATGGGTTTTAGAGCTTTTTGTCGTGTTTGTCTGGTGTTTGAAACTGATGGGTGCAAGGCTTCAAAGGTGCAAGACTTGGAGTTTAGGCTGTTGGGTTTAACCCTAAACCCTAGACCCTAAACCCTAAACCCTAAACCTTAAACCCTAAACCCTAAACCCCTGCGACCGCCGAGAGTCTCAGAGCCCTGTACCGACACGTTCAGGCTTAAGAAGGGCTTGGGGATTTGGGGCTTTAGGGGTTTAGGGTTTAGGGTTTAGGGTTTAGGTTTGGGGTCTAGGGTTTTCGGGGTTTAGAAGTAGGGTTCAGGGATTTGGCCTGGGGTTTTGGGGTTTAGGGCCTATGGTTTGGGGTTTAGGTTTTAGTGTTTGGGGTTTGGCTTTTTGAGTTTAGCGACTAGCCCACAAAGAAGACAAGGACATTGAAGAAGTCGGTGGTTTCATATCGTTTCATAGAGTGTTACAGGGTTGCACGCCAGTGCTCATATGTACATGTGTGTGTATATATATATATATATATATAGGGAGCTTCATTAATAACTTGAAGAGAGCTTTGGGGCTTGTTGGAGTACAGTGTTACAAGAACTATAAGGAGGAGAGACTGCGAATATCGAGACCTCTATATCGCATCTATTTATTGCAATCGGGTAAGCGTAGCGACTACTGTATGGCGGAGCCACTCACTCGACTCCGCCAGTAAAAAACTGTAGCTGCCTTAATAATTAGAATAGGCTTTTGGGGCCAATTATACCATAACTAGAATAAGGAACCCCACAATAGTATTGGTAACGCGCCGCTGCGCAAAAAGAGAAAGCCCTGAATACCCGACACGTTTAGCGCCTTAAGCCTGTGCCACTCTCAATGCCTGAAGACCGAAACCTTAGACCCTATCGAAACCAAAGCCCTCTTGCGACCTATACCCTAAGCCCTAAACCCTAAAACTCCCTAAAACCTAAACCCTACACCCCTAAACCATATACAATATAACACTAAACCCTTGAAACCCTAAACCCCTCAAGCCTAAACCATAAACCCCTACTGTAAACCCTAAACCCCTACCTGGCTAAGGATCCAGGCATCGCTCTCGCTCGGATTGTCTGCTGACTGCTTGCATAAACCCCCAAACCCACAAACCCTTAAACCCCTAAACACCTAACCCAAAAAGCAAAAACAAACTACAGCAAACCACATCAAGTTGGAAACCGGATTAAGGCCAAATAGTGCTGGGATTCCCTAGACATTAGTTTTAAGGATTGAGGCTATGCGGTTTCCAACTTTTTAGCTTCTACTGTAATGCTGCACAGAAGCGGACCGGTCTTCAGAGCGTCGATCTTGAAGACCTGACAGCTCGTACTACCAAAAGCCAGGGCTGTTTCTTTAAGATATATGTATACATATATATATATATATACACATATATACACACAAAATATATATATATAGCCAAACGGCAGGGTTTGGGTTTCAAGGTTTTGAGATTAGGGCTCAGGGTTTGTTTTGGGTTCAAGGTTTAGGGCAAAAGCCCGAAACTCCAAACTCTAAATCTGGCTTATAGGGTTCTACCTATAGTCTCCATTGTGGCCCCTTTTGGGGGTTACCTTTTAGGATCCTGCTTCTATATTTGGTTAAACCAATAAAAGGAGCTACAATGGAGACTATAGGTAGAGTTCAAGAGTTCAAGGTTTAGGGGNTCCATTGTGGCCCCTTTTGGGGGTTACCTTTTAGGATCCTGCTTCTATATTTGGTTAAACCAATAAAAGGAGCTACAATGGAGACTATAGGTAGAGTTCAAGAGTTCAAGGTTTAGGGGTGAGGCTGGGGGTTTACAATTTTAGGGTTCGAGGTTTAGAGATCAGGGCTTCGGGTTTTTAGGGTTCAAGGTTTAGGATTGAGGGCTTCGAAAGACCTCGTCGGACGAAGCATGCTCCGTTTATTGAGCGCCTAGAGTGAAGTATTCTAAGTATTCCATAAATAAGGAGCAGAAAACCTTAGTACCCTCATCACTGGTGACCTACAAGGCAACGAAAACCTGCCCGCAAGGCTCTGGGCTGCTTTGGTGATCCCCCCAAAGCAGGTGAATCATTGACAACCGGTACTAACCCCAAACTCTAACCACAGTCAATCTGAACTTGGGTGCGTCTCGCTCGCACACCGCAGGGTTGCCTCGTTGTCTTGCGTATGATGGAATTGCACCTCCTGTACTGCGATGAGAGCGGAATACAGCATCACCGGCTCCGGGTCATGACTGACATAGACCCGCTCCAGACAGAGCCGCAGCTCAGAATTTAGTTTGCAAACATTACTGCACCTTCCTATCGAGCTTAAACCCCCATATATAAATATATACTATCCTAATTTATTACTATCCAAGGCTCAATTTTCTTTCAATTGCGGCGGCAGTTTCCTCTTCGGCGGCATTGCGACATTTTCGTCGACCTTCTTCAAAATTGGCGGCGGCGGCAGTGTCCCGGCGCGGGCCGGTCGGTCCATTCCACCATGGTCCTGCAGAACGGCGGCAACCCTTCAAGCCCCAAACCCAATTTTCAACAAAAGACAACCACGAAACAACCAAACATTCTCAACTGAGTCCTTTAGCTGGTGCCGCGTTGGCCTTCACCCTGGCCCTTGCGCTCCTCACCATGGCCCTCCGCGGGCTCCTCATCCGCTCGTCCCTGAAGTGAAGCCAGAGACTCCAACATCCCTTAATGAAGGAATATACCTTAAATCGTACTAGGGATCCTACTATTGAAGGTATATTCCTTAATTAAGGGATACTGGAGTCCCTGAAGTGAGCCGCAGCCCCAGGGGAAATGTTGTCAACTGGCGAGCCGTCACAACACAGCGACTCTGCCGGTGCCAGGATTACTAATGTAGGAACCTGACTAGGAAACCTTGGGCCTTTATTAGGGTTCCTTATACTAATCCTACTATTTTGGGGTTATAGGCCCAGGGTTTCTTAATCAGGTTCCTACATTATGTTGCTACGAAGGCTATCCTGAATTAATTAAACCCTTAAAGCCCCAAACCTTAAACCTTAATCCCGAAACCCTCACACTATCACCCTATGCCTCCAACACCCCTTTCAGAACCCTATGAAAAGCATTAGAAATCTGATACTGATGCATCTCCGAAAAACACCCTAAACCCTGAAACCTGAACCTTAAACCCCTAAACCCTAAACCCGAAAACTTTGGCATCGATGAGGCGCCTCCAGGATGCCATCGCGGAAGCCTCCAAGACTTTAGCTAGGTTGCTGAGTAGAGCCTTAATTTGGGTTTAAGGTTGAAGGTTTAGGGTTTAAGGGTTTAGGGTGTAAGGTTTAGGGTTTTAGGGGTTAGGGTTTACGGGTTTAGGGTCTCAGGGTTTAGGGGCTTAGGCCTCATTATGCGTAACGCAAGATGTATATCATCAACCGTAGTGATAAGGTTTGTGTGTCGGAGTAAGCCCCAAAACCCTAAACCGAAGGGTAATCCAGAATCAGAAACTCTCGGCCGCTAGATGCTTCTCTGCTCTTGGGCCCTTGTGGCTTTAAAACCCACGATGACTACGATCCGTACCGTTTAGGGTTTAGAGTTTCGTGGGTTTGGGGTTCCGCGATGACTGCGACCCTAAACTCCAAACCCTCAGCCCTGAACCCTCAACCCTAAACCCTAAACCCTGAACCCTAAACCCTGAGCACCCTAGACCCTAAACCCTATATCCTACCAACCGCTCACGAGGAGGATGCTGAGCACATATCATGTACTTCTCGCAGGATCCGCCGCTCAGTGTCTCGAGCTCGCAGGGTTTAGTTTAGTGCTGAATACCATAATTTACTAAATATACTGCGATATACTAAAAATAAACTATAGTATACTATAATATACTATGATATACTACAATATACTATAGTATGCTAACTTATACTGTATAAGTTAGCATACTATAGTATATTGTAGTATATCATACTTATACTTAGTATACTCCAATTTCTTAGAGTTCTTTATAATCTACCATCCTGTGTGTAGGCACGGATCTTGTCACAGGCGGAATGTCCATGGGAGTGACACGTTTGCTCCCCTGTATGTGCTCGAACTTGCTTCGGTCTCAGCCCCTACATGAGCAGCCTGGGCTTCAATCTGGGTTCTTGTTAAGAGGCTTAATTCAAGCTACCATAATAAAGAAACCATATCATTTACTATAGCTCACTGTTATTATGGTAACCTACTTAAACTCCTTAACAAGAAGCCGGCAATAAATATATCATTTACTATAGCTCCCTATTATGGTAACCTACTTAAACTCCTTAACAAGAAGCCGGTAATTTAGCTAATAGCAGTGTAATGGATACGTCCTCCAGCTCTGCTTGGCGCGGTTCGGAATTCTAAGGGCTGAGCTGAGGGTTTACTTACCCGAGGGTCCCAAGTACCTTAGTAGCACAATGTAGGGTTTCAAAATTACCCTAAGGTACCTTAGTAGCACAATGTAGGGTTTCAAAATTACCCTAAGGGTCCATGTACTCATATAGTATATACATTGGCCTTAATGTAGTCCCTATTTAGGTACTTTGGGGCCCATGTATCTCTATATGGGTACATGGACCCTTAGGGTTAGGCAAGTCCCTATTTAGGTACTTTGGGGCCCATGTATCTCTATATGGGTACATGGACCCTTAGGGTTAGGCAAAACAACGAACCCTTTGGGTTAGGGGTAGGCCACCCGCAGGCTCCATAAATTTGTGTACGCCTCTTGCAAGAACACATCGGGAGCCTCTGGCTGATCGTTGAAGGGTCTGGGATTTCGGGTGTTAGGGTTTAGGGTTTAGGGGTTTAGGGTTTAGGGTTTCAGGACTGTTTCAGGTGCACATCGGCTTTAGGTCAAGTTTAGGTGGTGTTAAAGCCCGAAACCTAGAAGACCCCAGCTCCCTAACCCTACGCCCTACAACCTCAGGAGCCGCGCGGGCCTGCAAACTGCATGGGATAGCCGAAGAGTGTCGAAAGCCCCACAGCAACGCGTGCTGCTGCCTCAAGATTCATCAGAGTTTGGTTTCAGTTGTTCTTCAGCGTTTAAGGTTTAGGCTTCGGGTTTAAGGTTCAGGGTTTAGGGTTTGCTGTTAGGGTTCAGATCTTTAGGGTGGGGTTGAAGCTGTCTTAGGGTCTGTTACCATGCCTCAAGCAGGCAATCTCATGACGGTTCCTTAGCAAGAAGGCCTTGTGTGTTATGTACGACAGCATTAGGCAGTATCTGAAACATGCACTGGCACACATCGAACTCATGTTTAGACAGTGTCTTTGATTATAGGGATGATTTTTGCCAAGAGGCCTTTCTTACGTTACATGCAACCCGCTGGAAGGAAGGCCGGAAAGCAAAGAGAACTCTAAATAGCTTCACCCATTATGGGGTCTGAAAGAGGAGCATGAAACCCCGCTGGCCACACTCGTGAAAACCCTGGAAAGAAAATGGACGGCTTACCTGCAGGTGTCTACTAGAACTGATTGAAGCCGTAATGATCTAAACTACAACTTGTAGCCCTGCAAGCAGCAGCCATGAAGTTACCCAAAAAAGCCTTAACTTACACACCCAAACCTAAAGTGCAACTTGAAACCCTACCTGTACCTGTAACAGCCATGAACCTGCACATAGGAGTCACTTCGAGCCCCGGGTGCCAGATTTAGGATCTAGGGCCGCCTATTTGCTCAAACAGTTGAAGGCCCTGTTTCAAAAAAACAAAAAAAATCAAAAAAAAAATGGCGCCGTACATGTATTGAAGGGAGAAGGTCACTATAGGCTTTTCTACCTATAACCCCACGTAGAGTAAATACAAACACAATCTACTTACATAATCCCCTGAACCGGAAGCAGCCCTGCTACACCATAAGCTCCCAAAGCAACAGGAAAGGATGCCAACAATCCGTAAGTCCCAAGTTTTCAACACCTAGCCTAGCATCCAAAACCCTACTTAGAGGTTCAGGGGGCGATAAGTACCTTACGAGGGGGTATAAGTGGTTATCTGACTATACTGGGCTACAGTACCCCCCAACACGCCCGAAAACTCCCTAAACCGCAAGAGGCGAAGCATATGAAGGAGCCCATGACCTTCATTGCTAAGTCCCCTGATCCTGTCAGTATACCCTTACGCCCAGGGGCCGGGGGAGAACCGTCGAACCCTAAACCCTAAACCTCAAAACCCTAAAACCCTAAACCCTAAACCTCAAACCCCCTAAACCCTAAACCCCAAAACCCTAAACCTCAAAACCCTAAAACCCTAAACCCTAAACCCCCCACGCTCAAAGACCATAAGACCGAAAAAAAAGCCGAACATCCCCAAACCCAGCAGCTGAAGCCCTTAGAAGCCCCAAAAGCCTTGAAACCCCAAGTTTAGGGTTTAGGGTTTAGGGACGTTGAATTCCGAAGTTGGGTTTAGGGTTTAGGGGAAAGCAAGTTGTAGTGCACGCTGGTACACAAGCTGCCGGCAGCCGTTGCCGAAACGACCACGGGTGATATCGAAGTACGAAAAAATCCGAAGAACCAGGTCAGACGGTCACCTGCTGCTTCCTCATGGAGCAACCGCTTGGGAGCAAAACCCTGCACGCAGAAACAGAAACAGGACTACAACCAGGGTGTGGCAGGGAAGAACGCTTCTGGCTTCAAGGGTTTAGGGGCTTTGAAACCCCTAGTGTAGTTTGGAGTTTAGGGTTTACGGACTTTGAAACCCCAAGTTGAGGACCCCACTGCCCAAGGGTCGAGGTTATCGTAGTTGAGCAGGACATTGCCAGTGGCGGCCTCTTATCTTGGTTGAATCCTTTTCAACAAGCTGTTTCTTGGGCTTAGGGTTATCAACAAGTCCCGTAAAGGGAAATACAAACACTCTATATAGAATTCGGGTTTCACACTTTGGGGATTGCAGGGTTGAACAGGGATTTTGTTTCTCGACGGAGAAAACAAGTACTCCTTATAGAACCAGGAAGCCCTAAATCCTGAACTCTGAGCATTGGACACTAACTAAACCTTCAAGCTTTAATTGGAGACCTTGTTTTTGGCTTGTGCTTCCTTCCCTTATGGGACTTCAACATAACCTCGCTCAACAGCAGAAATCACTATCGCCCTATAGGCCAGTGACTTTCCCTTTATGGGGCTTGAAACAAAAGCCTCAGCCTCATGACACGCCTATACAACTGTAAAAACTAGACATGCGCCCTCCTGTTTCCCCTCATGGGACCTCTAGAAAAATCGAACATAAACAACGAACACATTCGGGCGGCCTGCAGGGTGCTAAACCTTCAACAGATCACATAGAAGAGTATAGAAGCCTGAGCCCTTGTCTGTACATTCACAAAGGGAACCCTTAAACATACGATATCAACTCCTATGGCCCGCATAACAAAAGCATCTGGCGGAAGGTGCCAGATTTCTGTCGTCCGAAGGAAGCTTTCAAGCATTGAGACCCGCCGTGGTTACGGTTTAGGGATTCGGGCTCAGGCTGTTCAGGGCTCGATGCCGGGTTTAGGGTGTCGGGTCTGCATTTGGGAGATCCGCAAAACAAGGGGGTGTGGTGTTTCGGGTTGCGGATGTATGCCCTACTGAGCAGATGAGGCTGGTAGTATGTGTAGGTTACGATTGATCATTGCACAGTGGGACCGTTGAGGCTAAAGGTTTAGAATTCGGACTTACCGCACAGAACGGACTGACCGCACAGAATTTGCGGCGTGGGTTTGTTGCGCTTAGAAGTCCGGGTGCATCATATCGCAGAATGACGTTATGTAGCGTTCGGTTTGTGTGCTTGCATGACCCGAAACCAAAAGCCCGGGCCTGCATGTAGGGAGTGATCTGGATTAGCTTGTTACTCACTGTCCCTATTGCAAACTCCTGTTAGGAAATGTACCTACCCTGACGGATAGCCTCATCGAAATCCTACAAGCAAGGATGCCCTTCGTGGCCCTCAAACACCCTTAACTCTGTCTGCTCTAAACTCCTACCCGTCTACAAACCCGAAAGCATGTATGTGTCCTGCCTTCCCGAAGGTGAGGAAGCCAAAGGCCATCACAAGGGCCTGGGGTATTTGGATGAAGCAACACGTTGTCTCGAGACGGAACCACATAAGCAATCATGCTGATTTGGGGCTAGCACCCAAACCCTAAACCCCTAACCCTAAACATCCCTAAACCCTAAACCCTACCCCTAAACATCCCTAAACCCTAAACCCTAAACCTACCTAAACCCTAACCCTAAACATCCCTAAACCCTAAACTTGATGCGTTTTTGCACTGGAAGCGAGAGCAAAATGCGTGTTGCAAGATCAAACAGGGCGAAGGGCGAAGGGCTCAAGTAATGTAGGGGCCTTCATTCTTAGACTAGGGTTTTGGGGCCCAATATAACATCATTACAATAAGGCACCCCCAAAATAGAACAGATAATATTTATTTTGGCCCCTATAGTAGGCTGAATCAGGGTTTAGGGTTTAGGTTTTCTTAGTCGGGGTCTTGTTCGGCTTTGCAAGGAAAGACGAACCGAATTGCAGTGTGACTAAAACCTCTACTACCCGTGAATTCACAAAGTTTTGAAAGGTTTCGGAGTATCAGTGTGGTGTCGGAATCCGTCGTTGTGATCTTAGGGCTGTGAGCTTGGGATTTATTTAGGGGAGATACACCAAGGTGCGGGCCCTAAGCGTCCATCATCAGGCTATACTACTGGGTTTTAGGGTTTCGCCGGCAAAATGGCTTTAGGGTTTAGGCAGGACATTAGGCCCTAATGCGCCCTAAACCCCAAACCCTAAACCTTAAAATCTAAACCCTAAAGCCTAATGATTAGGGCTTTTTGGCTCTCTTTGCTTATTATGAGTTTGGAGCGAAGCCTGGAGGCCTTCCTTTTGGGACCCCGTCATTCGGGGTAATGTAAGTTGATAATCACCTTAAGGCTGCATGTCAATATTTTTGAAGGAGGCCCTGCACACTGCGTGCGTGCACGCTTTGGCGCCAACTCGAAACACGATTTCCGCAACTTTCTCTGTACTAAAACGTACTTCCCTTGTGCGCCTGTTAGGGGGGTTGCGGTGTGGTTCCAGCAATCTGGGGTGGTTTGAACTCCTACCCAACATGGAAGCTGCATGCTTCTTCGTCTACCTGATCTTATATTCTGTCCTTGAGAGCCCCTGTGAAGAACACGGAGTGCATGGGGTCGGTTGGAGGGTTCTGGAAGACTTGCACTGTGGTTTTGTCTTGTTGATAAGGCAGTGTGGTCGAGGCTGTTCCGGGGAGTTAGCTTTGGTATAAGCTTCGGTGTTGGGAACCCTTGAGTAAATGGAAGCCGTAGTCCTTACAATCCTTTTCTAAAAGCGAAACCAGAAGCCGTGACTCTCTTGAGGTCTTTCGGGTTCAGGGTTATTGCATCTAACCCATAAATAAGAATGGCCACGAAGGTTGAGCGAAACCTGCGGAGCATAGTCTTTACAGGGAGTCGGGAGTTCCATACCAATCTCAGGGTTTTTATACGCGAATACCGCAAGTCCTGCACGATGCAGGAAGGCGGTCTGAAAAGGATGATCCCAAGCTATCATAGAGCCTAGGTATCTAAGCTGCGGTGTGGTCTGAACTCCGGAAACGTTCAGTGCGGTTGGTTCTCCCGGGGTTTTGGTGAGGAGCTCCGTTTTCGTGTCGTTCAATTTCATTCCATATTCTGCTGCTATCTTTTCGACCGAGGCTAGGAACGATTGCATTTGCGGTATGGTCCGGGCAAGTAGGAGTGTATCATCCGCGTACTCTAGGTCACACATAGGGTTGAGAGATGGCCAAAGTGTTTCTGAGCGTGCCCTTGGAGTCCATATCCTGATCAATACCCACAAAAATTACCGTAAGGACAATTACGGACAGGGATGGGCTAAGTGGGCATCCTTGTCTTATACCAGCATTAACCTTACCCTCGGCGGTGTGGTCCTGAAAGCCCCTGGTGCCAGAGGCCTCTGAAAGCCGCTTCAAGTCCGTAGTCGCTGGCTTGTGCTTGTTCATGTCCTCCTCTGTGTCCATGATCGGGGCCCTTGCCACCGGCGGAGTTGCAGCAGGTGCATCCATGGCGCTGCGAAATGGATTCGCATACAGGGCTCCAGAAGAGGCCAAGCGGAGAAACCCCGTTCCCGAAATGCGATGTGCTTTCGCCCGAAATGGATCAGCCAGCTTTGGAAACGAGTTGGCCCGTATGTGTTCGTCCCACACGGCTTGGACCTCGTCCACCGTCATTGCTTCTGTGATCGCAGGCATGTTTCCGATCGCGACTCCTTGTCAATATATGGGTTTAGGGTTTAGGTAGTATAATACAATACGATATACCCACCCACCCCCCAAGTCCTACTCAAATTGCTCAGGCCTCTAGATTACGTATCACGCAGATCTTTCTGTGCAGGGTTCGTTTTGGTGTCCCTTAGTTCCTGCAACTCTTTGCGGAGTGTGCGTCATAAAGATACACCTGTTTAGGGCTTGCTTCTTGGAACCCCTCATTTCCTAAAACTGCTGCCTGAACTGATCCGGACTTTAAGTTTTTGGGTTCAGAGATTATGGGTGGAATGCTGCCCTTCGTGATGCAGTGTGTTGGGGACTAAAGGATTTAGACTAGAGTTTTCAGGCTTAAGATGAGATGTTATGGTCTGTCCCCATCGTAGCCTGGTGAATCACGTCTCGGGACCCTGAAGTGAAAAACTGAAGTAAACGACTAACAAGAATGAGCTGCAAGGAAAGGTCTGTTCAGAAGCAATCCTCAGGGAGGCGTTGAGTAGGGGACATTCGGATGGCGTATGGTTGCTGTGCAACTCATGATAATCACGAGCACACAGATCGTAGGGCTAGGGTTTACGAGCTAGGATCTTGCAATCCTCTTGGCCCGCCACGTACTGAGCTGACGCGATGCCAAAGCCTTCAGGAAGAGCATGGCTATTTTGATGTGTTGGTTTCAGGGCTCGTCATGCACGAGGAGATGTCAGCACGTTTCAAGCTCTAACCGCACCTTGCCATCCCCGACAAAAACGCCCCCAACCCCCAAACCCCAAACCCCAAAACCCCAAACCCTAACCCCCAACCCCCAACCCCAAACCCCCAACCTAAACCCCTAATCCCTTATTTTAAAGCCCAGCCTATGATCGCCACTTTCCCGAACTTTTGGAGCTTCTCCTGCACCAGACTAAACGGTTCCCTCTAACGGATGCCCTCAAAGGGTTTAGGGTTTAGTTTAGGGGTTTAGGGTTTAGGGGTTTAGGGTTTAGGGGTTTAGGGGTTTAGGGGTTTAGGGTTTAGGGGTTTAGGGGTTTAGGGGTTTTGGGGTTTAGGGGTTTAGGGGTTTAGGGGTTTAGGGGTTCGGGCTAGTCTAAAGGGTTCCCTGTAGCGGTTGCCCTCACGGTCCCTTACTGGATTGTTCCTTTAAGGCTTTGTAGCAATTTTGGAGTTCCGCTACCAAGAGGTCCATATAAGCTACATACCCTAAACCCTAAACCCTAACACAACCTAAACCCCCAAGAAGACCTTGACCCTGAGCCCTCCTCTATGAGGGAATTTGGTCCCCCAAACCCATGATTAGGAAGGTCTTTGGGGGGGTGGTCTGAGGCATCCTTTTAAGGCTTACCTTAAGGGTTCCTTTTGCTGGGCTCCTTTTCCAGGATCCCCTCCAAAGGCTCCGGTCCTGTTCTTCACGGGTTCCCTTGATGGATCCCCTCAGGGTTCCTGTAAGTAAGGGTTTCTTTCCACAGTTGTTGATCTCGGTAAGTTTCACTGGTGTTTGGAAGCTGCGATTCGTAAGGTTCAACCTAGCAGTTTGGGACATGTCGTAAGGCCTGTGACAGGATATGGGTTTTGCAACCGTTTAAAGACTGTGAAAGCATTTAGAAAATGCATAGTCCCCTGTACACCCGTGTAAATGTCAGGAAAGGACCCTATAGGTCTGGAAAGCACAAAATCGCAGTCTGCTCCTTCGCCTCAGCGTCCGAAGCTGGCCTTGAAACTCAAGCACGGCTTACGAATTGGGGTTAAGGGTCCTAGGGCCTAGGGCTTTTGGCTTTAGGACATTAGGGGTTCCTTTTAGGGTTCCTCTAAGGGATTGGTTCCTTTGAGGGTTCCTTTTATGGGTTCCTTTAAGGGCTCGTTTTAGGGTTCTTTTGATTTCCGTTGAACATAGTCCAAATTACATAAATGAATAATGCGAAATGCTGCATCTTTTCTAATGCCAGACTCATCGATGTTTGTTGACGGCCAGCCGAGAACCTGGCTGTTCGCGTGTCAAGAACATAGGGTAGCAGATGTGTGTGGTGGGTCCAATCTTGTCTGAGAGAACATCTGACATATACAACTACCTTAGCCTTAACCCTACATAACCTACCTTTTTACGGACTCATATAAGGAAATCATAATAAGGAACCCGGAAAAATGGAGGTTTCTTAGGGTCCAACTACTGCATACTTCCCAAAGCCATACTCTAAACCCTGACCCCCAAACCCTAAGCCCTAAACCCCAAACCCTAAACCCCACGCCCCAAACCCCAAATCCTGAACCCTAAACCCTAAACCCTATGTTTTTGGACCAAATCCTATTTCGAGGCCATCCTGGCAGAGGTAGAACAACCCGAGAAGAGCCAGCTGGTTGAGCTTCCTCTTTTAATACCTTCGACAACCATTATGCCCGAGACCATGACCCCTTCTGTATGACGCTTCCCCAGCTATCTACCTCCGTTGCAATCTCACAATGTTACCTAAACCTCGAGCCACGCAACTCAAGACACCAAACCTCTTCTCCCACAACCCACAACTCTAAAACCCTAAAACCCTAAACCCTGTGTCACAAGCTGCCCCATGGCCGAGAACTGACAGAAAGGAAAGGCCCCGGCTCTGCTGGGGGCATCTCCACAAAGAACTGCGGCGCATTAAAGTGCACGAGGAAGGCCTGGGGGAGGTGTCCGTCAGTTCGCCGGAAGTAAGGTATTCAGATGCCATCTTACGGGTTTTATCGGCCTTAGCCCTTTAATGCCTGGGTGTTGGAGTTGTTCGGGTTGCGAGGTGACGATGAACTTACGATGAGGGATTCGCGTAGACTGAGCTAGGATGATTCAAGAAAAACAAAGCCAAGGAAACAGAAAGAGACAGAGAGAGAACAAGAGAACCAGCAAAGGGAGAGGTCTTATGCTTACGCAACATCTCAACTGTCCTTGTGAACAAGTCCCGACTAGGATTTGCCAATGATCTCATGTGCTGGATGTATTCTGAGGTCTTGATAGCAGACAGAGACCCTGAACCCGAAACCCCTACACCCCTACAACCCTAAACCCTAAACCCCTAAACCCTAAACCCCTAAACACCTACCGCGTATTGCTAAGGTGACAGGCTTAAGCTCCGGATTCGGCCAGACCTCGTCAAAGTACACGGGCACAAGGGGCTGCAACAAGAAAATACGGCTTAGGTTTTTTTGGGGGGAGTTTAGGGTTTAGGATTTAGGGCTTAGGGTTTAGGGGCTTAGGTTTAGGGTACTCTGTGCCTGACCAGCATGGCAGCATCTTGAAGCCCTGCAGCAAGGCTAGCACCACTTGGTTCGACGCCAGTCCCTTGTCTCCTGCCTGGGGATGGATACAAGTCTACCAGCTGGCCAGCGTCTGCACGCTGGGATCGGTCACATCGTACTTCCTTCCACGCTGCTTCCAAGCTTTCTCTTCCTTGACGGACCAGCTATGCTTGTTGTTCTATTACCAATTCTTCCTTTTCTGGCCTCAAGAGAGCAAAGCAGCCGGCAGACAAGTTCTCCTCAGCAGGAAGAGGAAGGGCTCTTCTCACCCGCGTTGCAAAGTCTCGGCGATCATCCACAGGGGAGAAGTATCGGACCCGGTCCTCTATGCAAACTAACCCTACGATCTATCGCTTTAAGGCTTAGAGTGCCAGGGTCTTAAGCCAATGGGTTTCACGGAGTAATGTCGGTGCTTCATTGAGAGACCTGGTTGAAAATTGCCAGAGTGAAGATTGTGGCACATCCTCGAAAGCCTATTCTGAATCTGCAGTATTCCTCGGCTGGTACCGAAAAACTTCGTGAAATGTTCGGGAGACCCACAACTTTCTGGAACTACTAGGAGGCAGTGTAGACTTAGTGCGTAATATAGGCCATATAGGGTCAGATCAGATTCCTTTGTTGGCTTTGCTATATACAAGTATGGGCTTTAATTATCAGAGTAGGGCTTGAGGGGTAAATTATGATTGCAGAACAGCTGTGTAGAGATTATAAGGGAACTGTATTACTGGTTATTATGGCTTTATGCATGACACAGCAGCCCCTACCACTTCTGCAAAGACTGTCCAGAAGTCCAGAGTCCATCCTGCCTTACTAACCCCACTTCCTAAGTCAAAACAGCATCCAAGTGCGGGTCGTGGAGAAAGCAGCCGCCACCATAAACCCGGAAACCGTTCATGGAAACCCACCACCGTGTATATACCCTTGGGAAACCCTGAAAATTGCGAAACACACCAAACCCCAAGCCCTAAAGTGTGTGTGCACTCAGAGGAACCCTAAACCCTAAACCCCTAAACCCTGAACCCCTAAACCTGAACCCCCAAACCCTAAACCCCTAATGTAGGAACCTGATTCAGAAACCCTGGGTTCTGCCATCCCCTCACGAAAAAAACCGAGAGTTTCAAGAAGAGAGAACCCCAAAACGAAGAAGCCCTACAGTAGTAGCCAGAAAGTTGGAACATCATTCTCCTCCTGCCCTTAAGGTCAAGTATAAGGGATCCTAGCACCAATCCTCCTAAAGCCATGTTCCAACTTCTGGCTTCTACTATAAACACCAAAGGACACACCCAGGCCTGAAAAGGCCCTGAAGCACTGACGTTTCAGAAGCCCAATATAGGGGCCTTAATAATTAGAATAGGGTTTGGGGGTATGTTATACCCAAAAATAAAAAGGAACCCCCAAATAGTATAGGTATAGGCCCCTATATTAGGAACCGAAAGGTTTCAGAAGCCTAGGAACCAAAAAGACCCCACGTAAACACACCCTCCACCCTGTGAGCAATCACTCAGAGGCTCGCCGTGGACAGCAAGGCCACCAAGACCAACATTTGAGGGTTGACCTGACATCCATTTCGGGCTTAGGGTCTAGTTAGGGTGTAGGGGTTAGGGTTTAGGGTTTAGGGTTTAGGCTTTAGGGTTTAGGGTTAGGGTTTAGGGTTTCGGGCTTAGGCTTTAGAGCTTGCGGGTGTCGGGTGTTCTACGGACTAGAGTGGGTTTTCAGGGTCTCGGGTCCATGCGGCCCTAGGGTTGCATAAGGGTCCCGAGCCCTGGTGAATTGTCCATACCCTAAGGGTTCCTTTAAGGGTTCCGTTAGGGTTCCTTTAGGGTTCCATTATAGGGTTCCTTTAAGGGTTCCTTTAAGGGTTCCGTTAGGGTTCCATTATAGGGTTCCTTTAAGGGTATAAGGGGGTTTAGGGATTAAGGGTNCCATTATAGGGTTCCTTTAAGGGTTCCTTTAAGGGTTCCGTTAGGGTTCCATTATAGGGTTCCTTTAAGGGTATAAGGGGGTTTAGGGATTAAGGGTCCATGTACTCATATAGTATATATACATTGGCCTTGATGTAGTCCCTATTTAGGTACTTTGGGACCCATGTATCTCTATATGGGTACATGGACCCGTATAGAGATAAATCTTGCAACCCCCAGCTCAGAAGATTCCTTGGCAAGTTGTTGCGTCCTGGCGTAAGGCTTAGCAGGAATATAAGCGTCTCCGCCTTCAACTATAAGCTATAGTATGTGCCGAAACCCGAATCTAATTAAAACAGACATCCCCTTTCAGAAACAGTCAGAAAACAGTCCAACTACCTGGGCTCTAAACATACCAGAGTCTCCAGGGTTTAGGAAACGCTGGGGCGCAAGCTTTGGGCCGAATACATAGACGTCTCAAAAACTTGCTGTAGAACACCAGCCCGGCAAACTTCCAAACTCCAGAGCCCCAAGCTGTTTTGAACCCTTGCAGAACACTCCTTGCACCAATGCAGAACCCTTCGATAACTAATTTGTTGGAGGCTACATAGCCTGATACACTCAAGGTCCATGTATACCTACTTACAGGCCCAATAACCGCTGAACCCACTAAAACCCTTAGTGCTAAGTTTAATGAAGCCCGATAAGGTAGGTCAACATCCCTATAAAATGCTTATGCTTGTGTCCTTCTTGGGGTCCCTAACTTACCCTCTAATGTGCCCCAAATACCTACTGTTAAGGGCCATTAGGGCTCTAATAACCGGCCTTTTTTGGGTCACTAATGAGTCTTATTAAGTTAACCCCTAAACCCCTACACCCTAAGCCCTAGACCCCAAACCCTAAGCCCTTCTACGGATCCAGAAGGAAGGAACCCTTCGTGCCCTAAACCCTAAACCCTAAACCCCAACCCCTAAACCCTCAAACCCTCAAACCCTAAACCCTAAAACCCCAAACCCTAAAACCCTCCAACCCTAAACCCATTAAAAATCCTAAGCCCTTAGTGCTAAGTTCTTTGCTCTACGCCGAGGGCTCCGCTAGGCTTTGAGACGCCGCAGCCATGGCCGGAGCTGCCCTCGGAAGGCTTGGATGACTAAGGGGCCCTTTAAGGGAAATCAATCTACTTTCGGCTTCCTTTAAGAGGTTTCCTTTAAAGAGATCTACTAAGGGTCCTTTAAAGGGAACTGCTTAGGGCTCGTATAAGAAATCTATAAGGGTTCCTAAGGGGACCCCAAAATAAAAAGTGCAAAAGGGTACAATTCAGGAACCTGGAATTAGAAGGTTTGGAAGGGTTTGAGGGTTGAAGGTTTAGGGCTTAAATCAGGGTTTCAGGGTTTAGGGTTTAAGGTTTAGGGCGTAGTTTACCAGGTTTGGGGGATAATGTAGGAGCCTAAATAGTTATGAGTAGAATTACAATTCCTTATGGTTCTTGTTATTATAGCTATACTTATCTTTAAAGGAACCCTATTCCAATTATTAAGGCCCCTACATTACAAGTCTAATACAGTTTCTTAGACTCCTGCAAGCAACTCTAAGGCAGGTGCTGATGCGCGAAAGCACCGCCAGGAGCGTAGCCTCAAGGCAGGGTGGGATGTTAGTATAGGACCTGGTTTCGGGTTTAGGGTTTAGGTGTTAGTGTAGGAGCCAGAATAGTTAGAACACTGTTCTGGGTCTCATTATTCGGCCCCTATGTTTAAAGAAGTGCAAGGCAAAGGACTTAGATGTCAATGGGTCCGGTTTACGGCTTCGGGGGTGTGTGCAAGCGACAAGGCCGTGGTGGGTTTGGGCTCTAAGGGCCTAACTATTGATATGGGAGCACAGGACACCGGTAACACATCGTACATCTTAGCGCTGGGGCAGCACATGGACCCCAAGACACCGGCAACAAACCGGGCGCTGGGGAACTACTTCGAGCATCGTGGAGCAAGCACCAGCCAGACATCGTGCATCTTAGCACAGTGGGACGACTTGTAGCCCACGGCACCGACAACAAAGCGCGGGGACTTAGTAAGTTGGTTATAAGTAGGGTTATAATTAGGGTAACTTCATTTAGGGCACTTATAAAGTCCCTTGCCCCTTCAAGTAAGGGCTGGGGCAAGACTTGGAGCCCAAGAAATCGGCAACAAACCGTACACCTTCGGCAACAAATCGTACATCCGAAGCATTCAACAACTAGGCCTGTGGTTTAGGACGAGCTGAGAATTTGGGGGAGTAAGCCTAGGGAATTTAGGGGTATTTCACTTCGACTTCATGTTCCCATTTGATCAAGGACAGTTTCAGGTGGGTAGTTTACAGGTGGGTACCCCCATATAAGGCTCATCTAAGGCTCGTATAAGGGTAATGGGCCTATATGAGGTCTATATGGGCCTCCTTTAAGGGTACCCACCTGGTAACTACCCACCTGAAACTGTCCTTGATTTAAGGGCCCAGGATTGGGAAACGGCTTAGGGTTCAAAGTTGCGGGTTTGGGGTTCTTGGAGTCCCAGACTCCTTACACCCTTAAACGCCAAGTTCAGGATTTGGGTAGTTCTCTGCATTTGGGTCCTTTTTCAGGTCCCCAAAATTGCTACGGCACCCTTAGAACTGCAGTAACATGACGCGTTCTGTATAAAAAAGACCCTAAAAGGGACCCCAATTTCAAGAACTGCCTATTTGGGATTTTGGGCGTTCGGCCTGGGCAAGCCCCGAATGCACAACCAGACCTCCAACAGGCCATGTGGAAGAGTCCAACAGAAGGTAAAATAGGTGCCTTAATAGTTTGAATAGGTTTAAGGCTCCTTTATAGTACAATTACAAAAAGGAACCCTGAGGAATAATAGTGGTAATTGAGCTTCTACAGTGGGCAGAGACAGCAGATGCTTAGGACGAGTCCACCCATGGTATGCAAGTATGACATAAAGGGTAGCCTACTCAGTCAGAGTCACTGGGAAGAGTCTAGTGCTCAGACCATTGCGGGGGCCCGAAGCTACACCAGAACAATTGAGTAACTTAGGGTTTGGGACATTTTGGGTTGGGTTCAGGATATAACCTGCCCACAGCATCTAAACTAAGCAAACCCACAAAACATGTACCTGAGCTACGTACTGTCAGCTACCATGATGTAGTGTCCGTTTTAGTACGTATTGGTGGGGTTTTCAGGAAATTGGCTGCAGTTCGATAGCATGACAAGTAATCGTCACCCTAGCATATATCACTCTTGCGGTAGCTCGAAGTGAAGAATTTGACAAGAACCCGTCGAGCCGACCGCAACCCCTTGTGAAATCCGTAAACCCCTATAAAAATCCTAAGAAGTATGAAGCCGTCTCGCATAGAGGGTGTGTGTATATAAACCCTCTATTTTCATAAAACCCTTTATGAAGCCGTCCAAAGAGCCCTGGGGCGCACACTTCCGTCGAGGAATCGCTTGACCACGAAGACCACCACCTCAATTGGCCAATTTTGCTACGTAGCATTTAAGTAACACTAAACCCTAAACCCTAAAGCCTAAGTAACCCTGAAATCTAGCACCCTGCACCCTCAAACCCTCAGCTAAAAGTCCTAAAGCCCTGAAAGACAT
Source organism: Symbiodinium sp. clade A Y106 (assembly GCA_003297005.1). Taxonomy (NCBI): domain Eukaryota; class Dinophyceae; order Suessiales; family Symbiodiniaceae; genus Symbiodinium; species Symbiodinium sp. clade A. The sequence continues at coordinate 74,643 of BGNK01000740.1, read as the reverse complement.
TGCTTGCTAAAGCCAAGCCCCCAAGCCCCAAAAAACGGCCCTAAACCCTGAGAACCTCGGAGCCCTGAGACGCCCTCAACTTTAGGGGTCTTTCCTGGATTCTCCATTGTAAATCATAGGGTTTAGGGTTGAGGGTTTATGGTTTAGGGTCTAAGGTTTAGGGTTTAGGGTTTATGGTTTAGGGTCTAAGGTTTAGGGTTTAGGGATTTGAATTGTATATTTGGTTAAACCAAAAAAGGGAACTACAATGGAGACTATAGGTAGGGCTTGAAGGTTTAGCAACAAGAGAAATGTAGAACCCCCCTTGAGATTTCATGGATGTTGGTCTTTGGGGGTGTAGGGGCTCGGGATTTTCGGGTCGGGAGCTTGATCTTAGACGTTTAGCGATTTCGGCTTCTGAGGATCCAGGGTTGCGGACCAACATACTACATCCTGATGTAGGAACCTGATTAAGAAACCCTGGCCTTATAAAACGCCAAAATAGTAGGATCCATATAAGGAACCCTAATAAAGGCCCAAGGATTCTTCATCACACATTAATCAGAAACTTCACGCTTAGCAGCCTTAACCCAAAACCCGGAAAAACTAAAGCCAAACTCTCTTGTTCTGAATGCTCTGCTGGGCTGACGGTTTATCAAAACTCTCCTTGTTTTAGAATCTGAACGGGATTTCTTTACAATCAATTCTACCTTACTTCAGGGGTCAGGGTTTCGGCTCAAGGCAAACAGCCCGCGATTCAGTGCTTACCTTACCTACTGATTGCCGAGCATCCTAGGGGACGTAAAGGTTCCCAAACAAGTTAAACGATACCTACTCTAGTCTGAGGGGCTGACTATCCCAGCCCAAGAAAGGTTAACCTTTCAAACCATAGTAGGACTATGTAAGCCCAACAGGTTGAAGGTTACCTAGGTCCCTAAACCCTAAACTCTAAACCTAGGTAGTGCTAAGCTGCGGTCTCGAATCCTGCTGCCCCGAATCCGGCGGCTTAAACCGTGTCAGCAACACAAAAACATCCTGCAATCTGCGCCTTGATGAACAGAGTCGGTTTTGGGGTTTGGTGTACTAAACTCAGGGTCCAAGTACTCCCTATCAAAGTACTTCAGTTCTTGGGCACGAAAACCCTTAAATAAGGACAACTTGGACCCTTAAGGCTATGCTTAAACGGGGAAGATCACTAAACTCCATAAGCCCTGCTTTGGGGGGGCCACGTACGAAGTCGCCAGAGTGCCCAGTAAAGAAAACCTCTGCTTTGATCGGGAACGTGCGCTTTGGGACGGCACGGCATGAGGCGGAAGCATTCTGCATTGTGGATGTGTTGAGGGTCTAAGGCTTTAGGATGTTGCTACGAGTCATAGGGATTTGGGGTATCAATGCCGGGCAATATCCTTCTCCTACGGACTTAACCTCCAAGTCAAACACACACCGAATCTAAAAGCCGTATCCTCTCCCAGTAATCTCAAGACTCAAGACAAATCGAAAAGCTTCACACATTCGGTTTGGGACGGATGGTGGAAGATCCAACCATGCTGTGTTTAGGACTGCATCTCTTCGTTGTTGGATTGGTTTCCTCATCGAAGCCCCAAAAAGTTACCCTAAACCCTCAAATCCTTGAATCCTAAACCCTAAACCCTCAAACCCTTAGATCCTAAACCCTTAAATCCTAAGACCCTTAAACCTTAAGACCCTAGAATGCCCAGAAATCGTCCTTCTTATTCGCACGATTGCTGAGTGAACAGAGGAGCTCCTTCAGCACTGGGATCTAGCTACAAAGTCTTCGATCAGCTGACAGTTGTTCTAAAAATGGGGCCAGAGTGATTGCCAGTAATAATTTGTAGGGTTCCCGGATTAAGTACACCTATAATCTACCCCGAAACAAGGCCCCTTTATTAGGTCACATGGCAGTTGTTGTACTTCCTGAAACCGGAGATCCCAACCAAGAAGAGAACCTGGTTTGCGGCTTTGGGTTTTCGGGCGCCCAGAGGTTACATCGCCTTACATTCGTCCTGGAAGCCCCAACTTTTCATATTGATGCCTTTCCAGCACAAAGGGTAATGCAGGGGACTTAATAGTCAGAATAGGGTGTGGGGGTGTATCAATTGTGCTATAAGTCTACTGCGGTAGAAGAGATATTCGTGCTTCGTGCTCAGGCTAAGGGTTTGAAGCCACTTTGGATAGCTATGTGGCAGAATGTTGTTTGGGATGTTTCGCTCTGTACTCCCATACAGTGTCCTGTACTTCACGAGCCATGTTGAGGGTGCAAAATCCTAATCCCAAACGGTCAGTAAGCCCTAAAATCCTGAAGCCTAGGTTTGGTTCAGACCCTTGAGGCATATGTCATGCCCATATATAATGCCGCACTTCTGCGCCGTAGACTCGCAACTCCACGGCTGGCGTAGCTTACTAGGCTTGGGGTTAATGTAGCCTAAACAATTACCAATACTCTTCCTTATGATAGCTATACTATAAATGAGCCAAGAACCTGTTCTAATCACTAAGGCCCCTATATGGGGACCTCAATAAGGCTAAACCACAACGAAAAATGATGGCAAGAAGGTTTCGGGGGATACAGACGGGATAGGCTGCTGGATGTTTCAACGATCACACTCCACCCAGAGGGCCCATAGTAGTTCATTTTTGCGAGTGCCTTACAGTATTAAAAAATATGAGCCCCCAAAAAGGAGGAAATACTATGGAGCCTCTGGGTAAACCCTAAACCCGGAATCCTTAACTTTCTCTGGGCCCAGCAGCTTGGCCAACTGCGCGAAAGAGCGCAGGCAGCAGAGAGGAAAAAGTACGGCCTGGATGACCCTAAACCCAAAACCCCTAAACCCTTACCTAAACCCTAATTAAACCCTACACTCTCTAGCCCGAGATCTGGATTTAGGTTTAGGGATCATCCCAGCATCCGAAACCCTACGATTGCAAGAGCCAGGCGCGTGTCTACTAGAGCGTGTGAGCTGAGATGGTTCCCCTCTCAGAGTTCATTCAGTCTTAAGATAATTCAAGGATTTTTCCAGCATCCCATGCCACTGGTCCTACCGCTTGTTGAAGGGGGTCGAACCGCTGTGTCCCAGCTGATTGTTCTTGTGGGTTAATAGCGGGCCTTCATAATCAGAATTGGGATCTGGGGCCCATTAAACTACAATAGAATAAGGAACCCCAAAATAGGATAGGTAATTATTTAGGCCCCTATGTTAACAAGACCAGGGATGGAGAGCCTGCAGACAATGGGAAATTCGGAACGAAGACAAGCTCCTGAGTAGCCCCTTATTAATAAGGGTACCCTTTCTCCTACTATTTCTTTTTAATAAGGGAACCCACAAAGAAAAAGGGCACAAGGGCACAACGGGGGAACCTAGGAAGAAAGGCCGGCCTCCCTTTGCAAGATGCTGGTGATCCGACAACACCAAGGCTTAGACGCCGATGTTTTTCATTACGATCAAGAAGGCTACGACGGCTACGATAGCGGCCTTAATAGTTAGAATAGGGTTTTGGGGGCCCATTACAATACTATACTTGTATTTAGGCCCCTATATTTGAGAGCCTGCACTTGCACTGCTGGCATATTTTGGGACATGCTCCTCGTTGCCTTCCATCTCACCCTTTCACCCAAACCTTTTGCCCCAAGCCCTAAACCCCTCAAACAACTACCACAAACCCTGTAGACCCTAAACCCTAAACCTTAAACCACAAACCCTGTAGACCGTGGTTATAGAGACTCAAAACCCCGTGCCGTCGAACCCCGAGCTACAAACTCTACCTAGACCTCTCACACCCTAAACCCAAAAACCAGGCCTCAAACGAAAGCCCAAAAAGAAGCAAAAGCCTAAAAAGAAGCCCCAGCCTAAAAAGAAGCCGAAGCCCAAAAAGAAGCTCTAGGAGCATCCTCCAGCTTCGACAAACTTCTGCATCCCGAGCTCTAAGCTGTTAGTAACGCTGCAATCTAACAGCGCAAAGCCCACTCCAATACCTTCCTTACTTCACTCCTGCAGACTCAAAAAGCCCAAGAACACCCCAAACCCAAAACCCGGAACCATGTACCGAACATTGCTCTTGAGGCGTTTCCTTTTGCAAGAACTTGGCTTCCCGGCCACGGAAGTTGCAATGATGACCTGGTCGCCGGCATTGGTGATCCAAGGGATTCTAGGGCGTAGGGCTGGGGATCAGGATCTAGGACCTAAGATGTTGCAAATACGGTTGATGGTCAAAATCCTGCATTACCTTAAGGACCCTAAACTATGGGAATTGCGGTATATTCCTTATTATGGGTAACGCAGGATTTTGACCATCAACAGTAGGGTCTTCGACTTGGAGCTTGAGGTATTTGGGTTCATCGGTTAAGTCTTGCTTTTTGTAAAGGGGTTGGCGGCTTAGAGCATGTGACTAACCTAAACCCTAAACCCTAAGCCCCTAAACCCTAAACAGCAGCGGTTTCCCACCAGCCCCGAACTCCCACATATGAACGGCCTACTTGTCCAGTATCCTGGGGAGCTGAAGGTCAACTTTTGGGATTACAGAGGGATTATGTGTGGACTACATAGGGAAATTATTGGGGCTACATGGGGATTATGGTACCCCCAAAAGATCTGAAGAGTTATCTACTTTCCTACTAGGACGGGGTGCCCGACGACTTCCGGACAAAGGCTCCCCATTGGCTTTATGGGAACCCGGGATGATAAGCTGGGGTTCAGGGCTCGCTCTTAGAGGTCTTGACATTAGGATCCCTATCGTGCCATCCCTGTTGATGGAAGGGGCTATTGATCGGGGATCTACCCCTAAACCCTATAAACCCCTATGCAAACCTGGGTTCCACACAGTTCGGGAGCGTCGTCTACATGAAGGCTGTGAGATCCACTTGCTTCCAGCATGACCAGTTCAACGCAGAAACCTCCGAACCCTAAACTGGACAGCCCTAAACCCAAAGCCCCTCGAGCCTGAACCCCTAAACTCTGAATCCTAAACCCTAAACTAGTTCATGGTTGGGATAGGATTAAAAATTAAATGTACATGTTTCTTCCTTATTGGGTTTAAGTACCCATAAAATGTAAAATGTTACCCAACTATGACAAAGTAAACCCCTGAACCTTAAGCCCCCACACCCGAAGAAGGGAATCCAACTTTCCCCGGGACCTGCTGATTCGAAGAAACTCCCATCACCAAGATGCTGGGGCCCGAACCACACACCTGGCTGGAGGACCCGAATTTAGGGATTGTTAGAGGGTCTAAGTACATGGCTTCTAGGGTCAGAGGCTCTTGACTTAGCCTCTAATCAACTGATACTTTTGCAGCTGCTGCTCTAGATTTTGCTTTGCTGACCGCTACCCCCAGGCTTCGAGTTTAGATTTAGGGATTGGGGAAATGCCCAAGCATGCATTGGGTTTGCATAGTAGTCGCAGCAAATTAGCAATTACTTGGGAAGTGTGTGTGTGTGTGTGGTCACGAAGTATTCACATACCCCACCCCACCCCTCTACCAAAAAAAATCGGTGACCACCCGTGGCAAAAAAGAACCTATCTTTTTCGGGTTCGTTTTTACGGCTTCCTTGTACAATCCAATACAGAGGTAGGCAAGCCCCAAACCCTAAACCCCCAACCTTCGGGACGAACCTACAGACCCAGTTCTGAAAAAAATCCTAGCTTTGGGGATGCCTTGGTCTGCTTGCCTGATGTAGGGCCTGCATTTGAAGTGGTTTATGAACTTCTAAAGCTTGACCCTCAATACCTGCACAAGAAGCCTAAATCCCTGAAATGCACAGAAATTCCCGGAGCAAGAAGAGTTCATGCGCAGACCGAAACCGCCAATGCGAAATCTATGAACGGCGTAGATTTTCGATGAGAAAAGAAGATGTGGCGAGAGAACAGTAAGCCTTTGTGGTCTGTCTATTGCCGGCTACCCCTCAGCTTTTTTCAGCCTAAATCCTTAGACTGTCATGGCCTGTGTTTTCAGTGGGAGAGGGGGTGGGGGAAGGGCCCAAACGAACAAACCGACAAAGAAGTCGTAGGTAACGGGCAGACTGGCGGTTGAAAAGATTCTCCTGCATGCCTTACTGAAACGGGACTATCTGCCAACTCTGTGTATGTATATATATATATATATATATATATACACTCTTTTATTTAATTATTTATACACACATGTCTCTCTCTCTCTCTCTCTCTTCTCTCTCTCTCTCTCTCTCTCTCTCCCGCACTCTCTCGTTACCTCCACTGTCGAAACATCTACTTATCCACACACTGTATCCACGAAAACAGCCGTACGCTTCTACGTGCAGACATACACATATCTGCATATCTAGGTCAATATGTATATATATATATATTGTAATTACTCAGTTATGATTCAGATATTCTGTCTTGCCGAACATCTAGGTATGTGCATAAACGACAAATACTTCTGATAAACGTCTGCTCTTCTCAGCAAATGTCTTGCCTCTTGGTTTAGGTTAAAGCCCGCTTGCCACACCAAACCCTATACCGTCGCACCCTAAGTTACACCCTGCCTCCGGGCAAGCAGCGCGGGAACGAAGTTCATTCCCTGAAGTAATGATGAGAACCTGGGAAGCCGACCATAATAATAGGGTTTAGGATCTAAAGGTGTAGGGGACCATAAAATCCAGCAGCCTGGGAATGCAAAGGGTTCCCTTTTTGGTATAGGGTGGGTTTTTCAGGAACCTTAGACCACCCAGAAGGCAGAAAAGTAACCCTAGGAGACCTAGATATATAGGGCTTTGGGCGTGAGCTTCAGAGTCTTCCGAGTCTAGGCAAAACCATGATGTAGGAACCCCGAGAGTTTGAACGGGGCTTTGGGGCTATCTTAGAACTATAGAAATACTAGAAAACACCAAGGAATAGTACTTCTACAGCTTCTACTGGCCCTTATCTAAAGATTTAAAGTTCCCATGAGGCTCCAAACAGTGTGGATGGCTGTTCCACCCTCGGATTGGATCTTTTCTTACTCCCCCAAAACGCCACAGAAATAGAAGGTTAAACTTTCCGGTTCCTACTAAACTATAAGAACCCAAACAGCTTGAAGGTTGGGTATTGGGGATTTAAAATTACCCTTATAATCGCCCTTATTATAGTAGCCCATATACATATATATACACCTTTAAATTAAAGGAATCTAAGTTTGCGTTCGGGCTGATGGCCTCCGATGGCGCGGGAGGCTCAAGCAAGAACCCTCAAAACAAGAGCTTGAAACCCGTACTTGCCCTAAAACCCTGAACTCCTAAACCCTAACTCTGAACCCTAGACCCCTAGGCCCGAAACCAGTTGAAAAGACAGGGTTTAGGGTTTAGGGTTTAGGGGTTTAGGGTTTAGGGTTTTAGGGTTTAGGGGTTTAGGGTTTAGGGTTTAGGGTTTACGGGTTTAGGGTTTGATGTTTGCGTGTGGCAAACATAAACAGATTGGCAGGCCAGAAGCCTGAAGGAGATTTTGCGTGGTGAGCCCACAACCTGACGAGGTTCCATGGGGGTTTCCGAAATGGGGGGCGGGGNGGGGGGGACCCTAATATATAGTACCTAAATAATAGTAGGATCCTTATTATAAGGATCCCATATTAAGGTACCCCTCGTTTTCGGAAACTCCCATATTGAAACTTGCCTAAGCAGCGAGAAACGCCAGCCCTGAGGGCAATACTGTAGGGGGTAAGGAGCCCCCAACATAGTATAGGTTTGAAACTTGCCTATCCTGAACCCCAACACCCTAAACCCCAAAACCACGAAACCCTAAGCCCGTTATAGATCCCGTATAGTTAGCCCTTTGCAGAACCCGCAAAGTAACCCCTGTTTAAAGGAAACCCTGAACCGGGCTCCTGGCACATCCCCAAGAACCATGGCATAGACCACGGCACCACCAAAGCCTCAGCGTTCGGAGGGCCCCCGAAGGATTCCTGTAAGGCTTTATGGGTTCCTTTGAGGCTTCGGGTCTTTGAGGGTTCCTCCTTGCAGGGTACTATAAGGGTTCTGTGAACGTTCTATAAGGCTTCCTTCAATCAAGGGTTCCAAGGGCGATAAGACTTGCATAATGGTACATAGTACAGCGGCCTTCATGATTCGACTGCGGTTTTGGGGTATACCATACCTGTCTCAACAAGGGCAAGTTCGGAGTTTATGTTTAGGTGCAGAGTTCAAAAGACATGCATGTGATACGTCATACCGGGCACTCTGTCTGTGCTACAAAGTGTGTGACCAGCCAACTGGAAGGTGAAACAACAAGTTACTTGGAGGTTCATGGGTAGTTATAAGCAGGGCTATAAGTCTCCTATGTGGGTTCTAACTATAGTAACCATATTTATCATCCCCACTTATGACTACCCATGAACCTCCAAGTAGAGGGACTGAATGAATTTTGAAGTTTCCGATGCGGGGTGTGTTCGCGGGTTAAGCAGCTTGCGCTGACTACTAGCCCAGAGGGTCCATACACACTACCTATGGAATTAGGCCCCAAAAAAACCATCCCTATTCTGGTTTTGGGGACCAAATTCCATAATGGTAGTGTATGTGGGACCCTCTGGGTAGGCGCCTTCTGGAGTAGCTGAAAGTTGCTACAACAGTCGCCATCACCGTCATCAGCATCACTGCGACTATCACCGGCGCTGTCACCATCACCAGCATCACCATCATCAAATGGCTCCGAAACACATAAGCTTGCAAAGAAAATCACAAAGTTCAGCTCACCATCATCATCCAGAGCAGCAGCCACTCACTACAGCGCCAGCATCGTCCTGCACATTGGTGGGATCACGGCTGGCATGCTCGAACCCCCCGGAGACGCAAATATCCCTTCATTAAGGAATACCTAGGGTTCCGTTGAATAGGGTTAGGGTTTAGGGTGCCCATATCCCTTCATTAAGGAATATACTTTAAATCATATTGGGGATCCTACTATAATTGAAGGTATATTCCTTGATTAAGGGATGTTGGGGTCTCTGGGTACCCTAAACCCTAAACCCTATAGATCCCTTTTAGATCCCTTGCAGGTATTCCTTAACTAAGGGATGTTGGGGTGTCTCTGTGCTTCCTTTTTTTGCAGGTTCAAGAGGAAGCAATCGATCTGAAAAGGCTCCCCGGTGTAGGCAGCACCAAGGGCGTCTGCTGCAGATACTCCTCCGAAACTCGGCTCGTGGCTGCACGCGGTTTAGGGTCTAGGGAAATTTAAATGAAGATATTGAGACATGCTCTATACCACAAGACAACCCCAAAACTCGAAGCCTATACTGCAAACCCTATACTTTGTACCCTATTCTACATGTAAGCCTGTCCTGATTATTACAAACCCCATCATGCCCTTATCGTGCCCCTAAACCGAAACCAAGACCCACAGAATCACGAGGACCCGACTGATCGTGCTGCATGGTTAAGCGCATAGTGGATACTAGCTAATGCAGGGGCCTTAATATTAATTTGAATAAGGTCGTGGGCGCCTCTATAGTATAGTTGCAAAAGCAACCCTAAGGAATTAGTTTTGCGAATCAGGAGGCAGGGTTTGTGGCTAGGGGAAGTTTCAGGGGACCCCTCCGCACCAGAGATGAAGCAGCAGCAGCCTCGTGCCAAAACTCCTAAGGCTGTAAACCCCTCATTTGCGCCCTAAACCCTAAACTTAAACCCTCCCAGCAGAAAACCCTGAAACTTGAGTCCTCGTAAGCAGGATCAGCACCATGTCGCGATTTAGCCAGCTGCACCGTGTTGGTGATTGAGCCGGTGGCCTGCGCAGACTCAATGTTGTCAAGCCAAGCGGCTCGAACTCTCAACGGGTTCAGGGTCTTATGGCTTCGGATTCATGTAGGGTTTGGGATATGCGCTGTTGGATATTTTGGTGGCATTGGGCCAAGCATGTATGTCCGCGAAATTACGCTTTTGCTGTCCAGGTTTTCGGACCTAGCTCACCAATCCTTAGCGATACGGTCAGGGGTTAAGCTTCCTCGTGGGAGCATGCGGGGACAAAGGACTCGTACTGCGAAGCCCAGGCAGTAGGACCCTGCCCTTCCAGAAGAAAGCAAAGAACCCTTGCACCCAGAGACTCCAATAAAAATCCCTTAGTTAAGGAATCTACCTTAAATGATAGTAGGATCCCTGATATGATTTAAGGTGTATTAATCAAGGGATATTGGAGTCTCTGGGTAGAACCCTCAACGACTTCAAGAGCCCTTGTGAAATTATCAAGCACTCGCGAAGCCTTGTCATATGGACTCACAAGTACCGAGACCCCGGTCCTACTGTAATTTAAGGTGGATTCCTAATTCAAGTTACAATAATCGGGAGCTACTGAGGTCTCGAGATTATGTTCATTTCCGAGGGAAGGTTGAGAGTATAGCTTCTTTATGATTATGGTGACTGAAATCAAACCGTGGGCATCAAAATAGCCCAAAAGCGATATATAGTATGGTCTTTGGGCCCAAAGGCCTTAATATATGAGTCCTTAGAGTTTTCGGGAACAGGGTGATGAGAAAATCCAGAGCGCCGAATCCTGAACCCGCCGGCCGCTTGGGTTCTTGTTAAGAAATTTCCCTAGGGCTGTAAGGACTCATATATGGTCACGCGCTCCGCGGCCCCCCCCCTCCCCCCCCCCTCCATGGTCTATGGT
>BGNK01000740.1:45088-60331 GCA_003297005.1 Symbiodinium sp. clade A Y106 | reverse complement strand
CCCCCCCCGTGTTTGACTTCGCCCGGCAACTCCAAGACCCGAGACGTCACACGGGCGCTTTCTGTCATGCTCATAGAGCGCCTATAATCCCTTTCCCCTAACAATCAACCCCCCCCTAATATAAAAACTCCCGGTCCCCGGAATTCGCGGTTTCGGGGCCACAATTGAAAGTTAGTTAAAAACATGAGGTGGGGCCTGGGATTGTATTAGTTTTATTAGAGCCAAGACAACGGCAGTACTAAGCAAACCGGAAAGACCAGAGCTTTAAGGTTTAGGGGTTTAGGAAGCAGGCTGACTGTCTGCTCTATAGCCGGAACGGCTGCGTAGGAAACGGTCGTTGTTCACTTGTCTGACTGTCTGGCTCAATACTGATTACAAGCAATGCGACTCATACCCGGATGCTCCGAACCCCCCCCGTGATTTTAAAACCAATCCCCCGGAAGTCAGTTGTCATATTAGGGGACGGGGGCCTTTAATACTAGGGGGAAGGGATTAAGCCTGCTGCAGGGCTCGCGCATCCTTAGCCCCTCGACAATCCTGAGAGCCCGATATGGGAGTTTCCGAAAATTAGGGGTACCTCATTTTGGGGTCTTTCTAATAAGGATCCTACTATTTAGGTACTATATTAGGGTCCCCTACTTTCGGAAACCCCCATATGAATCCTGGAAGCCTAGACCTCTGCCCGTGAAAAAGGCTGTAACACTGTACCGAACCCGAAACCCTAAACCGCTGTAATACAGGGGACTTTGATAGCTAGGAAAAAGTTTTTTTTTTTTTAAGGGCTCTTTTCCGACTCTAGGAAAAAGTTTAGGGTTTAGGTTTTAGGGGTATGTTGTTACCGTTCATAAAGAAAATACAAGGGAACACTATGTAACCTTAGTACTGAGGAACAGCATTGGTATTCCTTGAGACCCCTCAACCCTAAACTTTCTAAACCTTAGACCTTAGAAACCCCCAAACCTTTAAACCCTAAACCTGAATTCCCGGAACTTAAACCCTAAACCCTATGAGCCCTAAACCCTAGCTTATCAACCCTAAACCTAAACCTTATAAACCCCAAGCCCTACATTGCCCTACATATGGACAAACCAAACTGCTCTGGAGGAGCATCGGCCTGTCGCGAAACATACCAGGCCCAACCAGTCCTTATACAGAGAACTACTGCTATACAGTTCATAGTGTCTAGGGTTTAGGGTTGAGGGTTTAGGGTTTAGGGTTTCGGAGTTTAGGGTTGTAGGTTTTTTACCAGGTTGAAACTTGAATCGCCAAAAACCCACCTTTTTAGGGCTCGTTACTACTATGATTTCCTTAAATGGGTCCTAAAGAAGGTGACAAGTAGGTGTTCGGGGGTTAGGGTAGGGCTTCGCCGCTCTAAGTCTGAGGGTCTTCGGGTCTTAGGGTTCACCCCTAATTGCCTCTTAATGAGAAATATTAGAGCCCTTTAAAGGGTACTTGGGGGGTCCTGGCAGGGTTTAGGGTTTAAGGTTTGGATCTTTCAGGGTTTTAGCGCTTGGGCGTCTCGGGGCTTTGATAAAAGGTTTTGAGGACTTTGAAGATTTCGGGGTTAAGGTGCTTGCAAGTATCAACAAACTATATAGGGCTTAGGGCGTTGACGTCTTTAGAGATCCAGGGCTTTGGGCTTTCAGGCGTAAGAGGTTCTTGTGTTTAGGGCTTGAGACGGGTTTAGAGCCGAGGGGTTCCGTCCGGATTGGGGCATTGGGGCAGTTTTAAATTTCGCGCAGACTTTCTGGGTTCTAAACGTCTACTGTGAAGTTGAGGTCCTCCATAGCCCCTAACCCCTAAACCCTAAACCCTAATCCCTAAACTCTAATCCCTAAACCCTAATCCCTAATCCCTAAACCCTAAACCCTAAACCCGCCCTAGGGAATACTACGGGTAGCTATTTAAGCTTCTATAGTATCCAGGGTTTCAGCTTTCGGAGCCGCTGAGATTCTACTGCTGTTCAGCAGCGAATTAGGGTTTAGGGGTTTAGGGGTTTAGGGTTAAAGATTTCAAAGCCCGACAACCTGAATCCTCCATGGCTGCCTCTTCCGTCGAGGGTTGGAGAGTGTAGGTGTTAGCACTTCCCCTAAACCCTAAACCCTAAACCCCAAAACCCTAGGAACCCTAAAACCCTAGGAACCCTAAACCCTGAAACCCTAAAACCCTAGGAACCCTAAACCCTAAAACCCTAAAACCCTAGGAACCCCAAACCCTAACGCCGGGGGCGTATGGCGTATGGGGTTTGGGAGTTTGAGGCTCAAGGCTCGGGCTGAGGTTTCAGAGCTCCATGGCTCAAGGCTTCGTGTTCTCCATAAGGGTGGTTGTCAAAATTATGGTCCTTTTTGGGGGTCCTTAAGAAAAATACGGCACCTAATATTTAGGGCACCCAAAACGGAGCCAGAATTCCGACAACTACTCAATATGAGGATGGACGAAGTGAGTTTAAGGACCGAGCTGTACCCCTAAACCCCAAACCCGGTTTTCAGAGTTCGGGCTTTTGGGATGTCGGATTTGGGATTGCGGGCCTGGGATTCGGGTGTAGGGCTTACCCTAGGGCTCCATAGTAGTTCCTTTTTGGGGTTCATATTTAGTATCCTATAAGGTAATCCCTAAAAAGGAACTACTATGGAGCCTCTAGGTAGGGATGTACTGCTTAGGATGATGTAGTGGGCGAGAAAATCTGTAAGATTCAAGCTTTTGCCCGTTGCGCAGGTTGGCAGAGCTCCATGCGCAACCGAAATAATTAAGCGAACACGCGACAATGAACAGCAATCCAAAAAAAAACAACACCTTAGTACCCTGAAGTACCTTTTTAAACAGCAAGACAAGCAAAGGCGCCAGAGCACCGAATGGAGGGCGCAGCACTGCGGGAACGCCCGCCGCGAGGCTGTGGGGTAAGAAAACCAGCCAGCCCCAAGCGAAGGAGACGAACCAAAAGCCGAAGGCCTGCTGTGCTGTTTAGGCTATTTTGGCCTCAGAGGATGTACGGTTAAGGGTTTAGGGCTTCAGGGTTTAGGGCTTACAGGGATTAGGGTTGAGGGCTTAGGGTTTAGGGTTTAGGGTTTATAGGGATTAGGGTTTAAGGCTTCGGGTTTAGGGTTTAGGGTTTACTTGAAGGGGCAGGGGACTTAGTAAGTTGGTTATAAGTAGGGCTATAATTAGGGTAACTCCATTTAGGGTCACCTATAACTCTACTTTTAACCTACTTACTAAGTCCCCTGCCCCTTCAAGTAGGAGGCAAGTTTAGGGCTTCAGGGTTTCTAGGGTTTGGGTGAGTTTGGCTAAGGGTCCATGTGCCCTAATATATTTTAGCCCTGAAGTAATCCCTACATAGGCACTTACGGCCGAAATATCTACCACAGGGTCACATGGACCCGTGGGGTTTGGCCTGCGTTCTGGGCTGTCATCTAAACCATCAGCCCTACTCCGGCAGCTGAAGGCTTCTTTAGGATTGTTAGGGGTTCGTTTCGGGGGTTTGTGAAGACATGCCTGGTTGCCTGGATGTGGGGCTAAGACTTCGCATGGAAGTCTGAAGATTCGGGCTCTATGACATGCCAAGGCCAAGAAAGGATTCAAGACGTACGTGCTCAATATTCGAGGCTTCCTGCTTCCGAGGCTGAGGTTCTCTCAAAACAGCGAAACGTCGCCCGGCACCCAGAGCTCGCAGGTGCTGGTGTGTGCTGCTGATGTTGAAGCAGTAGCAGCAACGGCAGCAGCAGGAGCAGCAGGAGCAGAAGCAGTAGCGCAGCAGTGGTGGAAGCAGTAGCAGTCGTCGGAGTAGCAGTGGCAGTGGCAGGAGAAGGAGCCGGCGTCGGCGTCGGAGTGGGAGTGGGAGTCGGAGCAGGAGTAATAGGAGAAGGAGGAGTTAGTAGTAGTGGTGGCAATAGTACTCATGGTCATAATCAGTCGTAGTCGTAGTCGCAGCCGCAATGTAGTCATAACCGTAGTCGCAGTGGTAGTCGTCGTCGTGGTCGTGCTCGTGAACAGAGTCGTCGTCGTAGCCGAAGCAGTCGCCCCAGCAGCATAACGACAAGACTAGAACATAGCGCAGGGGAATGGGCTAGCGGCAGCCGTCGCAACAGCAAAAGCAACAATCACGAGAACCCAGAGACTCCAATATCACCATTCAGGAATATACCTTAAATCATATTAGGGGTCCTACTATATTTTCAGGTATATTCCTTAAACAAGGGATATTGGAGTCTCTGAGAACAGTGGGACTATAAACCCCATAAACCCCATAAACCCATAAACCCTAAACCCTGAAGCCCGCAAACCCAATAAACCCTAAACCAACCACGAGAACAGCGGGACTACCGGCCCTGAACCCTGAACCCTAAACCCCTAAACCCCCTAAACCCCCTAAACCCCCTAAACCCCCTAAACCCCCTAAACCCCCTAAACCCCCNCTAAAACCCCCTAAAACCCCCTAAAACCCCTAAAACCCCCTAAACCCCCTAAAACACCCTAACCCCCCCCCCCTAAACCCCACAGACTATCGGCCCCCGGCCCCTTGGGGGGTTGCCAGCTGATCATCAAGGCGCGCATCGTGGCGAGTTTGCAGCACCCTGCAATGGGTTTAGGGTTAGGGTTTAGGGTTTAGGGTTTAGGGTGAGTTTGCAGCACCCTGCCATCACTTGCAACTGCCGGGGTTTGGGGGGTGTAGGGGTCCCTTTAAAGGGTACTTTATAGGGGTTCCTTTAAGGGATCTATAGGGTTTAGGGTTTAGGGGTTTAGGGGTTCAGGGGTTTTACGGGTAGAGGGCTTTAGGGCTTAATTAAGGGTTTAGGGTGCTAGGGTTTAGGGGCTTAGAGGTTTAGGGTTTACGGGTTTAAGTCTTTAGGGTTTAGGGGCTTAGGGTTTAGGGTTTAGGGTTTAGGGTCATCGCCATTTTGGGGGTCTCTGCTCGGTTTAACGACGGGCCCCTGAAACCTCCTACAGCCCCTACCGCAACTCTCTTCACCTTTGGACGGGTCTGCCTGTAGAAGAGGAACGCGGCGAGCTTTATGGCCTCAGGGCTTTTTCGTCAAAATAGTATTATTTAAGCCCTATGTTAGTCGGGGTTCTGGGGCTTACAAACATAGGTACCTGGGTTTATCAGCCTCGGGCTGAGGAAGGCTTTTGCCCAGGGCGCGGCAAGGAAACCGGATCCAACAACAAGTGCACTACCCCAGATCTGTGTTGCCTTTTAAGATACTCCAGGTCTGTGTTGTTATTTACAAAAAAGCAACAGCATACTACTCCAGATCTCTGTAGTTTTGTGTTTAACAGGCAAGCAAAAGTATACTACTCCAGATCTGTGTGGCCCAAATGGAGATGCACGCCGCACTTGCATTCTGCCGAAGGTCGCCTCAGAGCCGACGGTTTGGGGTTTGGGGTTTAGCCCTTGGAAGTGCAGCGGGCTTTGCAGATCGAAAAGTTCAGGGGGGTTTGCAGTTGAGAGTTTAGGGGTTAATATAGGGGTTTAGGGTTTAGGGGATTAGGGTTTAGGGTTTAGGGTTGAGGGTTTAAAGTTGAGGGTGTTGGATCAGACGCAGGACCTTTCACGCCTCGGATTGGGAGTCCTAAAAAAACCTGCAACAGAACCCCATAAAGCCGTTAGAGGCCCATGGAAATGAAGCCTGAACTCGAATACAGGGGCCTTGGTAAGAACAGGTAACTATAATGAGGAGCCCCAAAATAGTATTGGCAATCATTTAGTTAGGGCCCCTATGGTAACTAGGTTCCTGAGTCGTACCCTTTCTCCTACTATTTGGTTTCATCAAGGGACCCAGAAAGAAAAAGGGTACTACTGGGGCACTTAGTACTTGAAGGGGCAGGGGACTTAGTAAGTTGGTTATAAGTAGGGTTATAATTAGGGTAACTCCATTTAGGGCACTTATAACTCTACTTATAACCTACTTACTAAGTCTCCTGCCCCTTCAAGTAGACCCTAAAGCCCTACAGATTCCTTCTAGAACCCTTTCAAGAGCCCTTTAAGGTCATCATTTGGGAGTTTCCGAAATCGGTGACCCCAATATAGCATTCTATCTAGTATGATCCTTATTATACGTACACCAAAATAAAGTACCCCTAACTTTCGGAAACTCCCAAATCCTGCGCTGGAAGACCTAAGACTCCAAGTCCCACACCCTCAAGCCCTAAACCTTAACTTGGCTGACTTCTGAACCCCTCCAAAAAGTTAAACTTTTAGCCTCCTTATTATGGTTCATACAAAAAAGTTAAAGTCCTGAGATCCAACCAGAAGAACGCCAAGTTAAAGTACCTTTAGGGTTTTGGGTTTTAAAGTACCCCCCATAGTAATCCTTATACAGCGCCCCCTTCCGAAATCGGAAGCTCCCGGCCTGATTGACCACACAGGGCCAAGGCGGCCGCCGAAAAGATGCCAGTGCCGATAAGGTCCAAGTGGTAGTGCCAGCCGGTGGCCACGGAGATGCCAAATCCTGCTACTTGTAGATAAGTTGTTTTAAGTGCAATGCAGGGTTTAGCGTTTAGGGTTTAGGATTTTGTTGTGAACGCCTTTTTCCGCCTATCCCTGCTGTCAGATAGGGTTCAAGGTTTAGGGTTTTTTGTTCAAGGCTTAGGGTTTTGGGTTTAGGGTTTAAGCCTCCCATACCCCCGCACCACAAAGAGCATGACAAAGGCTCGGGCGTATTTCACAGGTCTTTGATGATCCCCAATCCTTGAACCTGTGAACCCAGGCCCAGTACCGGAGGCCAGGAGTGTCATATCAGTATTCGCTGAAACCTAAACGCCTAAAACTAAATCCGCAAACCCCAAACCCTAACCTAACCCTAAACCCTAAACTTAAAGCCTAAACCCTAAACCCTAAACCCAACCCTAAACCCTAAACCCTATAAGCCCTATTCCGCGGTCCGGTTGAAGTTTCAGGGTTCGGGGAGTTCGGGGCGCATCGGTCGACGGCTGATCTCGAAAGGATCAGCCACCCACTCTTCAGACAAATTCGGTTTAGGATCTAGGCAGCTTTCTTGATGTAGGGCCTACTTGGAGGTTCATGGGTAGTTCTAAGTGGGGTTGTAAATCCCTTAATATGGGTTATAAGTCTACGTACCCTACTTATAACCCTACTTATAACTACCCACGAACCTCCAAGTAGGGTCTAGTGCTTGTGAGGCACCTGGCGCTTGCTTGGGGCTCTTCATAGGGACCCTGTAATTCTGCAGGATTAGACTTCTGGCTTTCTTGAGTGATCAGGTTCCTACTTAAAGGATCATGAGACTTAGTAACTAGGGTTATAAGTACGGTAACTATACCTATCATTACTTACAGCCCCCATTAAGGTACTTATCAGAGCCCTTACGAAGTCCCATGATCCCCCAAGTACATTAACACAAAGACGGTGGTCGAGCATTGACCATTTTTTCACTCCCCTAAACTCTAAAAGCCCCCAACCGGAAGACTACACTCTGAACGCCCAACCCTGAAATACAGAAGCCTGAACAGCAATCCCATTCCCGGGTCTTGTAATTCTAAAACAAAGCCCGCCAGACTAACCCAATTCCAATCAGAGAGACCCCTACGAACCCAAAGACCCCAATATCCCTTAATTAGGAATATACCTCACATTTGGGATCCTACTGTAATTTAAAGTAGATTCTTTAATTAAGGGATATTGGAGTCTCCACGAAGCGCAGTCCCCTGAACCCTAAACAGTGCATAATGTAGGGGCCTTAATGATTAGAATAGGGTTTGGGGATATAGTATACTATAATTACAATAAGGAACCCCCAGAAGCCTGTTCTAATTATTAATGCCCCCTACACTATAGAACCCTGACTATAGACCCCTTGTAGTAACCCTTTTGAAGCACCCTTGAAAGGAGCCCTCTTCGAATTGTCAAGGCCCCTACACTAAGTCCTTATAGTAGCTGGGCTTTTAAGTAACCAGGGAGAAAAAAGTATAAACTTTTATTTCATAAGGGTTCCATTAAGAAAAAAAGTATTAAAGTATGGTACTCCAAAGCCCAGGTAGCCCTTATAGGCCCTCTATTCTAGTCATTAAGGCCTCTTAAAAAAAACAGACCTTGCCTGCAGCGTTGGCTGCTCCGAAGATTAAGCCCGCTGTCGCCAAGGGAGCTCCTCTCCGGTCTTTGTCGGGTTTTGAGTTTAGGGTTTAGGGTTTGGGTTTGGGTTAGGGTTGGGGCTCTTGGCTTCTATAGGTGTCTGAATTTCTTGGCTTTTGTCGGGTGATAAAGGGTTTTGGGGCGCAGAGCATATATGGGAGTTTCCGAAAATAGGGAACCCTAATATAATACCCTAAATAGTAGGATCCTTATTATAAGGACCCCAAGATAAGGCACCCCTAATTTTCGGAAATTCCCATATAGGTATCGGGCTTTTGGGCTTCCTTGTCTTGGGGTGTGGGCGTTTAGGCTGGGGTTGTTTAGTGCTTCGGGTTGGGAAGATGAGTAATTTCGTGGCATGTGGTCGGCGTCTGCAGAGACTTTATTTATTTCAAGCCTTAGCAGCCCACAACCAGAGATTAGGGTTTAGGCTTCATTCTAGATCCCACACGAATAGAATCCAAGTCTAAGCCCATGAAACGCATGGGTTGGGGCTCCTTGGGCGGGATTTTGAGACACAGGAGATGCCAGCAAGAACCATCTCTAAAACAACCTTGCAAAACCTACAGAACCCCACCTCAAAGAAGAAATCCTCGTAACCTCTAAAGCAACGCTGAGAAACCCAGAGAACCCAAAGACCCCAAGACCCCTTGAATAAGGAATACACCTTAAACCATATTAGGGATCCTACTATAATTTAAAGGTATTAGTTTAGGGTTTAGGGTTTAGGGTTTAGGGTTAAAGGTATATTCCTTAACTAAGGGATGTTGGAGTCGCAGAGAACCCTAACCGCAGGGATGTTGGTGCTCGGATTCCAGTTCAAGGCTAGAGCTCGGGCTTCACTGTGTTCCAAGACACAATAATATCCCCAAATTATGGAATATACTTAGGGGTTCCTTAAAGGGCTCCTTAAAGGGATCTGTAAGGGTTCTGGGGAGGAATTAAGGAATATGCCTCAAATGATACTAGGAGCCCAAATATAATTGAAGTCTCTGGGTTGTCGTATTAACCATCTTATACTTCTAGTATAACAGCCGTGCACGTAGAATACAAGCACAATGGTCGTGAATAAAATTATTACCGTATAAGTATGATGTAGTTAGAGTAGAGATATCATGACATAATAGTCTAGTCCTCGGTCAGGCTGTTAAGGGCGGCATTGTGAAGGGGGGGGTTTGTGCGGAGGTGGGTGTTTGGGTCTGGGCTCAGTGTCTTTTCGGGCTTGAGGTATTCGTTGCGTTGTTTTCCACAAGATCTTGAATCGAAGTTCCACATACACTGCTGGAAGAAATCGGCATACAAGAGGTTCATGGATAGTAACAAGTAGGGTTATAAGTAGACTAAGTATACTTGTAACCCATAGTGGGGGACTTATAACCCCAGTTATAACTTCCAAGTAGAATTGCCAAGACACGCCAGATCAACGTCCACAGCTCCAGCCGTAAATGCCCCCATAATCCGACATTCCTCAACGCGATATCCATCCTCTAAATCGCAATTGCACAAAACCGCAAAACATCTACGAACCATGATAAACCTAAACAGACACACACACACACACACCTAAACCCTAAACCCTAAACCCTCAACCCTAAACCCTAAACCCAAACCTAAACCCCAAGAAAAACATTGGCCCGACCGATCCCGCCCGAGCAGCAGACCTGAAAACTTCGGAGCGAGCTGCGACGAGGTCGTGCTGAATGCAACAACAGCCTAGTGCAGGGGCCTTAATACTTAGAATAGGGGTTGTGGGATGTATAGCATATGTACAACATCTTAAACAAGGATCTATAAGAAATAATATTGGTGATTGTTTAGGCTGCTATATTATTACCCCTAAACCCCCAAACCCTACATGACTATGTTCGGAGGTTTAGGGTCTGGGGTTAAAGGGTTTAGGCTGTACGGTTTAAGGTTTGGGGCTTTAGTGCGTTCAGGCACTTGCACCTAAACCCTAAACCCTAAACCGGGGTTTAGGGTTTAGGGTTTTACGGCTTCTGCTTTGGCATCAGGAGCCTTCGCGGGCTTAGGGCTTCAGGCGACCTCCGCAAAGCCGAAACACTAGCTGCCCAGAGACTCCAATATCCCTTAAGTAAGGAATATACCGTAGGGTTCCTTTAAAGGGATCCTTTAAGGGATCTATAGGGTTTAGGGTTTAGGGTACCCCCAGAGACTCCAATATCCCTTAAGTAAGGAATATACCTGAAATCATAAAAAAGGATCCCTAATATGATTTAAGGTATATTCCTAAATTGAGGGATATTTGAGACTCTGGCTAGGGACCTTAGACACTACTATTATGGACTTAAGCCCCCAAAACCACAATAGGGATGGCCGTTGCCTTTTGGTAACTAAGTCCATAATGGTAGTATGCATGGACCCTCTGGGTAAGGGGTCTTAGTCGACTCCAAAATAAACCAACGAAGGCCCCAGATGCGTAACGCTTAAACCCTAAACTCTGAACTCTATAAAACCTATCCTATCGGGGCTCCGTATCCTGATTTCCAAATATAGGTCCTGACGAAGGTAAGTTATTTGCGGTGAAGGCAAACCCTTAATCAATTCGTGGTTTCGACGGCTGGCCATCAGCTTACTTGTTGACGGGTTTAGGGCTCAGGGTTGAGGATTTCTGGTGTGGGGATCTAGTTGGGGTCAAGTGCTCACAGTTTAAGGGTTTAAAGCATAAAGCCTTCCTATGGTCCACGTTGAACAGGAAACACAACTGGAAAGGGCATAATGGTAGGGAAATAAGCAGCAGCACGTCTGGAGAGGGCACGCAGCCGCTCGACGATCATGGCTACCGCACGGAGCCTATGTCAAGGAAACACCTTTCGTATCCGCCAGCCCTACAAGCCCTAAGCTCTAAGACCCTGAAGCCTTAATCCACGGGAAACCCTAAAGCGTAGACCGGCCAACCCTAAAACCGTAAACCTGACCTGAGCCACGCATGTAAAAAAGATGTAAGCTAGCCGCCAGAGTGATACGGGAGTTTTCGCTTCTGGCCGAAAGACTGACAAGCCGGCGATTTAGGGTTTAGGGTTTAGGGTTTGGGTTTAGGGTTTAACTGAGTTTAGGGTCTAGGTCCTTCTGCACGGAGCATTCTTTAAAATAGGGGGTCCTTCCAATAAGGATCCCGCTGTTTGTCTCCAGTGTCCTTAATTGGCTGGTGCTCCAAACCCTGAGCCTTAGATTCCAAACCATAAAACCCTATACTCCGAATGCCCTAGACCGTGTCTGGTGCTCCTACATGTATCTCGTCAATAATACTAGGAGGACATCCTCTTGTAGAGTACAAAGTAAAGCCCTAGTGTCCCTAGAAAAGACTGCAGCTGATACAAGAGAGATGGTCACAAGTGCAGAGCTTAAGGTTGTGTGCTTTAGCAGTTGACGCAGGCCTTCTTATGGAGTGGTTAAACCCGGGCTTCCGGCTAGGAGTTGCGAGCTCGGATGATTATGTTTAGGTTGTCTGCCTCAAAACCCCACCCAGCCCGCCCCCCAGTCTCCAAGCCTCAGTTCTTTCCTCAAACCTAAATCCTAAACCCTAACCAGCTACGGAAGTGCCGTCGCGAGTCCAGGTAAAACCTGAATCAATCACTTGGACGCGACTACGGCTCCTTACTTAACGGGTGCAGAGTAACATGGAGGCCGCAAGAAGTACCTGAGTTTTGTGATTTCTTTACTACGAACCAATAAACTTCTTGGTGAACCATCAGACCCCACATGTTAGACCGGCTGGCTTGGAATATTGATTATTCAGATTATTAGAGACAAGCAGAAACATTTCGTCGGATTTCAGACAGCGTTTGGCATTCGGGAGTTCTGGTGTCTTGCGGAGGCCGTTGCAGGCGGCTTTGGTACACCAAACAAAAGCTCCCTGCATGGCGCACAACTTCTTAAGTGACGCCACAAATAAATCCTCTGACATCAACTCATATAGGGACCAAAGCAATTAGAACAGGGCGTCTACGAGCTTGTCTTACAGAGTTCTAGTAGGGTATACTACAGGATCGCCATACTGAGGAACCCTACGCAACATCTTGGCAGATATTCCGAAAAGCCTCATAGTACCAAGCCCTGCGAAGCAGCTTGGAGCCAAGCATTCGAAGATGCAGACCCACTGAGGGATCTGGGCATTCACCACAGTCACCCCAAAGCTTTGGGGTTTAGACCGTTTAAAACAGCGACGAGCCAGGGTCTAAGCTTCAGGGTGTCTAAGTCTTCTAACCAGTGTGATCACAACTACACTGACTGCTCGATCCAATGTATAGGAATCAGAGCACTAAACCCTGAACCCTAAACCCTAGACCCCTAAACCCTAAACCATAAACCCCTAAACCTTCAACTAGCTTTCAAAACTCAGGGTGACGACTTCAGGTCCGCTTTCTTAAACGCTCTTAGACTAAAGTACGAGTTGAGTTGCAATTCCGCTTGATTGTAGATAACCTTAGGGTAGGGTGGGCAGGGGTGGAGGGGGTTAGGGGACTATACTTCCTCAAGTAAGCATTCCTAAAACCGTAGCAGGTCCTTGTAATACTGAACCTCATAAATAACGCCATGACCATCTGAATGGGGGCGTGAAGGCCTCCACCCTGCCCCCATAACGCCCCCGTGGTCCTTATGACTCCTACATCAAAGACAGCATATGAAGTACGTCCGTTTCTGTTATTGGAATCCCCAAAAAATTGTGCATACACTTGCCGGCATTGCTTATGCGGATGCTTCTGCGCAGTAAGCGGCACTCTGCAAAGATATGTTTGCTTCCCGGTTCTTCACCACCTCCTGCACACCGTGAGAACCCTTGAAGGAACCCTTGTAGGAACCCTCAAAGGCAGTGGTACACGAAGTTGAGCCCAGACCTTTGTGCCTTCTGTCCCTCTCTCTCTCTGGCCTCGCTCTCTGTCTCTCTCTCTCTCTCTCCTTCTCTCTGTCTCTGTTAATCTACCAACCTCCCTGCCTACCCACCTCTCAACATACCTTTCTCTCATCCATCCATCCATCCATCCATCTACCCACCCATCCATCCATCCATCGATCCATCCATCCATCAATCCATCCATCCATCCCTCCGTCCGTCCGTCCATCCATCCCTCAATCCCCCATCCCTCCATCCTCAACCCCTCCATCCCTCCATCCCTCCGTCCCTCCATCCCTCCATCCCTCCATCCCTCCATCCCTCCATCCCTTCATCCCGTCATCCCTTCATCCCTTCATCCCTCCATCCCTTCATCCCTTCATCCCTTCATCCCTTCATCCCTTCACCCCTTCACCCCTTCATCCATTCATCCATGCATCCATCCATTCATCCATTCATCGATCTATCTAGCTAGCTAGCGCTAGCTCGCCAGCCAATCTCTCTCTTTCTCTGTCCCTCTCTCGTCTGTCTCTCTCTCGCTCTCTCTCTCTCTCTCCCTCTCTCGCTCTCTCACTCTCGCTCTCTCTCTCTCTCTCTGTCTCTCTCTCTCTCTCTCTCTTGTTGTTCCTCTTCCCTGGTCAAACAGTCCTGCATGTTTGCAGGCTTTTTCGGGAAAAGTACAATCGAGCATCGGACGTTGTCCTTCTCAGTTCTGCATAAAAAAAAAGCTCTGGCTAACATTTGGGTGCTAGTACTGGTACCCGCCGCCAGCTACCGATGTCAGGATCTAAACTCAAAAGACCCTCCTCCCCGGTCTCTTATATGATCTATCCCTGCCTCCTATTCCAAAGACTCCACTATGCCCGTTTTTCAGAACCGCTCGTTCGTGCATCCGAATCCCTTGTTCAGGAACCCGCTCTTTCATGAACGCATTTTGAGTTGATGATGTTTTGGATCTAGATGGCTTTCAAAGACGCCGAACTGCAGCTGAGCCCCTGAACCTTGAACCCCTAAACCCGAAGAGGGGACAGTCCGTCCAGAGACTCCAACATCCCGTAATTAAGGAATATACCATAAATTATAGTAGGAACAGATCCCTAATATGATTGAAGGTATTTATTCCTTAAATAAAGGATATTGGAGTCTCTGGGAACCCAGGACCCTAAACCCTATAGATTCCGTATAATAGATCCCCGCAAAGGAAATCATAGATCCCTTAACGGAACCCTATAAGTAGATCCCCTTAAAGGAACCCCTTATACATCCCTTAAAGGGCAGGAGCAGCTGGGCACCGTGCCCATTTCCCCCCGCGCACGGAGTTTGCCCAGGCACCCCCAAAGCTGCTGGCTTTGGTCTCCTACTTGGAGGTTCATGGGTAGTTCTAAGTGGGGTTATAAGTCCCTTAATACGGGTTATAAGTATACTTACCCTATCTATAACCCTACTTATAACTACCCATGAACCTCCAAGTAGGGTTTCGGATTCGGGCCCAGGGTTTTGGGATTTGGGTTTCGGGTCTCCTACCTAATTCATTGGTCTCCTTCTGTTTAGCTAGGCTTGAAGTTTTCGAACTTAGGGTTCGGGGTCTTGGCCTCCTTCTGTTTATTTAGGTTTCAATATTTAGAGCTTAGGGTAGGGGGTTTTGGGTTGAGTGTCTCCCACCCAGTCCAATATCCAAAAACAGGGGTTCTAGTAGGGTGTTGGAATATATTCTACAATTCATTCATTCATTCATTCATGTCATTCATGTCATTCATGTCATTCATGTCATTCATGTCATTCATGTCATTCATGTCATTCATGTCATTCATGTCATTCATGTCATTCATGTCATGTCATGTCATTCATGTCATGTCATGTCATGTCATGTCATTCGTTCATTCATTCAGGGACTACGCGAGAATACTGATAAAAATTATTCTGACCCCTATGTGTACCTTGACCTGCCGGTGCACAGCTACTTCATACAGTGTATATGGATTCGCAAGTTTGGAAACTGCACGCTGGAAGGAAGAGGGCCGGAAAGGCCACCGAGACTAAATAGCGAAAGCACGCGTAGTCGCGACGAGCGGATACGGGGGCGAGAACGGATTTTGTTACCACTTTACAATGGATCCTGACAACAGTTCAAAAACACATGATCGATTTGAAAATGGACACGATGCAGGAAAAGGCCCTTCGCGGCCACTATAGCCTCTCGCATACCGTAAGCAGTAGGAAACTCGTGGTGCTGGTGCTG
Source organism: Symbiodinium sp. clade A Y106 (assembly GCA_003297005.1). Lineage (NCBI taxonomy): Eukaryota > Dinophyceae > Suessiales > Symbiodiniaceae > Symbiodinium > Symbiodinium sp. clade A. The sequence goes on along the minus strand of BGNK01000740.1, from coordinate 45,154 downwards.
GTGCGCTGGTGCTGGTGCGCTGGTGCTGGTGGGCTGGTGCTGGTGCGCTGGTGCTGGTGCGCTGGT
>BGNK01000740.1:6083-45069 GCA_003297005.1 Symbiodinium sp. clade A Y106 | reverse complement strand
CGCAGGTGGCGCAGGTGGCGCAGGTGGCGCTGGTGGCGCTGGTGGTGGTGGCGGCGTTGGTGGTGGCAGTGCAGAGCTGGAGGAGTAGGAGGAGCAGAAGCAGCAGAAGCAGCAGCAACAGTAGCGGCAACGGGTGCAGCAGGGTCCCTGAAAATCACCGTCGTTGCCAGCAACGACACAGTCACCGTCGGCACAGGCATCATCACACTCCAGTACAACTCTGGGGCCCTAAGGTTTAGGCGTCAGATCTTAGACCGCTCCCAGCAAAGTCCTATATAACCCTACACTACACTCGAACTCCCGGACCTATGCCTGTCTCTGAACTGCTTGTTGCCGTAATGGCCGTAGTCTGTGATTAAGAGGGCACTACCCGCCAGGCTGTAGTAGGGTTCGGAACCCTAAACACTTAACCCTACACCCACATTCAGATTCAGAATTCCAAACCCTCAACCCGAAGCCTTACACAGTCGCAAACCCCAATCCTCAACCCGGAACTCGCCAAACCCTGACACCAGATCCTCCACGCGCTGAACTCTAAACCCCAGGCTTGTAAACCCGAAAGTCCGACGCCCTAAAAACATCTTATTTCGTACCCTTGTATCCCCAAAACCCGATGAACCCTTTGTAGGACATAAACCCATATAAAGACACTTATGAGCCCTATAAACCCGACAAACCCCTAAACCCGACACCCCCCCCCCAATCCTACACCCTAAACCCTTTACCCTAAACCCACAAGCTCAATCTCCTGGCATACACGGCCGATGAGGTAGAACCTGACGCGCTGGCTGTGACACTTTGGGGTGTCTTTGAAAAAATTTGGGTTCTATACATGTAAACTTAGACTTCTGTCAAGGTCGAGCATACGTAGGGTCTGGGCGTTTAGAGTATTTTGAAATGAACGTTACAAAGGGTCTATAAGCGTGCAATCAGGGTTTTAGGGCTCTAGGGCTTGCACAGCTTGGGGCTGCAGTTCAGGGCGGTGGATGCAAGGCTATAGTGACGAGGGCTTGCGGCTTCAGGGCTCTACCTAGAGGCTCCATAGTAGTTCCTTTTCGGGATTACCTTATAGGATTCTAAACATGAACCCCAAAAAGGAACTACTATGGAGCCCTAGGGTACAGCTGAGTGAGTGAGTGAGTGTCGACCAGCACTTACGGTGCGGCCTACCTCCCACGTCCCTCTCAACATCTCAGGGGGGCTCCGCAAGCGTCATCGCCCCCCTCCGTCCCAGAGTTCAAGTGNGGCAAAACTAGCTAGTGCAGACAGGTCACGGTGTAGAATACTAAGATACATGTTTTTCAAACCCAAGAATCGGAGAGGCATAGTCCTTGATCAGGGATAAAGCAGGCAGGAGGCCAAGCTAGACGTCACCAACCGATAATACTTATGCTTGTATGCGCCAAAGAACACACCAAGTAACCGGCACACGCAAAGAGTTGCAAGGGGGCGAACCGTGCGGCCAGTGCCGAGGGAGCCCCAAATTCATTACCCCAGGCTCAATTTGGCAAGCCCCTGCTGCTGACACTCTCTGCTTGTCCAGTATCTTAGGGGAACCTCTGAGACCATATAGGGATTATAGTACCCCAAAAAGGTTAAAGGTTACCTGCTCTACTACTAAGATTTTGTTATCTTCCAGCTTCCTGCGCGATCGCCAGTAGATATGGAGTTGTCAGACGGTGCCCCTAAGTAGCAGGATCTGCGCTATAAGAACACCTAAACCAGGCACCCTTCAATTCTGTAAGCCTCGGAACACCCCACATCATTAGGCTACACCTCTACTACATCAGAGCTGCTGGGTTTACTACTCCTTCGCAAACCTCTTTGGGTTTAGGGTTTAGGGTTCAGGGCATTGGGTCCCGGATCCTGCAATGTTCGAGTTCTTGCCATACACAGAAAACTTGCACCCTGGAAGGCCAACCCCGGCCAGCCCCTAATCCCTCAAATCCTAAGTCCTGATACGTACATCAAATCCGAAGCATTAGGCCTAAACACCAAATCCACATAACCCAAAACCCAGACCCTGAAGACCCCCAAATGGCCCAAAACGTACAAAGGCAATCCAAAACCCCATGACAGCTGCTGCCGCAAGGAAGCGTATAGGCGCTGATGAGCGCCGAGAGCACAAGGAGCCTTCTTGTTCTCAAATGTTTTCTGGCTTTGTGAGGTTAGGGTTGACACGGTCTAGAACTCAAGCTTTATAAAGTGGGGTTTAGGGTTTAGGGTTTAGGGTTGCGCAATGGTCGTAGAATGATTATGCGGAAGCCCCAAGCGCTACAATCCCACAATCCCCCAACCTCCAAGCTCAAGCCCTGCATGACTATAGTCCTAAGTCCGAAATGCCAATCCTGACCGAATCAAAAGCTCGAAGAACTCTAGAGCCTTGAAACCTCCACGGAGCCTACCTATAGTCTCCATTGTAGTTCCTTTTTGGGGTTACCTTATAGGATCCTAATTATATATTTGGTTAAACCAAAAAAAGGAACTACAATGGAGACTCTAGGTATGACCCAAAAGCTAACAAGACAACAAAATCCCAAAGGGCTAAGCGAGCAATTTGCGCGTCGCGCTTACCCGGAGTTTGCGCGCAGCACGCAAAAAGTCGAAAAACACGAAAAGTCGAAAAAACACGAAAAACACGAAAAAACACGAAAAACGCGAAAAACACGAAAAGTCGAAATACACGGAAAACGCAAAAAACACGAAAAGTCGAAAAACACGAAAAGTCGAAAACACGAAAAACGCGAAAAAAAACGAAAAACGCGAAAAACACGATTGCTATTACTATTTCTAATACTCGTACGAGTACTAGTACTAGTATTAGTACTAGTACTAGTACTAGTACTAGTACTTGTACTATTACTATTACTATTGCTAGTACTAGTACTACTACTATTACCATTACTGCTTTCTTGCGCTTTTTCAGTTTTTCGCGTTTTTCGTGTTTTTCGTGTTTTTCGCGTTTTTCGCGTTTTCTTTTTTTTCGCGTTTTTCGCGTTTTCGCGTTTTTCGCCTTTTCGCGTTTTTCGCGTTCACCTCCGCGCCTCCGCGTAGCCAAGACACACAAAGCGTTTCCACAGCCAAAAGCCCCTACACTCTGAATTCAATAGCCGACCCAATCGGAAAACCGCAACAATCCCCAAAGACCCACAAAAGCTCTAACCTAGAATCACAAACGCCAAAACCCTCAAACTCCAAGAAAGCAACAAGGCCCCTGCAGCCCGCAAACTCTCCAAAAACTGTACCTAAACTCTACCAAAACCCCGAAAATCAAAACAACGCCCAGACACCTCTTCAGCTCATGCGAGAAACCCTAAACCCTAAACTCTAGATCCTGAACCCTAAATCCTGAACCCCAAATCCAAAGCCCTAAACCCCTAAATCCTGAACCCTGAACCCTATACCCTACATCCTGAACTCCACACCCCTAAGGCCCTAAGCCCGCGAATAACCGAAAGCCCCCTGGCTGTCGCCGTCCGAGCGGCAGCAGCGACGGCCCGAGGGCGGCGGGCGTCGATGCAAAGGCTGCGACGCCTTCGTTTCTCGGGTTGGGATCAGAACTCAAGTTTAGGGCTTGAGGTTAAGAAGTTTAAGGTTTAGGGTTGGGGTTCAGGGCTTTGGGTTATTGCTTCGGGTTTGGGGTTTAGGGTTGGGGATCTTACGTGGACATGTGCTCCGATTCTTCAACGCACAGACCACCATCTCTTCAACACAAACATAGTCACTACGACTGCCAGAGTCGGAAGCAGAAAGACTCATGAGACTGAGAAGGCAAAGGCTAACAGAGGGGCTTTGGTAAGTAGGGCAAGGGCTTTGGGGTATATTGCCTACAGTTCTACTAAGGTGCCCGGAGGACTATGTAACCATGTTACGGAGCCCTGGGAAATGTGACCATACCAAAAATACGACCGAAAATACTTTAATTGTCAAGGCCCCCAGAATACATCCGGAAAACCGAAATCATCGATTGCGGGGCTTAATTAAATGGTTGGAAAAGGGTTCCTGCGGCTTGCTACAGGAATTATACCTACGTATACTGCGGCTAGAAGGGAATGTGAGTCTTAATGATTAGACTACGTTTTTGGGGTGTATTGTCGTAGCCTTATACTGGAGCTGGCAGCGAACACGGTTCAAACCATGATTCATAATGATATGAATCTGCTTTTGGGGGCTCTGTATAGTATAATTCTGCTGGGGCTACAAGGGAGCATGATTCATAATGATTAGAATCTGGTTTTGGGCTCATGATGATACAGTTATGCTGGGGATAGGAGGGGAGAGGACCCTAAACCTCAAACCCCAAACCTTAAACGCTAAACCCTAAACCTTCAACCCAAACCGTAAACCCCAAACCCGAAACCCCTAAACCCCGAACCCTAAACCCCAAACCCTAAACCCCAAACCCCAAACCCTTAACCCTAAACCCTAAACCCCAAACCCTAAACCCCAACCCTAAACCCGAAACCCTCAACCCTAAACCCGAAACCCGAAACCCCAAACCCTAAACCCCAACCCTAAACCCGAAACCCTCAACCCTAAACCCTAAACCTTCCAAAATCCGAAACCCTCAAACCTCAAACCCTAAACCTTCCAAAATCCGAAACCCTCAAACCTCAAACCCTAAAAAGGATCTCTGCATCCCCAGCCCTGGGTCCTCCGCACCCTTCGCCAATTCCCAGGCCGAGACCCCAGCCCTAAGCCCTTCAGTGTTTGGGGTTTAAGGTTTCGTAGCCTACACTGAGATTAGAGCCGAGGGTTTAGGGTTTAGGGTTTGCGGTATAGGGTTTGGGGTTTGGGGTTTAGGGTTTGGGGTTTGGGTTTAGGGTTTGGGGCTTAGTTTAGGGTCTGTTTAGCGTTTAGGGTTGCCAAAACAGCCCCAAGCTCACAATACTGATACCCTAAGGCCCCAACAGCAAACACTAAAACCGAAATCCAACAGACCTGAAGCTCTTAGGACTGAGAAAGGATTTAGGAGTTTCCGAAAATTGGGGGGGGGTACCTTATTTTGGGGTCCTTATAATGAGGATCCGACTATTTAGGGTACTATATTTGGGTCTCCTATTTTCGGTAACTCCCATTTAGGTGCAGAGTTTTCCCTTCATCCCCGACGACCCTGCAGTCTACCATAGTTTCTCACATAAGGGAATTTTGGGTTTTATGGGGTTTAGGGTTGAGCCTCTAAGAAACCCTAAACACCAATAGTAACTAGTATGGGCCACAAAGGCTCGAATAAGGGGCATTTCGTGGAGTCTTGCCTGCGTACAAACTGAGCATCGCTAACATTATTTTCGAACCATCCTAACACAGATAGAATGCAATGACCCTTACAGTGACCGTTAAAGTTACCCTTATGGCAACCGCTATAGTAACCTGTACAATAAACCTTACAGTCGCCCTTTTCGCAAGCACTGTAGCTACTCTGGCAGTAAGTATGCCATCAGTTATTGTAATCCTCATTTGTGTAGCCCCTATAGCAGCCACTGTACTACCCCTGGTCGTGACTACATTGTGGTACAGTAAACCCCATAAAGTTGGAAACCTGGTTAAGGCCAAATAGTGCTGGGATTCCCTATACATTACTTTTAAGGATTGAGGCTATGGGGTTTCCAACTTTTGGGCTTCTACTGTAATTACAGTATACACTCTTAACCCATATTCTCAATAGACGCTAAGCCCTCAAACCCTTAGGGCCCTGAAACCCCAAAGCTGAATAGAACCTAAACCGTAAACCCTAAACGCCCTAAACCCTAAACCCTAAACCCTAAACGCCCTAAACCCTAAGCCCTAAACCCGATGGCCTGCGGGCAAACTGAGAATCCCCGAGCCAACGAGGTTCTTTGCCAGGTTCAAACTCGCTGCACTCACGCCTGCCGTGTGCCCTTTGGGGCCCATTGGAGTTCAGAGTTTAGTGTTTAGGGTTTGGGGTTTAGAGTTTAGGGTTTGGGGTTTAGGGTTTAGGGTTAGGGGTTTAGGGTTAAGGGCCCTAAACCCTCAACCCTAAACCCCTACCCATTCTGGGTGGAGAGGGTTTAGGGTTTGGGGTATAGGGATTTGCAAATAGGGTTTAGGATATAGGGGTGAGGATGGATGGTCCGAATACTTTCTAGAACACCCTTTTGTGTATGCATATGTACAATACACGAACACACTCACTCTCTCTCTCGCTCTCTCTCTCTCTCTCTCACTCACTCGCTCTCTCTCGCTCCCTCTCCCTCTCTCGGTGTCTACATACAAAGACATTTTCTTAGACGAATGCCTAGAGGGCTTGGCTGTGAACGTCTCCAAGAATTGCATACAGACTTCAAGCTTTATTTAAGGGCCTTTTCAAGTTAAGGTTTTAAGGTTCTCAGGTCCAGCATTGAAGGCTTGGGGTTGAAGATTCGGGTGTACTTTGACGTCTACCGAGATCCAGTTCTTCGTATCGGAAGGAACCCCTAAACCCTCACCCCTAACCCTAAACCCGACAAGCATGGAAAAGTTTCATCGGCTGGTCGAGAAGCCAGCGTTAGAAGTCGGTATCTTATATATAGGGTTGAAGTTAATTACGAAGCGGCAGAGACCCCTTTCTGGAGACCTTGTTGAATCCGTACAGAGCATTGTAGAACCCAACAAAGCCCCAACCCCGAAACTGCGTAAAAGCTACTGACTAATAACTAGTAACGGGATTGGCCAAGCATGCATCTTAAGTAGTGGCACAAGGATACTGCGAAGACAAACTAGTGACAATACAGTGCCTGTCCCTTCTCCTTGTGGGACATGAGTGGCAGTCTCAACGCGGCAGCTCCCATGCTCAGGCGTGCGAGTCTCTCCTTCACTGTGAGGCTGCTCGAGCATTCGTTCGCGATGACGTCCTGCATCGGATGGCACAGCTTGTGGCGAATCACATCATTCCACGGTGTTCATCAAGACCATACTCATTTCTCAATGCATCATTCGCAGTGAACTGATTGTCTACTCCCGTTGCTATGGTCTGATGCACTCCTGGCGTCCCTGTCAGCCAGTGGTGTCCCAGGGTGACAACGCACGCAAATGAGGGCATCGCCATGCTCGTCACATACTTCGCGAACGTGCTGAACTCGGACATGTTGAAATTCTGCTCCCGCGCGATGCAACTTCTCAAATCGCACAACCCCAAACCCGAAATCCCGAAAGCCTATGCAGACCAAACCAGAAACCCCCAACCCACTTGAACCCCTGTAAACCTTTAAACTTTTGATTCCGTTATAACATCCATTCACACCTTCGTAAAACCAAACCCTGGACAACCCCAACCGCACCCCTTACCAAACCCCGGCAACCCCCAAATGAACTTCCCTGAATCACACCTATAGACTCTTAACCCCAAACTCGAAACCCAAAGCTCGAAACCCCAATCCCTAAACCCACCTTAACCCTGAAGAACCTACCTAAAGGAAATGATAATAAGAAATCTTTCAAAAAGGTAGGTTCTTCAGGGTTAAGGCAAACCCGAACCATCTAAACCCTAAACAACACAAAAGATCAAGGCCCTGGCTACTCTCAGTCTCGGTCGTAGCAGTGCCGGCGCAGAGCGCCGTGCGCTTCGCCGGCGCTGGCACACTGGGGGCCACCTTGGGGTTCGGTAAAGGGGTCTATACGGGGTCCCTGAAAGGATCTACTAAGGGCCCCTTTAAGGGGATCTAGAGGGGTTCCTTTAAGAAATCTATAAGGGTTCCTTTTAGGGTTCCTCTCAGGGCTTTTCTGGGTTCCTTTCAGGCTTCCTCTAAGGGTTCTGTAAGGGGTTTAGGGAAGCTTAGGGCTTGAGGAAGTCAGAGTTGAAGGTGCCATGCTTCAGGGCAGAATGGGGGGGTGAGGATCAGCCGGATGGCATCATGCCCAGCAAGAGGTGTTCCCGGCATGCCAAGGTAGTCCTTGCTGAGCGCTCGCTCGCCCAGAGTTGCCAGCGTCATGCTGATGTAAGACACCAGCGTGCTCTTCCTGGCTGCAGCCGGCCCTACCAGAACGAGGGTACGGGGACGAGTCTGATCAGCCCTGGAGGCGTCGACAATGAAGAAGGCCACCAGAGGCAGCAGCTCATCCCCAACGATCTCCTTCACGTACTGATACAGGATGTTCTCCTGCACCTCCTCCCTAACGTTAGGGAGGACACGTCTGACTAGGCTCAGTTCGATCGGATGCACGGGCATTGTCCAGGCAGACCGGGGGATGGATCCGTTGTGGTAGTTGGAGAGGGCAGGCAAAATCTCCCAGCGCAGCGGCCCTTCAGGCTCGGGCACCCCTTCCGCAAACCTAACCTGGCCTAGGTTTAGGGATTACCTTTCGCGGTTTAGGGCTCAGGGCAGGGTTTGGATTCAGGGTTTGGACCACCTCTGCCATTGAAGTGCAGTTGAGGCTCTAGCTTAGAATACTGTGGAAGGGTTCTATACGGGTGTAATTACGGCTTTTATAAGGGCTTGATACGAAAGGGTCGCGTTTAAAAGTCTTTCATATGGATCTATAAGGGCTTTACATGTACGGATTCACAAAAGCTCGAGGGATACTTAAAGTTTGAGGAGTGTGCTTTTGGGCAGAGCTATTTTCTTTTGGGGGTGCGCCTTGGAAGTGACACATTTGGGTTTGGACTGCGGGACAACTAGCGCGGGCTCCTATTCTCTCGACCCTCACTCTGGATCCTCGAGATTCGAGAAACTAACATTCGGAGCTCCCTATCACACACGGGTGTGGAAGGGCTCTTATTGACAGTGTCAGACTTCAATCATGTCAATGCGTGTTGGGGAAAGTTTTAGGTTTAAGTGTACTGAGGAAGCCCCAAAAGCCTTATTTCTCGGGTTGTAAGATAATCCCAAGGCTACCTACACCCCTGAAAGCGCCCATAAAAACAAGTGTATAACACACTGACGGAAACCTATTGAAATTATCCAAATCCGTGTCAAATCCTTGTGTACGAAGACATAACCCTAAACCCTATATAAACCGTGGTTCAGGGTTTTGGGATTTAGTCACAAAGACAGTAAAGGCAGCTAGGTAGCGAAGGCCGTCCCCAAAGACAGCGAAAGGGCCGCAAGCAAGGCCACTGCCGCAACCGCTGCGGTACTTCGCCGGGAGGAGCGCATGGAAGCCATGGCTTGACTCTAAACACCTTTCCTCTAGGGCTGTACGAATACAAGTTTGGAGTCTGACAAAACCCTAAACCTTGATCTAAGGTTCAGGGTTAAATTCGGCGAAGATGAGAATCTTTGCTTGCACAGCCTCGCCGTTTGGAGTTCTTTCTATCCATGTTGAGCTGTGGTTCAACATGTCTTGCGCACATACAATTATGCCACAGGAAGATGTGTTTTATATGTATATTGGGTAGTTATAAGTAGGGTTCTCAGTAAGGATACTATACTTATAACCCATACTAAGGGACGTATATGCCCCCACTTATAACTACCCAAGAACCGACATAGAACCTTACTTACTACGTGGCAGGCTTCCCGTGTTTTCGAAAGCCCGCTATAGGGCGATGAGCCACGTGCCGTACATGAACTCTCCGCCGGCGGTAGGCGTCGCGCCTTAAGCCTAGACATACCAAGAGGCTTTAGGGGCTTGGGGTTCAGGGCTTTAGGGTTAAGGTTTAGGGTTCAGGGTCTAGGATTTACGGTGTAGTGTTTAGGGCTTAGCGAACCTGAACGTTAGAATACTAAACCCAAAGCCCCGCAAATGACAAGTAACGGACCCGGGGCAAGAGATATAGGCGTCGGGCTTATGAATTATTTACTTGGAGGGTCGGAGGACGTAGTAAGTAGTTCTTCTACTATATAGAGTTTTCCAAGTAGCCTTTAAAAGGCATCCCAATAGAGTTTTGATACTTTCGACTCCATAAGGTAGCCACTTACTAAGTCGGGCTCCTCCAAGTAAGGCCCCTCGATCTACGATGTACGAAAATTGCCCCGCTCGACGAGGATAAAGGGTTTAGGTAGCTTGGGAAGCAGCTCCGGCCGGCCCTAAACTAAAAAGAACTAGACTACTAGACGTTGTGGGATCGGCAAATATTTTAAGAAGGTTGGACACAACTAAACCCTGAACCCTACATGCTACGATAAAGAGTTGGGTAGCAGGTTTAGGCTTTAGGACCACGACGAGAGAACGCCTGCCTTTTGCCACGATCGGGGCGCTGCGGGCCATCATTTGGCTGAGAGACTCGCCGCTCAAATTGCAAATTGAACATGCGCGTAAGCAGGGGGCTGGCAAGGTAAACCAAGGGTCTTCATGGGTTTACATAGGGGTCATCATAGGGTTTTAACAAGCTGTATACGGCTAATGCCTGAGGCTGGGGACTCATGGGAACAATGGGAAATTCAATGTCAAAGGAACTCCCACTGAGCGACGGTCAGGGAGCTCAACGCTCAAGGTTGCTCAGCCGAACCTGGAGATCGATTTGGGAGCTTTCGTTCCTACAACGAAGAGGCCTTTAAAAATCACAATCTGTTGCTGCGGCCCATCTAAGCCCCAAACCTTCAAACTGCCATGAAGCCCTAAGCCCCAAGCCCTTAACCCCATAAGCCCTACGCCGGAGAGCTGAAGCCTAAATCCGACCTATAGTCTCCATTGTAGTTCCTTTTCGGGTTTTGGGCTAAGGCTTAAGGATGCACGGCTTAGGGTTTAGGATCCTAAGCAAATAACTGGCCAAACCATAAACAAGCACCTACAACGCATACGATGAGTGGGATAACATGATAAACTCCGAGCTTTTCCCTTGAGGATGCTCCAAAGTACTTGGAGGTTCATGGGTAGTTATACGTAGGGTTATAAGTCCCCTAATATGGGTTATAAGTATAGTTACCCTACTTATACTTATAACTACCCATGAACCTCCAAGTAGAAGGCGCTTTTGGGTCTAATGTAGGGGACCCTAAACCCTAAACCCTAAACCCTAGCCTTAACAACTACCTTTCTAGGATCCTTGAGGGCTCCTTTAAGGGATCTATAGCGGATCTATGATAGGGTTTAGGGTTTAAGGTTTAGGGTTTAGGGTTTAGGGTTTAGGGTTTAGGATAGGGGCCTAAATGATTCCCAGTACTATTTTGAAGGCTCCTCACAATTATCGTAGAATGTAACCCAAAATCCTAGTCTGATTATTAAGGCCCCTATATTTTGGCCCACCTACATCCCGGTAAACGCACAAAGCTGAACCCTCAACCAGGCAACAGCCTAGCGTAGGGGATCGTAAGGGCTTGAATGGTTAGATGAGCTTCTGGGGTATACGATACCATGACGTGCCATGGCTTGATAAAGGAACTCCGCAGGAACACTATCACTGCGAAGATAGATCCCAAAGCCTACAGCCCCAAACCTTGAATCACCAGAGGCTTGGATATGATCCAAGGTTCAGGACTTATGTAATGCTACGGCCCAAATCGGTAAGGGCCCAGAGCAAGAAAAACCCCAAGAGTCGATGCCTTGATCCAGCAAGCTCAGTTTACAGTTCAGGCAGTACCTTAACCTACCAAACCCTACTTTTTTGTAGTTTCTTATTATAGACCCTAATATGGAATTTTATAGGGACCTACTTTTTTGTAGGTTTTGGTAGGTTAAGGTAGGGTTTAGGTAGGGTTTTAGGGGACTTCACGATTCCTTGCCTAGTCCTGAAACCCACAGACTCACAATCCCAGACAGGCACCAGTGACAGAGGGGCCTAACTGTTAGAATAAGATTTTGGGGGTATATCGTAGAACAACCTAGTTATGGTCAGGAACCCGCAGGAATAAGATCAGCAATTCTTCAAGCCCATAGCCTTAAGCCTTAAACCCAGAACCCGAAACCTTCAAGCCTCCACCCTACGAGTTGAACCCTCAAACCAAAGCCCTAAACCCTAAGCCCTAAACCCTAACTCCTAAACCCTAAGTCCTAAGCCCTAAACCCTAAACCCTAAATCCTAAACCCTAAACCCTAAACCCTCTAGAGCCTAAATCCAAGCCCTGAACCTTCGGTCCGGTTTCGTGGCATTGCCAAAAACACTTGGAGGTTCATGGGTAGTTATAAGTGGGGTTCCTTTAAGGGCTCCTTAAAGGGATCTATAGGGTTCCTTAAAGGGATCTATGGGGTTTAGGGTTTAGGGTCTACTTGAAGGGGCAAGGGACTTAGTAAGTAGGTTATAAGTAGAGTCATAAGCGCCCTAAATGGAGTCACCCTAATTATCACCCTACTTGTAACCAACTTACTAAGTCCTTGCCCCTTCAAGCAGGGTTTAAGGTATAGTAGGATTCTAGGGTTTAGGGGTAGTTATAAGTGGGGTTATAAGTCCCCTAATATGGGTTATAAGTATAGTTACCCTACTTATAACCCTACTTATAACTGCCCATGAACCTCCAAGCACCTTCAATGAATTCCTACGAGACCATAATAAAACCTTGTAGGCACCACAATAAAGCCGGGTAAATCCCTGTTGCGGCCCTTACAAATCTTGGCTCCCCTTCTGAGCGGGAGGCCCGGTAGGAAGGCCCATAGCCTTCAGCATCTTCATCTCTTCCGTCTCCTGGCGCTAGCTCTCCCTCTCCCTATCCCACTTCCTCTCGCTCTCTCTCGCTCTCTCTCTCTCTCTCGCTCTCTCTCGCTCGCTCTCTCTGTCTCTCTGTCTCTCATGCTTTCTATGATCTGTACACATACACATGCATGTACATCCATATGATTACAAATATACACACATATATGTACATACATATATATATATGTATGTATATATTATGCCTTATTATGCTTAACCCAAACACTCGGGGCTCCCAAGCCCTAAACCCTCAACCCCGGGCATCTCCTCTGCTTCTTCCTCCGCTTCTGCATCCTCACCTGCATCCTCTGCTCCCTGGAGATCAGATGTCACAAACAATAGTAGGGAATAGAAGAGAATGTTATTTCATGGGCAACCCTTCCGACCCCTCCAGGCAAGGTAGGTTTAGGTGTTAGGTGTTAGGTTTCAGGATGGTTTTGGGCGTTTGCAGTTTAGGGGTTGGGATTTTGGGTTCAGGGCTTTCGGGCTCCAGGGTTGACGGTGAACGTTGCTAGAAGCTGAAGAAACTGTCGGAATTCGCGATGCGGGACTCTCTCAAGGTCGCGGCTTTGAGAGTCAGGCCTTCAGAGCCCAGTGGATGCGGCTGCAGGGTTTAGGGCTTCGGGTTTGGGGTTTAGGGCTTCGGGTTTTCAGGTTTAGGGCTTAGGGCTTGTGGGGTTCGGGGCAGAGGGCTCATAAAGCTTATGCTTCAGGGTTTCAGGGCTGCGGGTTCGATCTTTACGGCTCTGGAGAGAGCGTGTTGGCCGGAAGCCCGCCCAAAACGTTTCGTTTTCTTGCCGGAAAGCAAATTAAATGAAATCACGGGCATGAGAACCCCTAAAGCCGCAAAAACCAGAACATCTAGACACCCTAAAAAACCATCAATAAATGCCCAAACCAAAGCACCTGACACGGCACCCCTAGGGCTGCAGCACCGGTCGGGTCGCCAACTTTCGCCGGTAATATTGCTGCCTTGAAACACTAGGGTTCTTTATGGGATCTAATAGCTACTAGCAGCATAGAACGGAATGAATAGCATAGATATAAATATAAAGGAACCCTTAAAAAAAATCTAGAATGCTATTACGTACCCACACAAATCTAAACCCTCAAACTAACCCCATACCCTAAACCCCAAACCCCAAACTCCAAACCTCAAACCCCAAACCCTAAACCCTAAAACCCTATAATCCTAAACCCCAAACCCCAAACTCTAAACCCAAACCCCAAACCCTAAACCCCAAACCCTATAACCCTAAACCCCAAACCCCAAACCTATAATCCTAAACCCCTAACCCTAAAAATTGAAACCCCAAGCCCCCTATGAGCCGAGGTCCCAGCATCGGCTTTAAGCTTCTTCTCGGCAGGCTCCTCGTCCTCAGCCTCCTCTGAGGTTAGAGCCGAGGGTTTGGGGTTTAGGGGTTTAGGGTTTAAGGTTGAGAGGTTTGGGGTTTCAGGTTTAGGGATTTAGGATTTAGGGTTTAGAGGTTTAGGGGTTTAGGGGTTCAGGGTTTAGGTCCAGACTTTAGGAAGACATCCGTTTCCAAACATCGATTAACAAGAACATTCTGTGACACCTTCCAAAACCCACTACAACACAATCGAACCTTTCTGAATACACCGTTGACGAACCCTTCTAATCACCTTAATTGCGGTCCAGAGTACTCCATTCCTCTTTTGATAGAAGGAAAGCAAACCTAATGTTTGGATACCCTCGTAAACGAAACCATGACCCAAAATTGCAAAGACAAAAATTATCCAAGAGCCTTGAAGCTGAGGGACTGATTACCCTTGCCCAACGAAAGTGCATTCCGGACATGGGCGTCTTGCACTAGGAGAAGTGAATCATTTTCGGATTGGAGTTTCGGATATCCTCTCTTTGCGAGATAATGAAGAACGTAAGGAGTTGATCACACTGTCAAGTGAACTCAACACGATTTGATGAGCCGCATCTGCACTAGGTACGAAGCGAAGCGAAAAAGGAACGCAGCTGACTAAGCAAAATACGACAAAAAGCATGGTGCTATGGAACACTGAATCCGAATCCCAAAGCCCTAAGCTTGAAACCCCTAAACCTGTCACCCGACACTCGCAAACGCCAGAAACGCTAAATTCTCCCTGTGCCTCCTCTGCACCAGCGCCAGCTTTCTTCTTCCTGGTATGTTTGCTCGGGGAGCTAGGGATTTTGGATTTTTGCTCATGTAATATAGGGAATAGGGTTTCGGGGCCCATTTTACTATAGCTATAAAAACGAACCCCAAGCATAGTATAGGTAATTATTAAGGCCCCTACATTAGGGATTTTTGCTCAGGTATTGGACTCCCTAAACCTCCAACCTACGTACACTGTACTTCCTAAGCCAAACCCTAAGCCCTAAGCCCTACACCCTGCTCACTTATGATAGTCGACTTACTCATATTTTGAAACCCTAAACCCTGAACCCTGAACCCTAAACCCTAAACCCTGAACCCTAAACCCTAAACCCGGAAGCTCATCTTCTGTGTCCGTGCTGACTGGCACTGAGAAACTCCAGGTCCGGCAGCGGCAGGATGTAAAACCCTAAGGGTCCATGTACTCTCATAGTATATACATTGGCCTTCATGTAGACCCTATTTAGGTACTTTAGGCCCTATGTATCTTTATATGGGTACATGGACCCTTAGAAAAACACATCCAACGGACCAAGCAGGAAGCTCAGTTGACATGCGTCTACAATCACGAGCCAGAGATCACCCGGTGTCGGCTGGTCTACCTTCCACCGGCATCAAATATTTGAGAGGCAGACCGCAGTAACCATAGCATGTTTTCACTGTCCACTGCAGTGAAGCTGGAAGTCCGGAAAACGAAGCGCAATCCGGAAAGCTAGCCCGGCCGAGAATGCGCTTTCACTCGGCAACGGCACTTGCCGTTGCTATGCGCTTAACAAAGCAAACAGACGCAGACTGAACCTGCCATTTCTTAGAAAAAGGTAGCTGCAAACTCAGAGCCCGGATAGCAGTTTGGATGGAGAGACAGAGCGGGATGGCGAAGAACACACAGGTGAAGAGCATACGCAGAATGCTCTTACACTTCTATTACAAGCACGACTTTCACGAAACAATCCTCGAGACTTTTATCTCCTGTGTCCGACGCCCGAATATGGCATGCCCATAACATACCAGCTGTAATGATGAACCTGATTAGGACATTTTGTGACTTAGACATACTGAACCCTGAACCCTGAACCCTAAACCCCAAACCCTAAACCCTAAACCCTGAACCCCAAACCCTAAACCTTGGGTTAAAGCCCCGGTAGAGCTTCACGGTGTTACATGAGGGTTTATCTGTTTCGGGCCGAGGGGTGGGTAGGGAGGTACCTTTAAAGGGATCTATAGAGTTTAGGGTTTAGAGGATTCTAATAACCTTTTCTTTTAAAGGGATCCTTTAGGGGATCTATAGGATTTAGGGTTTAGGGTACCCAGAGACTCCAATGTCCCTTAATTAAGGAATATACCTTAGATCATATTAGGGATCCTACTATATTTGTCTTAAGGTATATTCCGTAGTTAAGGGATATTGGAGTCTCTGGGTACCCAACGGTCGAGTAGGATAACGCTTGGAGCTTGGGGTTTCGGAATTACATGGGTGGCTGTCAAAATTACGGTCCCTCTTTGGGTCCCCTACAGTAGAAGCAAGAAAGTTGGAACATCATTATCCTCATGCCCCTAAGGTAAAGTATAAGGGATCCTAGCACTAATCCTCCTAAAGCTATGTTCCAACTTTCTGGCTTCTACTGTAATGTTGTACGGCACCGTAATATTTAGGGCACCAAAAAAAGGGACCCTACCACCCACATGCCAGAGACAGGTCGGTCTTGCAGTGTCGACATACTTAAAGGGGCCGGGGACTTAGTAGGTAGGTTATAAGTAGAGCTATATGTGCCCTAAATGGAGTTACCCTGATTATAACCCCACCTTTAATACTTTATCCAACTCACTAAGTCCCCCTGCCCCTTCAAGTAGAGCCCATGGTCCAGGAGAATCAGGGATTTTAAGGCCTTGCAGATACTCTAGGGTCTAAGGAGAAGCTGTTTGGCCGAAAACCCTAAACTGTACGCAAAAAAAACGAACTAAAGACTAGCCTGAAGCCTGCAAAGTATACATGTGCTATGAGGGGATATTCCTACTGGTTATTCCGACCACTGTTTTGCTGCCTAAACCCTCAAAGCACCAGACCCGAAACCCTCAACTCCAAATTAAACCCTAAACCCAATAGTTGCCTTCCTTTCGGTCACAAACCCTCGACCCTGCAATGCCCTTCTAGAACCCTTTGAAACGACCCCTTAAGGGCACCCTAAGCCGCCTCCTCTTCTCCTTCTTCTTCCGCTTCTTCTCTTCCTCCTGCTCTTCAAGAGCTTGGATCCTGAGCCAGGCCCAACGCTTTCCGGCTTGGAAGGCTTTACCGCGGGATTCGATGGCGCTTACGCCATGCTTTATAAAGGGGCTTGTCAAAGCTCAAGAGGGGTATAGAAAAGCTCTTAAGGTTTCCTGAGACTTGAGACTTCAAAGGTCTTATACGGGGTTTTATTCATTCGCGCTGCTGACCAAAAACGGAACACCTGCAGGACCTGAAGTTGTTCATCCATCCCTGGAGCCAAATCCAGTAGCCACTGCGCAGCATTGGCACTTGAAGCTTGAGAACAGGCCGAAAATAACGGGTGTCAGACTCCTCGACTCAATCGTCTTATCTGGTACACAGTTCAACCCTGCCAAACCCCCCCAAATTCGAGTCCTAAGAAACTCTGAAGCCCTAAACCCTAAACCCTAAACCCTAAACTCAAAAAAAAAATCGAGTCCTAAGAAACTCTGAAGCTCCTCACCTTAACCCTTGCTCAGCTGAGCCCCAGCGGAGCTCTGCCAGGGCCGGGCGGTGGTGTCCCAGACACACTCGGGAGCTTCCGAAAATTAGGGGTACCTTATTTTGGGGTCCTTATAATGAGGATCCTACTATTTACGGTACTAAATAAGGGTCCCCTATTTTCGGAAACTCCCTCTCAAGGCAACCATCAAAGTCGGCCCGGTCCACATGTGGACCGGGCGATCCAGGCGGCGGGCAATGGCATCCAAAGGCTGAGCCACTTGCAAAGAGGAAGTCTTCCTGCTCGGGCCGGGTACCGAATACAGAGCCTAACAGCGTTGCGAACTCTAGACCACGACTCTGCATCGCCCATGGAAGCATCGGCCAAGACAGATCGCAAGTGGACCCCCACCACCGCTCAGAGGTTCATGGGTAGTTATAAGTAGGGTCCAGTAGGGTTGTAAGTAGGGTAACTATACTCAATACCCATATTACGGGACTTATAACCCCACTTATAACTACCCATGAACCTGCAAGAGTAGCATCGGCCGTGGCAGAGGGGCTTTCAACGGCCACTTCTTCCCCGAGCTGAAGCATGCCAGGGTTCTACTACAGGTGCCTTAATCGTTAGAGTAGGGTTCCTTTAAGGGAATCCTTTTAAAGGGTTACTATACAGGGGGCGATAATCAGGGTTATGTAATATAGGGGCCCTAATAATTAGAATAGGGTTTTGGGGCCCAGTAATTATTTAGGCCCCTATATTAGACTTTAGGTGAGGGCCCGGAACTTCACTCGTGAACCTCACCATGCGTCCGAAGACAGCAAGGGTTTAGGGTTTAGGGTGTAGATCTTCTTCTTATTCTGTCAACATGCACTGCATTGACTAAATCCTACACTCTGAACTAAACCTAATTCCTGAAGCAACATGTGGGAGTCTCCGAAAATAGGGGACCCTTATTTAGTACCGTAAATAGTAGGATCCTCATTATAAGGACCCCAAAATAAGGTACCCCTAATTTTCGGAAACTCCCATGTAGCTTTGCAAACTCGGAACTCATAAGCCCGACATCCTAAACCGTGCACAGCAGCCCTGCAAAGACTTACATGTTCCATTTCGAAGGATTGATTGGGGGTTAGGGTTTAGGGCTTTTCTAGGGTTTAGGGTTTAGGGGTTAGGGTTTAGGGTTTAGGGCTTGGGTGCTGCCTAATGCGCTTTACTGAACAAAGTTATGTCTATAAGAAAACCCTCGCATTTTCGTAGGCGTCTATTGTTTTCTGCAAAACACAGCAGACGCTTTTCAATGCACCAGTGGCACTGTTATATCACGCGATTCTTGTCCAAGGTGGGGCGCGGGAGAATTGGAATCCATCTCCTAATGCATGCTCAACCGACAATACGCATGTGGGCAGTTCTCTAAATTAGGGTCCCTTTTCGGGTCCTTTTTATAAGGGTGCCGTACTATATTAGGGACCCAAAACGGGACCCTAATCTAGAGAACTACACATGTCGGCTCTTCAGAGTTGCAGGACAGACGCTTGACCTGTAGATTGAGAGGCCACTTTAGGGTTTAGGGTTTAGGGTTTAGGGACGCCATAATGTAGGGGCCTTAATGATCAGAATGGGGTTTGGGCGTTATCATATGCTATAGTTTTAATAAAGGAACCCCCAGAATAGTGTAGGTAATTCTTCAAGCCCCTATAGTACATGAGAAACCGAAGTGAGAAGGATCCCTCTTGTCTTTCAGTGTCCTGGGGCACAGCACGGTGGAGTGGAGGAAGTCAAGAGTGGCTGAGGTATACCCTAAGCCAGTCTACCAGCATCATTGGATTAGTAGTCAGTACTTTGAACTTAGGACTTCGACTGTAAAAATCCTGGCAGGGCCCTTACGGTTCGTCCTTTTGACTACCGGGGCAGTTTAGGGTTCAGGGCATTAAGATTTTGGCATCGCACACTGCATGTCTACTGAAACTAGAAATCGAGCTATATTTCCGGTTCATCGCATTACGTTCTCAAGTTGAAGCAAGATGCTTGGCTGCAATGTCTTCCACCTCCAACTCCTGCCGAAAGGGATTCAACGGAAGCAGGGTATGCTGCCAGGACATAGGTTTCCGGTACGAGGTGTCAGGAGGTATAGTTTAGGGCTGGCAGTTTACTGAGTTTCTTGGGGTAAAGAACAACGAAAAGCAGCAGCAATCAAATATGACATAGACTATAACCACAACTGCTCCCTTAAAACACTGATGAGGTTGCCGCTGCCATAAGATCCCAATCCAATGAAATTTGACTGCTCCAGGTATTTGTCGTCGTCCGAATCTTCGAAGAACTAGGGAGATCTTGTGTGAACAACTAGCATCTTTTTGAATCTTGCCATCCGGAACAGGTCATGACAATCCTGTCGCCACATCTATGTCATGAGCCGCAAGACTCAGAACACAGAGTTAGGGGGAGCTTGTGCTATAATTGCACACAGAAGTTCAGGCAAGAAGAAAACCGTGTTTCGATCTCTGCATTACCACCACTACTGCTAGTGAGTACTGCCACTACCGCCACCATTAATGCACCACGTTTGAGGTATTCCTGCCAGCAAACCCCACCCCAATTATCCATGCCACCAATTAGAAACAAATGAATCCCTGAACCCCTACCCATCCTTCTATAGCTCAGGGTTCTAAACCCTAAGCGGCATATAGTAACCCCATCTGGTCGCCCCAGTGGAAACTGGTGTAGTAAACCTAGTGACCCTCAAAGGAACCCCGAAAGGAACTCTTGAAGTCAACCTTAGAGCAACCCATAAGGAAACCTTGGAATGACCCTTCTTAAAGGAACCCTTCCCTTAAAGGAACCCTTAAAGGAACCCTTAAAGGAACCCTTGCAATCACACTTTAAGGAACCCCTAAAGCCTTTACGGAACCCGGAAAGGAAGCCAAAAAAAAACACCTTAGGCACCTCCGGCTCTTTTTTCAGCGCCTTGAGTTTCTCCTGGCTTCGGTCTCGGGTTGCGGGGTTAGGGCTCAGGGTTTAGGGTTGAGAGCTTAGGGTTGAAAGTTTATGGTTTCGGGTTGAAAGTTTAGGGTTTCGGGTGGAGAGTGTAAGGGTTTAGGGTTGAGAGTGTAAGGGTTTAGGGTTTGGGGTTGAGGGTTCAGGGTTTTGGGTTTAGAGATTTTCGAGGCCATGGTCGGGAGAATTTTAGAAAATGATCACTTCTATTCCTTCTTGGGTTAAGTACCCATAACAATGATAAAAGTTGCCCAACCATAACAACTCTTTGGGTTTAGGGTGTTGGGTTCAAGGTTTTGGATTTTGGGTTTGGGGTTTTGGACTGAGGGCTGTGGGTTCAGGGTTTTGGGGTTTGGGGTTTAGGGTTTTGGCTTCTGTGTTTACTTGAAGGGGCAGGGGACTTAGTAAGTGCTTATAAGTAGGGTTATAATTAGGGTAACTCCATTTCGGACACTTATAACTCTACTTATAACCTACTTACTAAGTCCCCTGCCCCTTCAACTATAGATCCCTTAAAGGAACCCTCAAGGATCCTTTTTAGGTTACCTACTCTACTACTAGGTTAAGGTAGTCCCCTGCCCCTTCAAGTAGGGTTTGGAGGCTTCAGATTCCTGGCTTTCGGCCTTTCAAGGCCTCGGGTTTGGGGCTTCTGGGTTTCAGGATCTGCCATTCAGGTGCTCAGGTGCTGGGGTTCAGGGTGGTTGCGGCGTTTAGGGGTTTAGGCTTTCGGGCGCAGGCTCGAGGCTTCGGGGCCTGGTTCCGGTGCTCTTTTCAGCTCAAGTGTTCCGTATTTTGCCTTTCTGTGGTTGTCTCCGGTTCGAGTCTAGGGTGCAGGGTAGGGGGTTGTTGATTAACCCTTTTCTGTCATTTTAGAGTGTGCCTCGCAGTGTGACCTCATGTCAGAGATGACCCCGCGCTGCCCGGATGTCGAGAAAGATGTATCTCTTGGCGCTTTCCAGCAGGTCCCGCACCCAACGAGCCTCCGCCTGCGATACCCTGCACCCTTAAGCCCTGAACCTGCACCCTTAACCCTCAAGCGCTCATGCTCACATTACGGCCTGAACCCCGAAGCCCTAAACCCTCAACCCTAAATCCACGCAAGTTTCATGGAAAAGTGCGCAAGGCGGAGCGGCTCCCTCCAGCTCAGACACGAACAGATCACTCTGCGAACGCAGCGTGACCCCGCTTACTTGCTAGGGTTTGGGATTAGGGTTTAGGGTTCAGGGTTTACTGAGACGCGTCCCTCCTACATGAACAATAGAGAATGGAAGCGTATGGCTTCTACTGTCTGGTGCTCTATGAGGGCTTACAGGGTTTAGGGTTTAGGGCTTAGGGTTTAGGAGGGGTTTAGGGTTTAGGGTTCAGGGTTTAGCGCTTGAGGGTGAGAGTTAGTTCATGCTTCGATCCTGCCGAAGAGCGCAAAGGCCTCAACCCGAAAGAATTGATAGACCCCATGAGGCCAGACACGATGGTTCCCAAAGCCTAGAAAATAGAGACTCCGATATCCCTTCATTATGGGGTCCCCTCCAGAGCTTCCCGACGAGACGGCTGATGATATAGAACCTGCATTACCCACAATAAGGAATATACCATAATTCCCATAGTTTAGGGCTTTTTAGGGTCCTTCAGGTACCCCAATCCCTAGACCCAAATCGTGATTTATATCATCAACCGTCGTTTTATGACTCTTCCTCGCATGACTTATCGGCGTCTCGGGGAGCTCTTCCCTCGAAGGGTTCTGCTTCCGGCTATGAGGCCCTACCCGGACCCCCCTTTAAGCGCCCTTTAGGAGTTAAGGGTTCGGGGGTTTAGGGTTTAGGATTCTATACAGGACCCCCGTTTCAGGGGCCTTTGATAGAGTCCTTATGGCCCTGAATAGTGGGTTTTTGGGGTATGTTAGAGGGTAGTTCGGGGGTCTAGACCCTTGAAGCCCTCAAACCCGCACCACAATCCCTAAAACCCCAAACCCGAGACCTTAACACACAAAACGCCAGAACGTAAACCCACAATCAAACCAGGCCCTAGACCCAAACCCTAAACCCCTAAACCCTAAACCCTAAACCAGTAAGTAGAGCGAGTGCCTTGACCCTGTCGACGCCGATTTTTTCTACCTTCATGTTCATGCCGAGGTTCCTGTTGTGCCTGCACTTGTGGAGCGGAGGATGAGGAACAGTTGTAAAGTTTAGGGTTTCGGGGTTCAGGGTTTTGGGCTTGGGGGTTTAAGGCTTAGGGTTTAGGGAAAGGTTCGGGTGTAGAGCATCATGATATAAGGACTGTAATGGAACTGCCTTTGTTGCTCAGACCCCAGCATTTAGGGCCGCAAAGTTCGAGGATTGAGGGTTTTGCATTCCGGGTGCACAGTTTCGTGTGTAGAGTGTGCGATTTAGGGGGCTACAGGGTCCAGGGTTCAGGGAATATGGTTCAGGGTCTAAGGGATCATTGCCTACGTAGCTGTGGTACCTGAACCTAGAATGAGTCTTGAGGTAGAATCCAGTAGTGTTAACATACGGAGCCATAAGGCTTGAAAATGCTTGGTTGGGGTCTAAGAGAACAGAAGACTCAAAGAACTCACACAAACGTTGGGTTGAGGGTTGAGGGTTGAGGGTTGAGGGTTGAGGGTTGAGGGTTGAGGGTTGAGGGTTTGGGTTTAGGGTTTACATAGGATGTGGGGATTAAGGCAGTGCTGGCAGGGGTGACGTCAGGGGGTCTTCCTTGAGGTTCTTATTTTCGGTCACGGACAGGATCCTACTGTTTAGGTTTGGGGTTTCTGTATTTAGGGACCAATAGCGACTCAAGTTGAACGTGGCTTGGGCTTTGCATCTCGTGCCAACAGTCCTGCAAGTAAGGCCCTGTGCAAGTTCATATGAACCATAAAAGGATGCCATTTAGCCTCAGAAAAGCCATCCAAAATACAAGCCCGCTTAGTGGTTTAGGAGGCTTTAGGGCTTAAGGAGATGAGGACAGCTCAAACCGTAACAGCAGAACTGTTGAGAAACGTACCTTGTCATGGAATTATATACAGAAACCACAACAAAAGTAAAAGACTTTAAAAAGGAGTGTTTTGGGCTACAGGTTTATTATGGTTGTTTTGTTCTACAAGATCCCCACGAGGGACCGTGTTCTGAAATGCTTAATGCACAAGACCAGAACCCCGCGTCAAGTTCAAAACTAGTTTCGATGCTTGCGGGCCTTACATAGTCCAACCCAATCTGTAAGGGATAAAGAAAGGCATATGGCACTGACATGAGAATAGAATGTGGAAATCGAAGCCACCATTTCGAGTTTAGGTGCACATGCAGGTTCGCTTCTCCTTGAACCGTTGAAAACTCGACCTGTAAGGGTCCATGTACCCAAATAGTGTATACTTTGGCCTGAAAGTAGTCCCTATTTAAGTACTTTGCGGCCAAAGTATATAGTATGGAGGTACATGGACCCGGAGGGTATCGTAAATCTCCACAGAAACGGAGCCTTCGTCCGTTGACATGCTCCAGGTACGAGGCAGAGTCCTGCAGATCAAGGCAAAGTTCCTCTCCCCAGCTTGGGGTTAAACAGCTGGAATAGGGTTCCTTTACGTGTTCCGTTAAGGAGTTCCACAATAAGGCATCTTTAATATGGGTTCGATAATACAGATGGAGGCTCAGTTTTCAAGAGACTCTGCTTCAAGGTCTTGGCAAGCGGGTGCTCCCAGATTCATTTTGGCTGTGAGCAGTACTCCTGGACATATAGTGGTGCGAGCTCTAAAGGAAGTTGTTATCCCTAAGGCCATCCCAGCTTATCATGTGCTTTCCTGAAATCTTCAAGCCCAAGAACAGCCTGGGCACATACATCACCTACCTTAACCCCGAACAACCTACATTTAAGGAAGTGTATAAGAAAATCAAACGAGGAACCTCAACCAGGTAGGTTGTAATGTACGGGCCTTAATAATTAGAATAGGGGTTTGGGGGGTACATTATACCTTATTATAAGGACCCCAAAATAACTTGGCTGACTTCTGAACCCCTCCTAAACCTTAAACTTTTAGCCTCCTCATTATAGTTAATATAGAAAACCAAAAAGTTAAAGTTCCAAGAGCCAACCAGAAGAACGCCAAGATAAGGTGCCCTTGATTTTCGGAAACTCGCATCTCACGGAGAAGCCCTTGCCTTGATGAGGCACTCGCACACCTCTGCTTTGCAACTGGAGGGGGGGGGTTAGGGTTTGGGGCTTACGGTTTAGGGTTTAAAGTTTAGGGTTCAGGGTTTACGGTTTTGAGTCTAGGGTTAAGGGTCTGGGTTTTGGGTTTAGGGTCTGGATTCTAGTCTGCACTTCTTGAACGTCTGGATCGCCTTGATTGTTTTGACCGTCTCGACCGTGATCGTCGATGAGTCAACTTCGATCGGGATCGTTCTCGCGTAGGCGTGCCGGCGAGAACGGCGACCGAGTCGTATGCAGATGATGCGGCACCGGCATCGGCATCGGCATTGGCCCAGGCGTTGTCAGGGCCATTAACTGCTGCAGCTGCATCTGTGCTAGCCACGGCGGCAGTGACGATGGCCATGTGTGGGCAGCATTGGGCCAACGCTTGCCCGCTGGGGCTGCACATCCGTGGCAGTTGCCTCAGTTAATCGATTGGAAACCAAGTCCAATATGTAAACGTCATTGTCACTATGTCACCCACAACGAAACTATAGTGCACTGTAGTTATTTCATACATTGTATTGTACGAATATCTATATATATATATATATACTCAGTTCTGGTGACACGCTCGGACGCTGCCCTGCTACAACGTTTAGGGCTTTAGGGTTGCAGGCAATAAACCCTAAATCCTAAACCCTCAACCCTTAACCCTTGGATCCGGGCCTTCTTCAGCTCGGGGGCCGAGGCTCCGGGTTTAGGAGAGTTGAGGGTTTTGGGGGTTTAGGCTAGACTTTAGCTAGGTTCTTGAGTTAGGGTTTAGGGTTTAGGGGTTTAAGGATTTAGGATTTGGGGTTTAGGGTTTAGGGTTTGTCAAGCGAGGGCGCGCGCTAGGGTGTGAAACACTCCGGGCCGCGCGCTCGCGTTGCTTGCAAACCCACCCCGGCCACCCAAACTATACTCTATTAGGGTTTAGGGTTTCTTAACTTATTTCTATTGCATTATTTCTTTTCTGGTGTGATTTAAGATTTACATACCTTTCGGGCTCCTGGAGGTCCGAGGCCTTTCGAAAAAATGATCAATTCAAGTATGCTCGGGTTTGGCGTGGGCTGCGGCTGGGAGTAGCCTCGGCCTTTTTCGGGCCTTCGGCATGGCAGGGCCTGCTCGGCCCTTCAAGCTTTTCGTTTGAATGAATGCTCCTCCTGAGCTCTAGAAACCTGAAAATTTAGGATGTTCGGGTTTGGCGTGGGCTGCGGCTGGGAGTAGCCTCGGCATCCCAAAATCCTAAATCCTAAACCCTAAAACCCTAAATCCTAAAATCCTAAATCCTAAACCCTACAACCCTAAATCCTAAAATCCTAAATCCTAAACCCTACAACCCTAAATCCTAAAATCCTAAATCCTAAACCCTAAAACCCTAAATCCTAAAATCCTAAATCCTAAACCCTAAAACCCTAAATCCTAAAATCCTAAACCCTAGAACCCTAAATCCTAAAATCCTAAATCCTAAACCCTAAAACCCTAAATCCTAAAATCTTAAATCCTAAATCTTAAACCCTAAACCCTAGAATCATAAATCCTAAACCCTAGAAGCTTAAATCCTAAATCGCAAATCCCAGAATCCTAAATCCTAAACCCTAGAATCCTAAATCCTAAACCCCGAATCCTAAATCCTAAACCCCAGAATTCACAACTCCTCGATATGGTCACTCGGCCCAATTAAATATGGCATTTTTATAAGCAGGGCATGATAAGCCAAATTCGACCCTCAATCTTCCGATTCAGAATTCCGAAACCTAAAACCCTAAATCAAAAAATTCCTAAATCCTAAACCCTACAACCCTAAATCTTAAAATCCTAAATCCTAAACTCAAAAGCTTAAGCCTGAATGCTCAGCTTATGCCTTTCCACGTACAGGAGCGTAACACGCCTTGTACGGAACGTACACATATGACTCTCTAGTCTTACCTAGAGGTAAATGGTATTTATGGTACATAATTACAGCCATTTACAGGTAAGTGCTTGTCTGTGTACAAGTATTCCTTAATACTTCAAACGCCAGTACTGGCAATATAATACGACATATTATATTCCCTAACCTTAAAGCATACACTGCTAAGACGGGGATCAAAAAATGGACCCTCGAGTGCTCGTGTGTGCCCAAAAGGGGTCGGGGCCACATTCTGCGGCAAAACAGGGCCGTTCTTTTCGTGTGGCTGCTCTAAACCATCCGGGGTCCTTGTGTGCCCAAGGCGGCCCAAGCCACATTCTGCAGCAAAACAGAGCCGTTCTTTTCGTGTGGCTGCTCTAAACCATCCGGGGTCCTTGTGTGCCCAAGGCGGCCCAAGCCACATTCTGCAGCAAAACAGAGCCGTTCTTTTCGTGTGGCTGCTCTAAACTCTGCTTCGCCCTCCATAAACCTGGAAAAATATGGCTGATTTTGGCTTACCAAATTCTGTTCATAAAATGTGCATTTTAGACTGGGCCAGGTGCCAATCTCGAGGTCCCCTCCTTTCTTTTAGTGTGGCTGCTCTAAACCCTTCGGGACTCCTTGCTTCGGGGTTCTGAGTCTTAGGATCGAAAAATGGGCCCTGGAGTGCTCGTGTGTGCCCAAAGGGGTCGGGGATACATTCTGCAGCAAAACAGGGCCGTTCTTTTCGTGTGGCTGCTCTAAAGCTTCCAGGGTCCCTGTATGCCCAAGGCGGCCGAAGCCACATTCTGCAGCAAAATATGGCTGATTTTGTAGTACCAAATTCTGTTCATAAAATGTGCATTTTAGCCTGGGCCAGGTGCCAATCTCGAGGTCCCCTCCTTTCTTTTCGTGTGGCTGCTCTAAACCCTTCGGGATTCCTTGCTTTGGGGTTCTGAGTCTTAGGATCGAAAAATGGGCCCTGGAGGGCTCGTGTGTGCATAAAGGGGTCGGGGCCACATTCTGCAGCAAAACAGGGCCGTTCTTTTCGTGTGGCTGCTCTAAAGGTCCATGGTCCCTGTATGCCCAAGGCGGCCGAAGCCACATTCTGCAGCAAAACAGGGCCGTTCTTTTCGTGTGGCTGCTCTAAACTGGGTAGTGAGTCTTAGAGATCGAAAAATGGACCCTCGAGTGCTCGCGTGTGCCCAAAAGGGGTCGGGGCCACATTCTGCAGCAAAACAAGGCCGTTCTTTTCGTGTGGCTGTTCGAAAAGCTTCCAGGGTCGTGAGCGTCATGACTTGCATCTCGCCTCTGCTGGGCCTTCAGTGGAACCAAGCGCCAATCTTGAGGTCGCCCTCTTTCTTTGTGTGTGCCTGCTTTAAACTGGACGAGTACCACTTGCACTATCATGTGCATATGCTCCTATATTGGAAACGCTTAAGGACTTAAGCTTAGTACGAAAGGTTTGGGTGGCCTCTCGGGGTGCCCATGTTCGTGACGGAACACGTTTACTCTGAAGATCTCGGACGTTCGTCGATTCACCTACCACGGAAGTATGCTCGGCACACCCTAAAACCCTAAATCCTAAAATCCTAAACCCTAAGCCCTAGAATTCTAAAATCCTAAATCCTAAACCCTAACACCCTAAATCCTAAAATCCTAAATCCTGAACCCTAAAACCCTAAATCCTAAAATCCGAAATCCTAAACCCTAAAACCCTAAATCCTAAAATCCGAAATCCTAAACCCTAGAGCCGTAGAATCCTAAATCCTAAATCCTAAACCGGAACCACCTCCAGAGGAAATGGTTGAGGGTTAGGGGTAATACTTTAGCTATGCTAAAGGGAGGTCTGGATACGGCCAGACCCTTATTGAGTACTGACGTTGTCGTAAAGAAAGCCATATACGTTGGCCTGTACAGGACAAGCCGGTGAGGCTTAACCCTCACCTCTCCGCTTCCCGCTCTTTTCGTATGGGCGCTCGGGCTGTGAGGCCCTCGGCCAAGCGTTCAGGGTTTGTCGCCCGACGGAAGCGACCCCTCACTTAGTTTAGGGTTTGGGGTTTAGGGATAAGAGTTTAGGGTTTTGGGTTTAGGGGTTAGGGGTTTGGGGTTTAGGGTTTAGGGTTTGGGGTTTAGGGGTTTAGGGTTTGGGGTTTAGGGTTTAGGGTTTAGATTTTAGGGTTTAGGTGGGTTTAGGGTAGACTTTAGCTAGGTTCCTGAGTAAACTTCATTTAGGGTTTATGGTTTTGGGGGTTTTGGGGGGTTAGGGTAGTTTAGGGTTTGAGGGTTTTGCCAAAGAAACCCATAAAAAAAGCAACTACAATGGCGATACTATGGGCAGGAGTTAGGATTAGGGGCACCCTTGGGGATATAGACCCCCTCAATAAGTTTCCTTTTCAGAGAGCCAGATGTAGGGTAAAGCAGGGTCCCCTAAAAGGGGTCTCCCTCATACTACCCAGGATAATTTAGGAGGGTTTAGGGTTAGTCTTCAGGGTTCAGAGTTTCACCGTTGGTAGAACTTGAAATCGGCCGTATACTACAGTGTATTCCAAGCCCCAAGCTCCGAACCCTAAATACTTGGCCGTATACTACAGTTTAGGGTTTAGGGTTTAGGGTTTAGGGGTTAGGGTTTAGGGTTTAGGGTTTAGGGTTTAGGGGTTTAGGGGTTTAGGGTTTAGGGTTTAGACCCCGAACCCTAAATACTTGACCGTAAACCGCAAACAGATAAACCCTAAACTCTGGATGGGACGAGCGTGAGAATTGGAACAATCTGTTCAGGGGTTGCATGAGTTTGAAACAATAAACCCTAAACCCTCGACCCTAAAACACATCAGCCCACTGAACAGCTCTTAACCCTGATGCAACCTCCAAACCCTAAGCCCGTTAACCCTAAAACTGCCTAACACTAAAACCCATAAACCCGCTAAAAACCCTCTAAACCATCCCATAGGCCCCTCGACACCGAAACCCTGAGCCCCGGGCGCTGCACCAGTAGCCTCCCTGCAGGGGCTTGATGGTGTGCGCCGTGACTACTCGAGTCTGTCCTGGCGGAAGCAGACAACGGCCCGGATTCGTAACAGCCTGGTGCTGACACTCTCCTGATATGTAAACACTGAAATCCTAAACCCTAAAGCCCGAGAGTTGTGATAACAAGACTTCTCAACAAGTTCTATTGAGCCTCAGTATTAATACCGAAGCCGAGTTGACAAGACTTTGTGCAAGACTTAGACTTAGTATACCTTTATAATCAGCAAGAGCCTTTGTGGCATGTTGTATTATATTTTCACAATAAGAACTCCATGGAAGAGTATTAGTAGGTATTAGTAATTCTTCAAACCTCCATACGAACCCACTCGCTGTAGCTGAACCCGGCAGCCAACGCCCACGCTACAGCACTACCAAAACTCTGGCCTAATCCCCAAGCCCTGAACCCTAAACACTAAACCCTGAACCCTGAACCCTAAACCCTAAACCCCCAACCCAAAGCCCTGAACCCTAAACCTAAACCCTAAACCCAAAGCCCTGAACGCAGAAACGGGGCTGGGCTCACCGAGGGTCTTTTCCAACTCCAAGTCGGCCGACCTCGCTGAGGCTAAGGATTTATAGGAGTTAGGGTTTAGGGCTTAGGGGTTTAATGTAGGAACCTGATTAAGAAACCTTGGGCCTTTATTAGGGTTCTTTAGATGAATCCTACTACTTTGGGGTCATAGGCCCAGGGTTTCTTAATCAGGTTCCTACATTAGCGTTTAAGGTTTAGGGTTTAGGATTCTATACCAGGACCCCCCTTTACGGGCCCGTTTATAGAGTCCTTATGGCCCTTAATAGCGGGTATTTGGGGTATGTTAGAGGGTAGTTGGGGTGGGTTTAGGGTTCAGGGTCTTGCGCTTGCCAAAAAACTGTAGAACTGACCCTTTTGGGGTTCCGTAAAACGATTTCCTTGTACAAACCCTTAAACAGGTAGGTCATTTGGGGTTAGGGTAGTGTCTAGAGCTTAGGGTTTAGGGTTTAGGGTTAGGTTGTACTGCGGAGGCCTTCAAAATGAGACGAGGGTTCTCATTCTTGGAAATCAGGAGATCTTTCGAGGTTCGATGATACATTATAGATAGATGCCTGAAGAACCAGACAACGGGCTTGAAAGGGCTCTTTGAGGGCCCTCTTGAGGGATGTGTAAAATCAGGCTTCTAGAGTATCGGGGCAGGGTTTATCTTAAGACTTTAAGAACTAGACGATGCTAGCGCAACATATTCATTCGTTGTGGTTTACGTCTTTCTGGGATTCCTACAGCTGCCTTCAGAATGAATGGGTTTTTTGGTAAGAACACGGAGAGCCCCTGTGGGATAATGGCAAATGGCGGGGGGCTAGGGCTTAGGGTTTGGGGTTTAGAATAGGGTCGGGGTCAGAAGAAGAGCAATAAGAAGAGGAAGAAGAAGGAACCCAGAGGAAGAGCATTTCTAACCACGTATTTAGGCTTCTATACTACGTGGCATACCATCTGTTAATATCCACAGCGACCGCAAGGGAGTGTTATTGCTTCTTTATTGCAATCTCCGGCTGACGGCTGCAAAGGTAGAAGCCGCAGAACGGGTTCCCAAACTTGAAGATCGATCTCGCCGATACCTTTAAGCTTTAAACCCTATCAAGTGCTAAAACCCCTGTCATACCCGAAGGAACCCTGAAGCCCCGTAGACTCTTCGAAACCGTTTGGTCCTCTGAACCCTCGAACCCCTTCCCACCCCAAACCCACTGAGCCTTGTACATGCATAGAGTTTAGATTTCGCGGATTTACGGTTTGTTTTAGGGTTCTGGGTTTGGCATTTATGCTTCAGGGTTCAAGGGATAACGATTCATAAAGAATCTCAAAACGACCCTCAGACCCAAAGTGCTTAATGAGGCTTAATGTAGGGGCCTTCATAATTAGGATAGAGTTTGGGGATACAGATACAAGAGAGCCCCAAAAATAGTATTGTTATTTACTTAAGCCCCTAGAGTACAACCCTCTAAATCCAAACCCCACGCTGAAACCGCGACAAGCTGAAACAGGTCTAGGTTGTGGGGTATCAGGCCCTTACAAACCCCAATTAAAGGCCTGCAGAACCCTTACGTGAAATCTTATGAACCCGACAAAGCCTCACAGGCGGCCCATACAAGCCCTGAAAGCTTGAAACCTAAACCCTAAACCCCGAAACCGAAACCCTAAACACCTTGACGCTCGCTTCAAGTCCAGCTCGTCCACCTGTTCTGGAAGTCCACCGGATTCTGCAGCACCGTTCTCAGCCGCCAAGTTCTTGGCCGACTTGGGCGGCGGACGGTCCCCTGGAGGCTTCGTTGAGTCCTTACTTGTCTGCCCTGCTGCCTTGGCAGACCCTAAACCCTAAACCCTAAACCCTAAACCGAAGACAGGCTGCGCGCCTGACAGCCCGAGGGCTCCTCCTAAGGGGTCATCTGGAGCCTGTTCCCAGAGCCTCCAAAACCCCTTAATTAAGGAATATACCTTAAATTATAATAGGATCCCTTATATGATTTAAGGTATATTCCTTAATTAAGGGGTTTTGGAGGCTCTGGGTTCCTCGGGAATTTACCGACTCTCAGTCACCCCTCGAAGGAGAGCGATCCATTCATGTCAAAGCCTATCCCAGAGGGGTCCCAAGTACGTATGTATGGGCTCCTTTAAGGCTCCCTTTAAGGGTTTCTAAAAGGGTACCATAAGGATTTAGGGTTTAAGGGTCCTGAGTAACTATATAGTAGAATGTCGGAATTCTCCATAGAATGATTTGGCAAAGTATCCCCCATAACAGTACCTAGGATTGGTATGTTTGAAAGCAAACCGCGACCTTGAACCAGCTTCAACTCATGTCGCAGCTTCTCAGCCCAAACAAAACCGCAGAAATACACCCCTGCGGGCTTTCAAAGCCTTATCTGGGCTTTTCAGCAACCAGGGAGAAAAAAGTATAGACTTTTATTTCATAATGGTTCCTTTAAGAAAAAAGTATTAAAGTATGGTACTCCAAAGCCCAGTTATAATACAACCTAAAGCCTGCCCAAAGCCTAAGCTTAAAACGCAACCCGTAAGCTCCACGCCACGCTTGAAAGCAATTCCCAGCCAAAAATCTGAGGTCTCGGCCGGCGTTTCAGGTAGGTTCGCTGAGAGGACGGAAGAGGAATCACTGGATCCTTCCTGGTTTCAGCAGCTGCGGTGTATGGTTTGAAGGCTTTTGGCGTTGCAGTACAGCTATGGGGTTCACGCTACCTGTTGAACTTTTTGGGGGTTTGGGGGTACCGCATGCACCCTACACCCTCAAAACCGAGAACACACTATGACACCAATCGGGACCCCAATCTGCTGTGAGCGCTTCGAGGACTTAGACTGCACCTCCATGGGCTGTGCTTAACACAGAGGGTCCAATATCCCTTTATTAAGGAATATGCCTCAAAGAATAGTAGGAACCCTACTACAATTTAAGGTTTTTTCCATGATTAAGGGATGTTGGAGTCTCTGGGAACACAGAGGGTCCTTATATACACAGGAATGAGGCCCCGAAACCCTAAACCCTTGGTCGACAATCCTTATCATGGTTTCGGGGAGCTAATGCCATCATAGTAGTATATATGGACCCTCTTGGTAAGGTTCGCAGATTTTTGGCTGGGCTCGACGCGAATACGGTCCAGGGTTTAGGGTTTAGGGTTCCTAAACCAAAGAAACGAGAAGAAAAACGTCGACCATCCTGCTGTGATGTTTGCGCCCTAAACCCCTAAGAACCTAAATCCTAAACCCTAAACCCTAAACCCGATGAGAGTCAGTAGACCACGCCGACTCGGAGATCGGACTTCGTTAGCTTCCTGAACACATCTAGGACCGAGGACTCCAAAATCTGAAGTCAAGAATATCATCGGGGACGGGGACACTGGGTATATTCGTACGTGTGTATATGTGTATATATGTATATATGTATGTACGTATGTACGTATGTATGTATGTATGTATATGTATATGTATTCTGCAATGCCGTCGAAATCATGGCAGGGTGCCTGACAAGATCCGAGGCCAGGGCACACGAGCTTCAAAACACAAGACCATGGCCCACCCCCAACGCCCGATACAACCCTTACGGTTTAGACTAGCCTTTTTATAGGTATTGGGCCAGTATTCTACCTACTTTTGGGGGTTTAGGTACGGCTGAATGTGAACTCAGCAAGGTAGATACCCAAAAGTCCCTAAACCCTAAACCTCAAAAGCACATGACACCAATCCCTATGCTTTAGGCATTGCTGGGCACATCCTCTTGGCAGGCCTTCGCCCAATGCGTTCGGGACCGAACATGATGTTCTGCTTGGCCTGCCGTGAATCCTAAACCCTAAACCCTAAAGCCCTAAGAATGCTTTAAGGTTGAGTGTTTCAGGAAGATTCGCACCCAGAAAGTTGGAAACCGGATTGAGGCCAAACAGCGCTGGGATTCCCTATGCATTGCTCTTAAGGATTGAGGCTATTGGGTTTCCAACTTTTGGGCTTCTACCATAAGGTTTAGGGAATCTATTGACAAAACAGAGGAAATCCTGGGAAGCCTCCTAACGAACCCGGTCCTGAAACAAGAAAACCCTATAAACAAGAACTCTAGGGCGTAGGGTTTTGGATTCCTTGGCAGGGATCCTTTAAAAGGGTTACTATAACGGGTCTATAATAAGGGTTCAATAGTATAGGGGCCTTAATAATTAGAATAGGGTTTTGGTGCCCATTATACTATAATTATAACAAGGAACCCCCAAAATAGTGTGGGTAATTATTTGGGCCCGAAACTCTACAAACTGGAAAATATCCTTGCAAAACCCCACACCCTCAATCCTCGCATCCGACAGCACCACCACCACTTAGCTCTGCACGCCAGGCCTTCTCAAGGTATACCTGAACGTCTGCAGTGGGTTCTCTTGGGTTTCATGGGATTTCATAAGAAATTGAGCGGGTTGTAGATTATGGGTTTGTAGCGGGTTGTATATGGGATCTAAAGGGGTGTGACAAAAGGTGGTTCTACAGGTTTGAAGCATAAGGGCTGGGTCTTAAACTTTCAGGTCTTCAAGGCTTCAGGACTGCAGGGCTTGTCAAGGCATCACGCCTTCAGGCCTTTAGGCCGCGATGGTGTCTGCCCTGTACTCTGGCCCAGACAGTCCACTCACCAGCAGCCAAGAGACTCCAATATCCCTTCATTAAGGAATATACCTTAGGGTTCCTTT
This sequence comes from Symbiodinium sp. clade A Y106, assembly GCA_003297005.1. Classification (NCBI taxonomy): domain Eukaryota; class Dinophyceae; order Suessiales; family Symbiodiniaceae; genus Symbiodinium; species Symbiodinium sp. clade A. The sequence continues at coordinate 10,479 of BGNK01000740.1, read as the reverse complement.
AAAGGGATCCTTTAAGGGATCTATAGGGTTTAGGGTTTAGGGTACCCCCAGAGACTGAAATATACCTTAAACTATAGTAGCATCCCTAATATGATTTAAGGTACATTCATCAACTAAGGGATATTGGAGTCTCTGGGAGTGGGGCTTAATTAAGAAATATACCTCAATTCCACTACAGTAGGAAACCCCCCATAGGGGTAAGTGGCTCCGTTGAAGATTCCACCAGAGGTTTTTCGCCCTGTAGAGGTCGACGGGGAGGGTTTCACGATGAATTATGCAAGCCCCTACAAAAAGGGGCCTCAATAATTAGAACAGGGTTTTGGGACCCATTATACGAAATTCATAGTAAGGAAACACCAAAGTAGTGTTGGTAATGCATTATGCAAACCCCTACGGTCGATGATATAAATCCTGCATTACCTTAATGAGTCTAGACTATGGAATATGGTATACTGCTGATTATGGGCAATCTGGTCCTCTATTGTGCCCTATGCCCTCTACCATGAACTCTAACCCCAAGCCCTATACACTTTGGAATGGCATACCGTATCCATTGGCTAGGAAGCACGTTTCCGGTACAACAAGAACTTCCTTTCTCAAGAGCTGGCAGAAGCCTAGACCCTAAGCCCCCCAAACCCGGTTTAGGGTTTAGGGTTTAGGGTTTAGGGTGTAGGGTTTAGGTTTTTAGGGTGGGAACCTAGAGGGCCTAGCCCCGAAGTCCAGTCACTCTAATCATGATGACCAAGGAAACAAGCGCCTCCCAGGAAGCCTTTAACTTACCTTTGGTTAGTAGGGAATGGAGGAATGGGGTACAATTATAACTACTATTACTACCATTCCTCCATTCCCTACTAACCAAAGGCATGTTAAGAATAACACTACAACACTTGTGGAAGTAGCGACAACGCAAAAACAAGGAATGTGCATGATGACCATGGCGTCCCTTTTTGCGATGAGTATGTATGATCCCGTCTGCTTCGTTTCAGGATCAGGGACCCCCCCAACGCAGGGAGAATAAGCTCTAGTCTATAAACCTCCTAGGAACCTCATAAGCAGTCTGACAATGACCATGCGATCGTTTCGTGATTCGGAAACAGAATCGCAGGAACGGAAGCCGGAGCATCATAGCCTCCACCCCCAATCCTTGCACCTCAAACCGTCGTGGCTTTTCAGTGTGTTTGACGCCACCCCTGAAAAACAACACCGTCTTCCTTGAACCCCAAAGCTTCGGTGCTGCCAGGCCGCATCTTTGTCCCAAACCTTGCGCCCCATGGCGTCGGTAGCACCTTCGCCATCGTCATCTTTGTCCTCCCCGGCTTCACATGGGGGGGGGGTTCTCTGAATTAGGGCCCCTAAGTGAGAAACCCATCCACATTACGGCTCAGAAGAACAAGGCTTCTCTGGTGCACGGCTTTCGGCCCAGCGTTGTGGGGTTCTAGGCTTTCGAGCACTACTTCCATCGCAGCCTTCCATACCCTTGTCGTCAAAGGATGGTCTTCGCCGCCGCCGTCGTCGTCATCGTCGTTGTAGGTGGAAGGCGACTTGAAACCCTCCAGCTTTCTGTTTGCGGGTTTGGAATTTTGGAGTTTGGGTTGGGGTTCAGGGGTAGGGGTTGGAGGTTTAGGGTTCAGGGGTTCAAAGTTGAGTTTTGGAATCCCCACAAAATCGACTATACCCTACTCTTCTGATCTGAACATCCTCTCTTCAGCGCGTCCTTTGAAGCCATGCTTTCGGCTTCTACGCAATTGTGAAACGGTCGTGTCAAGAAGTCGTCCCGAATGTCGGAAGCCCCACCTAGATCAACCCTGAACCGAAAATCGGAACAACTAATGCTGATCGTTCGCAAGTGCTGCTTGATGCTCCAACTGCAAACTCGGGACGCCAGCACCACAAACCACCCTAAAGAGCTGCGATCCTCCTTTCAATTTCATGCATGTTCCAGAGCCCAGAGTCACAGGAAGTACTGGGCCGACCCTGGAATTTTCCCCAAAAATCCTTGAAGAGTTTAGGGTTTAGGGCTTTAGGGCTTTAGGCTGTAGGCGTTGCGGGTTCAGCGTTTAGGGTTTAGGGCCCAGGGCTGAAAACCCAAACAGCTAGACCGTCTTCTAAAGGAAATACTGGCTATAGGGCCTAATTTAGGGGGCCTCAATAATTGGGTTACAAGGTTTAGGGTAGTATAGGGGCCTTAAGGGTTCCTTCAAAGGGTTCTTATAAAGGGTTGCTGAAGGGCTACCTATAAGGGTTTGTGTAGGGGCCTAAATAATTTCCTATACTATTTGGGGGGTTCCTTCTTATAATTATAACAGCATAATAGGCCCCAAAACCCTGTTCTAATTGTTGATGCCCCTATGTTAGGGGAATTAGACCTTAACCCGAATCCCTCATCACTTCACTGGAACACTGGATTCATGAGATGCGCGTCAAAAGCTATGCCATGAAGCCAAATATTACATCCTAGACTAAATCTGTTCAAGAATCCCCGAAATCATAGATGCAATCATAAGGGTACGTTCCCAAAAACTGTGATTTTTTACCAAAGCAGCTCCAACCAAGGGCAAAAGAGCAGCAGGGTGTTGTTGAGGGGACCTGGTTGGGAAATATAAGAGGGCAAGCCATGTAACCCTTCGCCAAAACTAGTGACACCAATGACCCTTCGCCCAACCTAGTGACACCGGTGTGAACAAACCCTTTCAAAACCCAATAAAGAACAAGAAAAAAACGACTGAATTCCCTGAACCCTAAATCGTAAACACAAAACCCGAAAAAAAAAAACTAAAACCCTGAACGCCTAAACCCCAAACCCCAAGCCCTCACACCCTACACCCCTAAACTCTAAAAACCCCGAGAAAGCCCTTAAACCCTAAACCCGAAACCCTAAACCCCTAGAAACCCCTAAACCCCTAAACCCCTACACCCCTAAACCCCTAAACCCCTAAACCCCTAAACCCCTAAACCCCTAAACACCTAAACCCTAAACCCTAAACCCTAAACCCTAAACCCTTAACCCTTAAACCCTTAAACCCTAACCCTAAACCCTAAACCCTAAACCTTAAACCCCAAACCCTAAACCTTAAACCTTAAACCCTAAACCCTAAACCCCAAACCCTTTATCTCGGAAACTCAATGCATTTCGGCCGAAACTCGCAAACTCAAAAAAACTCAAAAAACTCAAAAAACTATAAAAAAAAACTAAAAAAACTAAAAAAAAAAAACTAAAAAACTCAACAAAAACTCAAAAGAACTCCGCAGTTTTAAAGTTTTTTGAAAAACGCACCCCGCACACGAAGCAAGCTCAATAAACCCCACCCTGTCACCTTGCAGTTTTTGTCTGCCCATCCCAGGGTCTGTCGGCAGTCACTCTGCCAAACGGGGCCCTTCAAACCAGAGGCGTCGTCAGTTCTGAGGAGCAGCATATGGTCACGTCGTAGACCAAGAGATCGTCAAGATTTTCTAGTCCTGAGGCCGTGGCCTGCTTCTAATTGGTGAGCACCGTGCATGCGAACCAGGCATTTTGCCGAAGCCATGTTCCTGTTGCCTGCAAAACGTCGTTGTTTGCAGGGCAAGCAGAGTCCGCCGGAGGGGTAAACCTTACACTACACAATTTCCAGCTATAAAAAATTATACAGTCTTAAACTTCCTGATTTTGAAAAATAGCGTAGAGTAAAGCAGGCCGCTGGCTAAGTTCGTTGCTTGGACGTTGCTCCGTTTGCCCGCGCCGAGGCCCTGGAAGTTTCTGCAGGCCCCTCGAGGCTTCTGGAGACCTCTGCTGGCTTGGACCCACTTGAAGCAGGCACAACGCTAGAAAGCCGTTCTCACTGACCAAAGCTGTTCAATCAATCAATCATGACTCACTGCACGACCTGTAGTCGCGCACGGCATAGCAACAGCAAGACCAGCTCAGACATTTCAGCAACTCAGCCCTTCATCTAATCATTNGCGCACGGCATAGCAACAGCAAGACCAGCTCAGACATTTCAGCAACTCAGCCCTTCATCTAATCATTGAAGCCGGTTTTCTAGCGTAGTCTTTCTGTTTGTGTTGTCGCATGGTTTCGCCGTTGTTCAGTTGGGACGGAAGAAGTCTGAGTGAGAGCTTGTGTTGCCGGTTTTCTAGCGTAGTGTTTCTGTTTGTGTTGTCGCATGGTTTCGCAGTTGTTCAGTTGGGACGGAAGAAGTCTGAGTGAGAGNGCGCACGGCATAGCAACAGCAAGACCAGCTCAGACATTTCAGCAACTCAGCCCTTCATCTAATCATTGAAGCCGGTTTTCTAGCGTAGTCTTTCTGTTTGTGTTGTCGCATGGTTTCGCAGTTGTTCAGTTGGGACGGAAGAAGTCTGAGTGAGAGCTTGTGTTCTTGGAGGTTTGGGACGTCGTCGCGTTCGAAAAGCAAACCACCTT
>BGNK01000739.1:167607-204792 GCA_003297005.1 Symbiodinium sp. clade A Y106 | reverse complement strand
CATATAATTACAGAAGCATGACCGCTTGACTTTGCATCAGATCAAGTATACAGTGTCATACAGTGTCGCCACTTACACAGACGAATGCTGACCCGATGCTCAGATGTAAATACGCGCATGCAGGCACATTCCAGATAGCATTGCATGTACCCATGGAGTCTTAACACCTTATAAACAAAGTATCCAAAACCAAATGCTTTTACAAATCTACCTACGTTTGTAGTCTTAGTATTGATGTTTTGCCTAGTTTGCATAAAATGCGTATCGGATTCCTTGTGTTTTGACTCGGGGTGCAAAGTCTTTGNCCAAATGCTTTTACAAATCTACCTACGTTTGTAGTCTTAGTATTGATGTTTTGCCTAGTTTGCATAAAATGCGTATCGGATTCCTTGTGTTTTGACTCGGGGTGCAAAGTCTTTGTTGCGTACTTTGGTGCCTATTGCGGGTTGCTGATATAAGCATGCACGCACGCATACACAAGTAGTAGCAACCGCAACACATGGCCGTCGAATTGAACTCTTATATAATTGATTACATATGTTGCTCGCATTTTCGTAAGATATAATATATGAGATAGCTTTAAAATGTTAAAGTTAAGGGCTGCGGGCCCAATATTTTTATTCTAGCAGGGCGTGTAGTCCAGAGTTTTATTGGTAATGGGGTAGAAGTGGTGATATAGTTGGTGAGGTATAGGGGGGAGTATAGGAATAATCGTCTAATGGGTTGACTGGTGGTATTATTACCCAAAATGGGCAAGGGTTCTGCTAACTAAAAGCCCAACAAAAAACCATGTCACCTGGAGCCCTACACCAAATCCGGAATGATAATTCCACGGAAATCTCAGATTGCCACCCATGGCTTTTTCCGCATCCTCCTCTGTGTGGAAGAGTATGATTGCCTGAGGGCAGAATTGGTGGTGTCGGCGCAAAGAGCTCCCTTCATATAGGTTTTTAAGGCTTTGGATTTAGGGGGGATGCAACAGGAGAGAGAGATTGAAGCTTCTGTAAACTTCCTTCCTCCACAATGCATGGAAGTGAAGGGCTCCAGAAGAGTAGAACATGATAAGACCAGCCAAGATGCAATTCGGTGCGGTCATGGAGAGCTAAGTACAGGAACCGGGATCCAGCTAGAGGTTGAAGTTGCTTTCGGTGCATGTGACGAGAGGCCAAGATTTGACAAAGGCTGTTTTCGGTGGCTCTTGACAAAGAACATAGTTCAGCTACCATCATAGGGATACACAGTAAATGGCAGGTGTTCCTCTTTCGATCGAACCACTTTCCTTATTAAGAGCACAGGTTTAGCCTTACTACTGACTCTCAACTTATAGAGAAGAAGCAGACTAAACTGGGTTTGCATTAGCCACCCAAGTCTTCTGATCTTCCGAAATCCTACGCAAAAGAATTGATTTCTCAAGGGAGGCAGGCTGGGCCGACTTGGGTATGCTTTCCAAGACGCAGATTTCCACGCAGAAACGTGTGGACCGGAAGACCCGACCCAACAACCTGTGGTGCAATAGACTCAGCAGGTGCAAAACGCCTAACGCTTCCCGACATCACCCTGAAGGGAGGATCTTGACCTATGACATCCTAACCCATTAACCCTGAATCTTCACGCGTACCCTTGAGCCGAAGGCAACTCTTAAGAAGTTCCAAAGCCATGAGCCCGAAAGCAGATGAACTCGAAAGGGGCACGAAGAAATAACGCGCTTTACTCTGGAACCCAAACACGGCAATCCGAAACTGAACCATCGCAGAAACCATCAAACCCGGTTCGACAGCCCTTAGAAATCCCTATCAAACAAGTCCAACCGAAAGCCCATTGCTTTTCCTCAAAGTATCAAAGCTTCAAAAGATCCGCAGGGCAGACCCAATCAGAATTTCGGAGTTTCCGAAAATAGGGGACCCTAATATAGTACCCTAAATAGTAGGATCCTTATTGGAAGGACCCCAAAAGAAGGTACCCCTAATATTCGGAAACTCCCATTTGGTACCAATTCCTCAGGCAAGCACGTGCCCGCGGGACTTCGGCCGTCCGCCGATCTGGCGCTTTCGAGGGCTCTGTAGGAGTATTCGTCGACGTCGTTTGTAATGGTAGGAGTCGGAGGAACAGTAGGCCCCAGCAGGAGCAGGAGGAGCAGGAGGAGGAGGAGGAGAAGGAAGCAGCAGTAGGTGTACCACTGGCAAGAGTAAAGTAGAACTGCTCGTCATAACTTCGAACATTCTCTATGATGTTGTCGTGCCTGGAAGCTTTGAAGGCCAAACCAATGTGCTAGCGCCTTCCAGGTATTTTCAACCAGTAGCACAACGCTAAGGCTTAGACTGTGGTTTAGAATCTGACTCCAAAGATTCAATGTTCGAGCCCTCTCACCACGGATCCATCCCAGCTAGAAGCTGAATCGGAAATATGACGTAATCATGACGCCGGCTTTCAGAATTCTGAGCAATGCCTTCCACCCAGGCTTTGAAGGAGACAACCTCTAGGCTCCAGGTGGGGTTCCACACAGGCGCTAAGCTAACAACTGCACACACGAAACAAGCACAACCTCAAATCTTAAACCCTGATGTTGAACCCTGGTTAAAACCTTATAGGCTGCGTATAAAGACCGTCTAAAACTCTCACGATGGCCCTTCCAAAGGACGATTTAGCGAGCTCCCAATCTGCATCAACTGCGGCAGGGAGGCCGTCTGGTTGTAGAACAGCCCCATGCTGACCTTATCTGGTGAAGGTACAGAGTCTGGAGTTAACATGTACTGGAGCCTGCTCCCCTCCGGCGCCGCCCTGCTTCGTGCGCCCTCCTACCCCCACACAAACAGTAGTTTGCGGTTTGCTGCTAGGACTGGGTTCTTGTTAAGGAATTTAATGTAAGTTACCAAAATAGGGATCTATAGTAAACAATTTGGTTTTCCTTATTATAGTAACTTCAACTACATTCTTAACATGGTGCCACCCCTCCACCATTCAACAAGACCACCGGCTCGGGAGTGGGAGTTGGGACCCTGCCTGGGCTCTGCATCCTGGGTCCTCTGTAAATTTTGGAGCCAGATTTTGACTTCATCTCAACCCTAAACCCTAAACCCTAAACCCTCTTGGCTGTAGGGCATGGTAGGGCCTTTAGGGTTCGAAAGCTCTCATCTTCCTTCTTCTCGCTTAGATGTTGGACCATCGGCTCATTGCCTGTGATTCCACCGGAAAGGTTGTGGTGGTGGCATCGGCTTTGAGTGCGATGAACGAGAACAGGACTAGTATCATCGTCTTGCTCCTGCTGCTGGTGCTGCTGCTACTGCCGTCGTCCTGGTGGTGGTGGTCATGGTGGTAGGTGGTGGGTGGTGGTGCTTGTTGATGGCTGTTGTGGTTGTGGTTGTGGTTTTTTGCAGATAACTCGGTACGGGAAACAAATGCAACAGCAAAACAAATTATATACCTGTCTATGGCTCCTGAAAAAGGTTCCCTCTTTCTAATCTTAAGATACACCAAAAACCTCTGTTCTAGTTATTAAGGCTTCAGTATTATGCTTCTGCTCCACCAGCTGAGAGAAGCGGCTCACTGCAAGGAGACTGGCAATGTTTCGCAAGACGGAGAACTCCAACCTTCGTACTTGAAGCCGGGAAGCCTAGCTCTGGGACCGTTTGCTCTCCGGCAAATATGCGTCTTGTTCAAACTCTTCTATATGCTGTCGCATATCGTGCCATCACAGTCCCAAACTAAACGCTATGTCCCTAATGAAGCCTGAATTTCAAGCCTTAGGAATACGAATCAGGGTTTGGGCATGGTTAAGATTCTGGGTCAAGGCTCGGTGTGTTGGGCTTGGGCTTAGGGTGTAATATAGGGGCCTCAATAATTAGAACCGGGTTTTGGGGCCCATTATACTATACTTATAATAAGGAACCACCAGGATAGTTTAGGGAATTCTTAAGGCTCCTATGTTAACCCTAAACCGCAAAAAGAAACAACATCCCGGGACTCTTCGTAGAAAGAAACTTAGGCCCCTATAGTAGCTTAGTTGCTGAGTTCATAAGCCCACAAAAATTTACACTTTCAGTCTTATAGTGGGTACTATTATCCCAAAAATTGTAAAGTGTATCCACTCAGCTACTATAGTAGTGCTCAGCGTTTAGGACTTCGTCTCAGCCGCGGGCCCATCGTGGCTTCGTCTCCTTGGCTCGTCGGAGCGGTGCTAAAACAGCTCCCCTGTTATATGTATATCTGGGAATTTCCGAAAATAGCGGGACCCTAATCTAGCACCCTAGATAGTAGGATCCTTATTATGACCCCAAAATAAGGTACCCCAAATTTTCGGAAACTCCCATATATACATATAAAATTGCAGGGTTTAGGGTAGGGACTTTAAGGGGATATCATATTCGAACCTCTTCGATACACAGGCATTGGAATTTTATTCTACAGCATCGCTCGAAACGAAGGGAGTTGAGAGTGTTGGTGAGTAGGGTCGGGCTTGAGGCGTGGATTGTTGGGAGTTCGTTCGAGGGGCAACTTGGGTGGTTGTCAAGATTTATGGTCCCTTTTTGGGTCACTAATATAATACGGCACCTAATATTTAGGGTACCCAAAAAGGGACCATAATTTTGACAACCACCCACTTCGAAGTTCCAAGATGACGGAGCTCCGTGCACGGATCAATCAAACAGCAGGCCAGCAGCGGCTTCGGGCAAAGTGATACCTGCAGGAGTCTGGGACCTTCAATTTCGGATACTGTACTTGCATTTAGGCCTTAGGTCTGAGTCCTTGGTTGGCTTAACTCCAAGGTGTAGCTAGGACCAGATGTCCAGACCCCTAACACCAAGTCTTGCAATCCGATGATACCTACATGCTAAGCCCCTGACCCCCAAGTCCTTCACCGCAAGCTCCCCAGACCCTGTGAGTCCAGACTTTCATGTATACACCCGTTTGGGGGTATGTAGCGCTTAATGTTACTAAATCCTAAATCAAGGTTTAGGGCTCGCAGTTCCAGGCGAGTGGCTTTGAAAAACTCTTTGATTGAATCTGGCGTCGCGTTGTATGGGACGTTGTTGACCCACCTCAGCAAAGCGAGCTGTACAACCGGGACTTCGAAGATCAAAGAACTAAACTTAATGAACTTAGTTTCAAGGTAGTTGCACCATACGTGGGATTTTCGGGAAACATTTACGGAGTCGACACCAAGAACCGTGAAATAACAGCATCCTGTATACAACGAATTCTCATCCAGCTCTATGTAAACAATAAAGACCTCAACCCTAAACCCTGAACGCTAAACCCTAAACCCTAGACCCGTAAATACCCTAAGCCTGAAATCCTAAGCCCGCAGCTCCTGATCGTGAGCCGGCCCGCAAACTCCCAAATCCTGACCTACATCGCTCCCCCCAAACCATGGAAGAAGAGAAAAGAAACAGCTTGTTTCAAACAAAAACCCTAAACTCGAAACCCCACTTAAGAAACAATCAAAGTAGAACTCCCGTCAAGAAAAAACAGAAACACAAGACGAAGGCACAACCCGAAACCATCAAACACCATAAGGATCGCAGTAACGAGCTGAAATCTCCGGGGTCACTGCAGGCTTCGCTTCTCAAGAGCGACCTGTGCGAAGGGCCAGAGCGGTTGAAGGCATGAAGTGCTCTTGAAGGGCATTGTTTGGGGTTAAAGGTTTTGGGGCTTGAAGTTTAGGGCTTTAAGGTTTGGTTTCATGAGGTTGTAGCGCTTCAGGAGTGCCTTCGGGGGAGGGTTTCAGGTTCAGGGCTAAGCCGCTTCAACGTTTCGGACCACTTTGGACTTTGTATCGAAAATGGGCGTTTAGGGTTTTCAGATGCTGTCAACAGGATATAGGACCCATATCTGAAACTTGCAAGCATCTGAAACTCTGTCCCTACGTGTAAAGGACATCATACCCCTGACAATAAACACTCTCATGACAATAAGGGAAGAGTATACTGCCACGGAATGTTTGACTCATGTTTACTTGGAAGTTCAAGGGTAGATATAAGTGGGGTTATAAGTCCCCTAATATGGGTTATAAATTTAGTTACCTACTTATAACCCTACTTATAACTACCCATGAACCTCCAAGTAGTGTAGAAAGATCTGAGGAATGACTAAGCACATCACCTTATGGTCCTTCTAGAACTCTACAGTCGTTTACACCACAACCCTATTGCTCTTTTATTAAGAGTTGGCTTGAAGTTTAAAACTACGGCACTCGGGAGTTGGCTACAGGGGTAGGTTCTGGCAAAGGCGGCCTTGGAATCCCAACTTCGCTTTGGTTGCGGGGGCGGTGGTTATGCCCTGAACTAAGGCATAGTCAGACATATACTCTATGAACTCTGCAACTATTTCGTCGGTTGCACATCCACCTAAGGGGACATCTCTCCACACATGCAAAAGGCAAACTCTAGAGGGAAATGCAACTAAGTTTCCGTAAGATACCGCAAGCCTTAGCCGCCTTAGCCTTTACTTGTCCAGTTTGCTAGGGGACGCAAAAGTCAACCTTTGGAATTATATAGTGATAGTCGCGCAGCACATGATAACACGTTGCCTTAGGGGCTGAGTCTGAGTACCCTACCCCCAAAAAGGTTACCTAACCTTTTCAATTGTGGTAAGATCATATAAACCCCAAAGGGTTAAAGGTTACCTTCTCAGCTACTAAGCTGCTTACTCTGCCAAAGCCAGAAAGCCAGATACCCGGCCTTCACCTTCCTCTCTGTTGTGTTGCCCTTGTTCCATCCTTACGATGGCAAGGGCAAAGGCGGCAAACACAACATTTGCTGAAGGCGTCAAACCTAACGCCCAAGCAAAAACCCAACAAACCCGCTATGTAAGCCTCAGACCCAAACGAATGCTTTCCTATGGATTTTACTGGGTTTCGATGACGGTATCTGCAGCAGCACCTACACCGAGGTCGCCCACACGAACGTCTTCTTCCCGCAACACCATCTTTTCTGTCTAGAGGTCCCGGTGCAGCACCACGCAGCGGTGCAGGTAGGCCTCATCCGCTCCGTCACCCGGGATTCGCTGGAGCAAATCACTTGATGCCAAATCCATGGGGATCACGGCGACCAGCCGGATGCCCCGTCATGGGTTCTGCCCATGCAGCACCTACTGGCTGTGGACGGAAGGACTGTGGAGGGCCTTGTGGCTGCCGGAAGACGGGTGGGGGCTACAGTGGAGGGAAAGCCTGTGGCAGATCGACGCGTGCGGATGCATTAGTCTTCGCATAAGCAAAGCCTCACCCGCCACCTCGCCACCTCGCCCAGCTTCAACGGCAAACGGTGCTGTCGCACCAATGCCCGTGCAGGCATCGGGCACTGCGTGCACGGGTTTGGGTTTAGGGTTTCAAGGGTTTCGAGACTTACAAGTGAGGAAAAGAGATTAGGGTTGTCAAGTCAACTCCAGTCTTCTCATAAAAGCGCTTTTGAACCCAGCTCATGTAATGGGTCATCAGTGTAGTGAGAAGACCATTAGTCATTATTGAAACATCAAGAATCGCCAAACCCTAAACTCTGAAACCTAAAGCCAAGGCCGGTCCAGGTTTAGAGATTGAAGCTGTAAAGATCGACACTTCATGGCTTCTCTAGCGCAGGCCGTCGGATTAAAGAAATTTCCAGGCATCACAGGGGCGGCTAAAGAACAAAGTCAGCTAGCGCTCAAGCTGGGAATGGGTCTTAGGGTTAGGGTTTCAGGCTTAGTGTTTAGGGCTTATAGTGCCCAGAACCCGAAATTATAGGACAATTCTAAAACACTTCAACACTGGAAACCGTTTCCTTTGTGATCTTCTGCTAGCGCTCCCGTACAAGCTAAACTTAAAACCCTATCAGAAACCTGAGCCCATCGTTGTGCGGGTGGAGGTTGTTGAATCCGAGGTCCCCGTGGAAGTGCACAACGTTATAAGTTGCTACAGCTGGCTCCTATCGAAGCACATACATCCCGAATTCAGCCTAAACCCTAAAACCTTCAGGTGTTTTCTTCGAAACGCACGGATTGCAACGAAGCCACTATAAGCCACTACTTGGACGGTTTTCGACAAGAGTTGCGCATCTTTCAGCAAGCGAGTCTTGGGTCAGACCGTACATCGCGCTTGCCCCTTAGTCCACTCCTTGCAATGATCGAGTGTCGGACCGAAGCGCCTAGAGTTTACCTGAACCCTAAAGGACCTACCGTTTTGTTTTCTTCTTATGATTTCCTCATATAAGTACTGAAAATGTAGGCTTTATAAGGTCCAGGTAGGACTTTCTTTAATATGAAGCCTAAACAGTGGAAGCACTAGGGGGTCGTGGGCGCAGCTTATCGTGGGGTTCCATAGGGACTCCAAAGGGGCAGTTACTTTACTACTCAGGCCCCCCGTAGTTCATATAAAAATCCTTAAGCAAAATGAGAGATTCCGAAAATAGGGGACCCGAATACAGTACCCTAAATAGTAGGATCCTTATCATAAGGACCCCAAAATCAGGTACCCCTAATTCTCGGAAAATCCCAAATGAATCCCAGCAAATTGGAACATGGATTTAAGATGATTAGCTCTGGATTTCCCTATGCTTTATTGTAGGGGCATGAGGATAACTAACAGTGTTGCAACTTTCTGGCTTCTACTTTAAGGGTTTGTGATTTTATACCCTTTTTTTTTTGGGGGGGGGTTCCTTGTTATACTTATAATATTATAGTATAATGGGCCCCAAAACCCTATTAAGGCCCCTATTTTCGGCTCTATGTCTGGCTTTCGGGAGTGCTCCGGTGAGCCAATCGCACATCTGAATCCCAGTATTCTGCGAGAGCACGAGTCTTATGGGACCGTCCCTGGGGTTTGGGGCTCTATAGTTCCTGGTTTCCACACGGGGATTCCCGGGCTTGGTGACTAAAAGCCCTAAATACCGGTTTGGGGTTTAGGCAGCTATCTAGGTGCGACGGAGATTCCTTGGACTGTCGTGCCATCGAACGTCTCGACGGCCTTCGTACGTGGCCACTAATATCCCATCCCATCCGGTTATAATGAAAACCCCGATTGGGGCAATAATTGGTCCTAGCTATCGTTACCTCACTTATCACCCTACGTAGCCCCACTTACTAACCCCCTTCATGCTTGAAGCATGTTCTTGAGGGCTAGGATCCTTGACTTGATGGCAACCAAAAGCGTGAAGGGCCTGCAACAGTTCCGCTACCTAGACTTTCAAGTAACCAGGGAGAACAACCTATAGGCTTTTATTCCATAGTGGTTCCTTTAAGGACCACATCTCCAAACAACAAGTATTAAAGTATGGTACTCCAAACCCAGGCACCATTGACTATCTGAGTGCACCCCCCGCCATCACCATCATGATGATCATGATGATGACTAGCAGATTAGCACTATCACAGCTGGCACCAACAACCTCGACACCTTCACAATACTCATGCTGGCTTGCATCCAACGAAGACTTGCGGCAACCGTCGTTGCGACCAGCTCGTGCTGGATTGGCAGCATGGACGCCAAAGAGATTGCTCATCGCCGGCAGGTCCGGTGTGCAAGCGATACAGGTAAATGCCGCTGCGAGCTGGGGCTGGACTGCAAGAGGGAAGACTCGTCGATGTTCATGAGACCACTCACCACTCTTTAGGCCCGGTGATTCTGCTCGACGTCGAACATGGCAGGCCCCCTGCCAAAAGCCAGACAGTGTGCACCGAAGCGCGGATGACGATGTTGTTACCACCACCAGCATCAGCCCTCCCTGACACCCCACCCCAACACAACCCCAATGCAAAAAACAACTCAAACCCTCGTGCATGCACCTCGGGCCGTGCGCCGCCATCTGACGAAAAAAGACACTGACCGACCTGTCTCTGAACTTGAAAACCGCCCTGCAACCACAGAAATGTTGCAAATCCATGTCTTCCGAATCGGCAGCATGATCTCTGCAGTTTACGGTCAAGGTGTGGGGTTTGGGGCTTAGAGTTTCCTGTTGATAAAATCCGAAGCTCCACCAAAGCTTCCGGCCGCGGATTCCGGTATGCCTGATACTGACACTCTAAGCCCTGGTATTCTGTGTTATTGTTGTGAAGCCCGAACATTCATGCTGGGTAATGAGGATCCTACAGTTGGGCGTAGGGTATCAGGTTTTACGAATTAGCGAGGGACGCAGGGCCATGGTGCTCCAAGGTGCCCACCTACCCATGGAATGAGAGGAGTGCTGGGCGGTTTGGGGACTTCGGGTTTAAGCCTTGGTAGTTTAGGGACCCGATGACCTAAACCCTTACGGTTTAGGCTTTAGGGCTCGGGAGTTCAGGGATGTACAAGAGTGGGAATGAAGATCCCTCCAAAGAGTCTCGGCCCTAGGGACCCGGTGCTGACAACAAGGGAAGCGTAGACCTGAGACCGTGCCATTTCGGAAACCCTAAACGTATGGCCCGAAACCTTCAGCCAAACCACCATAATACCATAAATGCCCCGAAAACCACTAGAAGCTTAAGATTTCTTGGCCCAACACCCTTGTCCCTAGAGACAGAAAGCCCCCCAAATTGCACACACCGAGCGGCCTTCTCGGCTTCCTCGGGAGTAGACATGGTCACGGTGGCCCAGCCTCCGAGAGTGTCGTCGCTCAGGGTTTAGGGTTTAGGGGTTTAGGGTTTAGGGTTGTGTGGCCGTAGGATATGGCTAGGGATTCTCAGAACCTGAGTACCCCAGAAAAAGGGTTAACCTTTTCAATTATGATAGGATTATATTAACCCCAAAAGGTTAAAGCTTACCTACTCAGCTACTAAGGATTTGTGATTATAGGTACCTCTACGATGCCAGGACTGACGAGTGACTGACTAATTATATATACGACATCGTGCTGCATGATGTGCATGAAAGATCCCACAGGGGACCGGAAGGGGATCTTGCACATCCCTACAGCCTAGACTGGGCTCTTAAGTAACCAGGGAGAAA
This sequence comes from Symbiodinium sp. clade A Y106, assembly GCA_003297005.1. NCBI lineage: Eukaryota > Dinophyceae > Suessiales > Symbiodiniaceae > Symbiodinium > Symbiodinium sp. clade A. The sequence continues at coordinate 193,904 of BGNK01000739.1, read as the reverse complement.
ACAGTATAAACTTTTATTTCATAATACTTCCTTTAAGAAAAAAGTATTAAAGTATGGTACTCCAAAGCCCAGTAGATCCTAAACCGCATATTGCTTAGCGCTTCGGGATGGAGCCGTGGACTATATAGGGCCCAGGGTTTGAGTCTAGGAGTTTGGGTACAGTGGTTTGGTATAGACCTGTACCATAATACAATAGAAGATGATATAACACCATAATAATGCAATCTAATGTAACAGAATACAATACAATCTGATAAAAACAGGTTTGGTGCTTCGGGCTCTTTGGGGCTTCTGTGGTTTATTGGTGACCTAAGGTTCCAACTTCCTGGGAATCCCGACTCAGAGCCTTCAGTTTCGAGTCTGGCAATATCATGAATTGATGACAGAAAGACTTGGAACAACATCTCCTTCCTGATTCAAAGAACAAAGACCTGCAACATTCCCCACCCTCTTTCTGAAGGTTGCTGCATTGGTTTCGGGTGGTGGATTTAGGAGTGTAGGATTTTTAAGCTCTCTGGTTCAGTGCCGCCCAAATAACCTTGAGCCCCTAACGCCCCATGTACCAAACCCCAAACCTCGAAACCTAAAACTCGACTTCCACAGTCCTTGAACCTAAACCCTGGAGCACTTAAGCCCCAAGTCTTTGAACCCGGTTAGCTTGGTAAGAGGCACAGGCCCAGCCTCTGGACTGCGCCTGAGTCCCCGAAATACACTGGGTTTAGCATCGCTCTTTAGGCAGCTAATTGCTTTTGTTTCAGTTTCATTAAAGAGCCCGAAGCACCAAACCGGTTTTATCATATTGTATTGTATTCTGTTATATCATATTGCATTATTATGATGTTATATCATTCAAAAGGGTTTCTGGTACGTATTAGAAAGGGGCTTGGGGTTTTGCTCTTCTGGAAGCAGGGCTCAGGGACTCAACAACTTAACCCTCAGCCCCTAACCAACAAGCTCTAAGTATCCCTAAGGCTCAAAGCGCAGTTCCCATCTATAGTTCTTGGCACCCGGAACGATCCAAAGTCTCAAGACAAGACTTAAGCAGTACTTGGACTTAGGGTTTTAAAGTTCGGGGTTATTCCTACTTGTCGGGTATCATGGGGAACCAAAGGTTAACTTTTTTCATAATATAAAGATTATATAGGGATTATACTGCCCCAAAAGGTTAAAGGTTACCTACTCTACTACTAGTTATTGCTTTACGGGTAAGGCTTTGGGGGTTATGGCTTCTCAGCCGAGGATGGCGAGGTTGACTCCTGAGGACACTACCACTTGGGGAAGGAGGACTCAGACTGTTGGGGAGTTAGGGTAGAAGCCCAAAAGTTGGAAACCCCATAGCCCCAATCCTTAAGAGTAATGTGTAGGGAATCCCAGCACTATTTGGCCTTAATCCAGTTTCCAACTTTCTGGGCTTACTGTAGGGTTCAGGGCGTCGGATTTAGGGTGGAGCCTAAGTAGGGGGCGAGAGAATTGGAGACTGGGAGCTGCTGACTGAGGCTTACAGAATTCTTTGACATGCTGGAGAACTTTTGTATGGGCGTGCATGTCTACATATATATATATAAATATAAATATACATATAATATATAGATATATAAATTTCATGCATGCATGCATGCATGCGTGTGCATATTAATTCTCTTCCATCGATACGTACAGGGGTAAGTACCTTTCCGCGTATTTCTGGACATCTTAGCGGTTGCAGCTTCGCGAACTTGAATGTAAATGCCACGTGGTGTTGTTTATGGGCCGACTGTCTCAGCCTGGAGGCAGAAAGTGCACAGAGCTGGGCGGACAACAACAATCACGTCAAACTTGTAGACAAACATGAAACCAAAGATATGGAGCCTGCAGAACCGAAGTAGTCTACTCCCTTTGCCGACGTTTGCGGGACCAAGTCACAGCATGCTGCTATCGTGCCTATTCTGTCTGTCTACCAGGCTCTACATAAATTACAGTTAATGGTAATCAAAGTAAATGTCGTGGTCGCTTGCAAGAACCAATGCTACCAACCTCCAACCTCGACAAGAATTCCAAGCCCTACCGGTTTAGGGTTTAGGGTTTAGGGTCTACATCTTAAACCCTCCTCCGAGGCTCGGGCACCCGTCATCTCCACTTCGCTACGCAGCACGGTCCCCACCTTTCGACGAGGACGCAGAAAAAAACCCTCAACCCTAAAACGCAAACCGCGCTTGTGTGGCTTTCGGCGCTTATTTCTTCGGCTTGGCTTTTTATCCCAGGGCTCCGGCTCGGTTTCTTGATTTCATTGTAGTAGAGTATACTTTAGTAACACAATGTAGTATAATATATTGTAGGATAAGAGATAGTAGATTCAGATTATAGTAGATTGAGGTGAGGATTCAAAGGCTCCGTCAGGATTGCGGGCGTAGCTGCCAAGATACTAGAACAGGGAAGCCTTGGTATACACACAACCTTCCTAAACCCTAAACCCCTAAGCCCTAAACCCCTAAACCTCTAACCCTTAAGTCCTAAACCCTAATCCCTAAACCCTTCTTCTTCAACATCAGCATCCCTGGGCCTCAAAGCCCGAGATGCCCAAATCAGCCGAACCCCATAACCCACAGACAAAGTCTGAAACCGTATTAGGGTTTAGGGTTTAGGGTTTAGGGGTTTAGGGTTTAGGGGCTTAGGGTTTAGGGTTAAACGCCAAACCCGTCAAGTAATCATACCCCCCCCTTGTCTAGTTCCTGTATAGAGTAGCTTGTAATATCTGAAACCGTAAACGCCATAATCATACCCCCTTGTCTACACAAAACCCTCTTCGAATCATGAAGGTCCCTATATTGAAAGCCTAGGGACCTGAATCACTGAGCTTCCATTTCACCCAGAAAGTCCTACCTCTTAGGGCGTTGGCCGTTCAGGGCCGTAAGAAAGGTCTACTGAGGCTTGATACGGGTTTTTTGCAAGGCCGTAGCCGTAAATCATTTAAATGGCGGGGACATTCGGGCCGAATTTTATTGGCTACAGCGATCATCTTGTCATCAGAAGCCACTACTGAGCCCCCTCCACAGAATTGGACGGGAAGTGCCTCTGAAAACATGCCTCGGAGATTCTTTCCCCTGCAGGCGGGTGCGCTCTCAAGCGGGAGTTTCAAGATTTCGTGGCTTGAGCTATCCACTATCCAACGAGGCCGCAAACATTGTAAGGTAGTTTCCCTACAAGAGGTCAGGTTGGAGGAGCTTAAGTTCAAGCGCTGTAGAGCCGCAGTGCTAGGAACCGTTGGGCATGATTGAGGGTTCCTTGGCCAAAATATTGCCTGGAAGTCTGGAAGATCCATTCGTGCCACCAAACGAAATGAAACCACCAGCGTGGCTCGGCTACCACTCCTGCAAGCACCGCTGCTGCTCTACTGCTGCTTCTCGATTCTGTTGCTATTGCCACGACAAATAGGGCGACAACAAGGCAGCGCCGGTTTCTGCGACCCGTCCCCCCCCCCGTGCTGGCTTTGTTGGGCATGTCTATTCTGCGTTGTATATACGCATAGTATCTGAGAATATAAGTAAAAGGTTCCTAAATAAATGACTTTAGCGACAATGTATCTCATATATATATATATATATATATATGATATACAAATACATATACATATACATATAGATATACGTATACGTATACGTATACGTATACATAGATACATAGATACATAGATACATAGACATATACTATACTTATACATATACATATACATATACATATACAAAGACATATACATGTACATGTACATGTACATATACAAATACAAATACATATACATAGACATATACATATAAATATACATGCACATATACATATACACATACGCATACACATACATATACATATACATACACATACAATATACAATATACAATATACATATACATATACATATACATACACATGTACATAGACATAGACATCGACATATACAGATACATATACATACACATTATACATATATATGTATATATGTACATGTACATAAACATATACATCTACATCTGCATCTACATCCACATATTCTTATACACAACAACGTCGCCACTCTGGGACAACGCGAAGGCCATCATTTCGAGGGCCGTCGCCTGGAAAGTGCGTGTAGGGTTTAAGGGTCAACGGAGGGAGGCATTTTCGAAGCTGCGGGGTGCTACTCCAAAACTTCTTCAATAAGGAATGTGCCTCAGATCTTGTTTGGGTGCCTACTATAATTTATGGTAGNGAGGGGGGAGGGGGGGGGTGGTACGAACGGTTCTCATTCACGTCCCACAATCAGAATCGACTGCTGGATGAACAAGGGCTGCCGAGGGTTTTACAAAGGATGCAAAAAGTTCCTAAATGGCAGTCAGCCAGAAGCCTAATCTCGCGAAACTGCTCTGCGAGTAGCCCCTCTAGGACGACCAAGCAAGGAACGACCCACACTAATTAATCCTGAACATCAACAAGGGAAGACTTGCAATGGAAAAACCGTGGCCAGTGTACAGAGTTTTTGTGTGTATATATACATGTATGTGTTGAGCATCTATACATATAATGTGTATTCCCATCTCTGTGTGTGTGTGACTCCAAGCACATATACATGTACATGTACATGTACATGTACATGTACATGTAGATGTAGATGTAGATGTAGATGTAGATGTATATGTATATGTATATGTATATGTATATGTACATGTATATGTATATGTATATGTATACGTATACGTATACGTATACGTATACGTATATACGTATACGTATACGTATAGGTATGGGTATAGGTATAGGTATAGGTATAGGTATATGTATACGTATATGTACACACATGCACACATATATGTAGGTATGGCTGTACGTATGTTTGTACGTATGTATGTACATATGTGTATATACATAAACATATGTATATATATACATGTACATACTCACATGTATACATACATATATATATATATATATGTGTGGCCGAACACGCGCGAGAGAGAGAGAGAGATAAAGGGAGAGAGAGAGAGAGAGAGATAGAGAGCGAGAGAGAGAGAGAGAGAGAGAGAGAGAAAAAGAGAGAGAGACAGAGAGGGACATACAGACCGAGTGAGAGCGAGATATGCCAAAGCCCCCAAAACGCCCGCCTGATGCTCCAAGGGAGGTTTGCGATGAAGATGCTGCGGGGTTTTGGACCTCGTCTTATCATCCGAAAGATTTCTTGCCGTGGGGGCGGTGCAGTGTTTAGGGATTCGGGCATCAGGGTTGCGGCTTAAGAGCTCTGTTGCTTTCTCAAAGCCCTTGGCGTCGGAGCTACGCTTGTCCATGGTTGCCTTCAGGGGTCGTGGTGGACTGTGCAGTCTGCGCATTCGTGAAAAACAGTATGCTTGTTTCGTCGTTCATGGCTTTTTTGGGCTGAGGTTGCGCTGGGGCGTTCGCGGCGGAGACACTTGCTAACCCCGAATCCCAACATCGAAAATGAAAACTTAAGCCCCAAACCATCAACGCCCGGAGCCTTGAATCGTCAAGCCCAAGCTTGAACCCTCAGCCCCGAAAGCTAAATCCCAAACCCCAAGCCTCTTCGGTTCGGACCTGTCAAACTCAAGATGTTCAGGAGGTTTAGGGTCTAGGGTTTAGGGACTAGGGCGACTAGGGTTTGGAGGCTTAAGGCTAAAATTAGGGTCTTGGTATACCGTTTAGGCTTTACGTTTTAAGGTTTTGGATTTGGGCTTCAGGGTTTACGGCTTGGGGTTTAGGGCCAGGGCAAGCTGTGACTAGCACTGCATGGCCACCGGGTGGTTTAGGGTTTAGGGTGTCAGTTACGATTGACGGCTTGCCGGGGTTTTGGTCCGCATTAAATTATTAGGGTTCAGGGTTGAGGGTTTAGGGTTTAGGTTCTCTTCAAAGGGGTTTCAAGGTTTCGGGATGGCAAGACAAGCGGGAGTTTCCGAAAATAGGGGTACCTCATTTTGGGGTCCTTATTATAAGGATCCTACTATTTAGGGTACTATATTAGGATCCCCTATTTTCGGAAACCCCCAAGTTGGAAACGACATCGAAGTATCTACACTCAACCTCCCGGGTCGGAAGCGAGGCGACCTTCGACTTAAGGGGCTGAGTAGCCTCGCCCAAGAAGGGTTAACCTTTTCAACTATGGTAGGCTTATATGAAGAAGTGTAACCTTTTCAATTATGGTAGGGTTATATTAACCTTTTCAAGTATGGTAGGACCATAAAAAGGCACCCAAAAGGCTCAAGGTTACCTGCTCAGCTAAAAAAGTAAATGTCTTGCAGAGAAGCGTCTTCTGCCGAGTCCTGGCATGCAAGTTTTCAACCCCACGCGACCCTGCAGTAAAGGATTGAAAAATCCTAAAGAGTCCTAGACCCAACCCTAAACCCTAAACCCAGCCCTAGACCCTAAACTAAGTGAGGGGGCTTCCCTCGAGCGTCAGACCCCGAACGCTTGGCCGAGGGCCTCACAGCCCGAGCGCCCATACGAAAAGAGCGGGAAGCGGAGAGGTGAGGGTTAAGCCTCACCGGTTTGTCCTGTACAGGCCAACGTATATGGCTTTCTTTACGACAACGTCAATACTCAATAAGGGTCTGGCCGTATCCAGACCTCCCTTTAGCGTAGCTAAAGTATAACCCCGAACTCTCAACCATTTCCTCTGGAGGTCGTGCCGGTTTAGGATTTTAGGATTTAGGGTTTTAGGGTTTAGGATTTTAGGATTTAGGGTGTTAGGGTTTAGGATTTCGGATTTTAGGATTTAGGGTTTTAGGATTTAGGGTTTTAGGATTTAGGGTTTTAGGGTTTAGGATTTTAGGATTTAGGGTTTTAGGGTTTAGGATTTAGGAGTTTAGGATTTAGGGTTTTAGGATTTAGGGTTTTAGGATTTAGGGTTTTAGGGTTTAGGATTTTAGGATTTAGGGTTTTAGGGTTTAGGATTTCGGATTTTAGGATTTAGGGTTTTAGGATTTAGGGTTTTAGGGTTTGTCGATGCTCCGCGCACACCACCACGCGAGACGTGTGTTGCGGTGTGCGCCTAGGTTCAACGCTCTCGCCCTACCCGCCCACCCAGTCTACGACCTTTGTCGGGTTTAGGGTTTTCATTGAAATAATTAAAACATGGGTGGCGAGTCTCCTGTCCGGAGGGCCCGCGTAACCATCGGAGCCTTGAGAACCGCTCCTGAATGCAGGGCATTAGTCAGTCAGCCCCAGTGCCTGGTTGAGGCCGCAGCCCCGGGTTCCACTGGCCGTGGTTGCGGGACGCCCGCATGGCCGCTGCTACTTGTTCGGCCTCCTGACATTGAACGCTCGTTAGTGCAAAGCTTTGCTTCGCAGGGCAGCGCATCCTGGGCGTCCGTCGTAGCGGCTTCGCCGAGTCGTCTGTGGACACCTTTCCATCGGCCTCTAGGGCCGGGGTGTGCAAGGTACCGTGCTTCGCACCTCGCAGATACCATCCTCTTCGAGGGCGGCGGCGTAGTCGAGCTCCTGTCAAAAGCATGCGGATGCGGGAACCGTCGCACACTCTTGGCACGTGCTTGCGACGTCGCCTCCTCTGTTACGGCGCGTTTGTAGAGTACTTCGAGCTCCCCTCGAAGAGCTTCACGGGCCTGGCAAGACCGATGCCAAGCAGCGCCTGTGTTTCGAGAGAGCTTGCAAGGCCGGGCTACCTCCTTCTCTTTCTTGGCCGCTGCTGCCTTGGCTTTGGCCTTGCGCCGGTACGTGGTGTGAAGTCGCGCGCGCGCGCATGCTCAGCCTCCTGGGAGTTTTTCTCTTCCTGCTTCAGCTTAGCACGCGCCTCTTTCTTCTTCGTATTTTCCGTCTCTTTCTTGCGGCGCTTGGCCTGGTGGGGCGCAGAATGCGTCTCGGACGCCGAATTGGTCGCAATCGGACCGTGCCTCCACGGCTGTGGCCGCTTTGGCNGGCTGTGGCAGCTTTGGCTGCTTCTTTTTCTCGCTCTTCTTTTTTGGCCCGGGCAGCGGCTTTTAGCCGCATTTTCTTCTCCCGGGCCCCCTTTTTGGCTTCCTTTCGGGCTTGTTTCTCTTCGAGGGAAGCGCCCTTGCCGCTCGTCCAGCCGGCCTCATGCTATTTCAACTACTCACAGAAGCATGCAGCACAAGGAGCGGTGCCTTGTGCTCGGCGGACTTCCAGTGAAGCCAGCCGTCGATGAGGTCCCGGAAGGCTTCAAGGGGTTTAGGGTTTAGGGTCCCCACATTGGGCTCGCCTAGAGAGCTCCAGTTCAAGGCACTGATTGCTGTGACCGCAGATCTCTTCGGAATGCACGATCAAATAGGCTTCACAACAGCAAAAAGGAAAGGGATCAACCCGGAAACCCTCGGAAGACGAGGGAGAGAGCAGGACCTCCTAGGAACACTTGTGATAAGCGAATGAAACAGTTAAGAGAACTCAGAAAAGAAGAGCTCCGATTAACGCCGAACGCTCAGTGCCTAAGAGGCTTGGGATCGGCCTTGGAAGCAGCCCTGTCTGCTTCACCCGTGCGGGCTCGACCCTGTTCCTCACCTCGGCAAATACTTGGGATTTTGGCTCCACGTTACGGGAGTTTGGCTCCACGTTACAAAGGCATGCTCGGCCCGAACAGAGCAGCGGCTACCCCCTTCCCTAGCGTCGCTCTTTGAAGTAATCTAAGCAGCAAGGATCGGCGCATAAAAAAAAACATAAGAAAAAACCCTAAACCCCAATAGAGTATAGTGTGGGGGGCGCGCGACCTCGCATGACACACCCTAAACCCTAAACCCTGAACCCGAAACCCTAGACCCTAAACCCTAAACCCTAGACCCTAAACCCTATAGCCCCTGAACCCGAAACCCCAAACCCTTAACCCTAAACCCCCTAAACCCTAAACCCCCTAAACCCCCTAAACCTTTAACTGGCTCGAAAGGGAGACAACGGGCCTGCCGAAGCGACGCCGTGCCTCCAAGTCTCTTCCGCCGCAGCGTGTCCCCAGAAAGAAACCCCAAAATCACGTTCTGCGCACCTCGCGAGCCAGCCTTGTCCTGGCCGCGTCTGTCATCAGGCGCCACGCTCTTTGGACATCACTAGGCAGACAGTAGGGGCCATCGAACCTGGTAACATGCTGTAACAGATCCTCGGCACTGCTGGTTTTCAGCACCCTCTGCAACATCTGCCCGGTACATCTAGCCTCAGAAAAGTTGGGTCTGTACTTTACACCTAGCGCGGCGTCCGTCCGCCCAAGCTCTCTCAGTGCAAAGCACTTCTTTCTTCGTTGCGGCCACATGGAACGGTGCGACAACCGCTCCATCTGCCGAACCGCAGCGACAAGATTACCAGTAAGCGCTCGGAGACAAACTGGTTGAAAGAACTGACGGGGGGCTTGCTCCAGCCTAGCCCCGTCGCTCAGGCTCAGTGGAGGTAGCACACCTGTGCACAAGACGAAATTCACAAGAAGCTCCAGATGGCAGGCGCCAGCTTTGGCCCGCCCGGTACCTTCGTCTGTAGCCCACTGCAAAGAACGGCACCACTGCCACAATGGCCAAGTGAACCACGGCGGCCAGGAACACGCAAGTAACACCTCCCGGCGAACCTCCGGCAAGGAGAAACTGGTCCAGGGGCCCGTAGCCAGCTGGCACCATCTCTCCAAAGAGCAATCCTCCAAATGACGCTGCTCCTGCTGACTTCCAGTCCCATCTGTATGTAGCTGATCGTCTCCTTTTGTCTCCGCTCGCTGCAAGGACTTCAAGAGGCGATTTTCTTCAAGAGAGAGCCGTAGCAAGAAGCGCCAAAACACCCACAAGGCATCACGCTGGGCGAGCTGCCACTCCGCAGTAGAAGCGCACCCATCCTTGACGATGTCGAACTCCCGCTCCAGGGCAGCTTTCGCACTGATGTCAGCAAGATCATTTCCAGCCGCCAGCCATTGCTCCATGCCCCACAGTGACTTCAGATCCTTATGGGCCTTAATCTTGTGCACTGTGATATTGTCGGGGCACACCTCGGACAGTTCCACCGCCAGGTCAGGCCACATGGGGCGGGCACCCTGTTTGATTCTCTCCCATTCTCGTAGCGCAACTTGACTGCCAGTCCAGATCTCCGCAGCACAATCTGCTGCACAAGCCGTCCGGGCCGCTTGTAATATCGCACATATTTCCGCGCGGTGAATGTTCTGCTCCCCAGGTAACAGTCCCATGGCATGCACCCGAAAACACTCAGGCAAACTCCCCGTCCGCCGCCACTCCGCGAGGTACTCCGGTATCTCGAAGTCAAAGCCTGAGAGATCAATTATCACTGCCCAGCTAGCGCGGGAGGCAAGTGGCAGCGTGGGATGGGCACAGGAGCCATCAGTGAACATGCGGAGAAACCCGCGAGGACCAGGTAGGCCAAGTTCAGCTGGGAGAGGCAGCGGCGGCAGCAATTGCCTCGTATGGAAAACTAGGCGATGGACCTCAGTATCCGGGGGGCAAACGGCGAAAGGCCCATGGATCCAGTGGGGCCAATTGTCTACCACATAGTCAAGAAAGGCCTGTACCGGCGCGCGCACACTTTGCAGGGCCGGACACTCAAGAACTTTGTGGCGTTTTGTCTGTTTTGCACCGCACATCAGGCACTCTGCGCCACATTCATCATCCCACTTACTTTTGGCGGCAGCCGAGCTGAAACCCCCCACGACGTGGCAGGCAATCACCCTTTGCTCGGGGAGCGTGAGCTTCCGCAGCAAACGACCCGTTTCCTCCGGCATGGGCGGGTCAAGCTGGCCCAATCCATTGCGGTGCCGTACGTGCCCGACAACATGAAAGGCCCAAGCCCGGTGGACCATACGATGCAGCTCTTTGGGGCGGCATCTGTCAAGGAAGAGACGGGAATTATCTGGACCCTTAAGACAGCCAGTCACGGACAGGGAGAGGCCCAGGCGGGGCAGGCTCATTCGAAGGGCCGTGGCAGGTCCACAACTGCGGTTCGAGGCGGTAGGCTCTGTGGCCAAGGCAAGAATTGACAAGGCTGTATCCGGCATAACCTGAAAGGCACGTCGTAAAGCAAGTAACTGTTGGCGCACACAGTAGGCCTGCGGGTCCTGCACCTCTGCAGTCAATGCACCTAACGCCAGGAACGGGGAGGCAATCTTACTCCGTCCAACAATTGCAAGGGAAGCCCGGCCGCGCAGCTTCTGAAAGAAGGTCGTACAGTGGCAATGGCTCTCACTGCCATAGAGAGCCGATGGCCACACCCCGCGCTGAACCATGGAGGCTTTCTCCGTAACCGGACGGGGTTGTTCGTGGAGCCTGTCCAGCTTATGCAGATTGGACTCCAACCGAGCATCTCGAGCAAGTGCATGGGCCCGGCGGTCAAAGCAGTAGACAACCCCTAAATCAGTTGCAGCGGAGACACAGGGCACGGGTGTTGTAGTGGGGAAAAGGTCTTGGCCGGCCGACCGCCACCAAAGGCGATCCGCTCGCGACACGGCCCAGCAATAGGACTTCTTCCAGTCAACCGGCAATTGGAGGGAATGCAAGAAATCAAAGGAAACCTCAAGGTTTTGGGCCATGGGGCCGTGGTCCGCAGAAGCCCACGCCCAATTGTCCACATAAGTGTCAAGTTGGCCGGGGCCCGTCTGAAGGTGGTGGGCGAAACGACACACTGCAGCCATAACCACAACGCTAAAGGGATCTCCCTCCGGTGCACCATTGAAGCATGCCAAGCCAGGGCCTATGTCACCCATAAAGCATGGATGTCTGCGGACTTTGGTCAGGCAGTTTAACCAGAAGTCAACTTCAGGCGAAGGCACGCCCAGGCATCGAAGCATGTGGGCACTGGGCTGCCACGGTAGCTGGTTGAAGCATTTAACCAAATCAATTGACACACCTATGCGTCGACGCTTGAAGACCAGGGCCAGCTCAATCTGATGCTGTTGGTTATAGCTAACATCCCGGCAGGCACTGTGAGGCATGGATCCGGCCACTGTTCGGGGGAACTGAGGCTGCCATTGCTGCAGCACCTGTCTTGTCAAGAACGAGGACCAAATCCGGTACAGTGTGGAAAAGATGGTGATAGGGCGGCTTTGCCGTATGGAATCCGGTACCGCAACCTTGGCCAAAACGCAGATGCGAGCTCGCAGCAGGTGGGCAGGGAGACCACATGTGATGGCCTGGTGAAAGATATGACACAAGACCTCAATGGCAGCAGTGGACAAGAGTTTCAAGTCAGTGGGGGCCCAGCCGCAAATTCCGGTGGCCTTTTGACGCGGCATCCGCTGAATGGCCGTGCGCCACAAGTCCGGTGCAAAAGACCGAATTTGGATTTGAGCCGCAGGCACCCCTTTCCTTTCCAGCAGGGCCAAAAAGTCGGGCCACGCTGTCTCATCCCTGCAAGCAGCCCCCTCATCTCGCTGCCACAATCGGCCCCAAAAGGAGGAAAATGCGCCGTGGAGCTCAGTGGCCGTACACGCAACAAAGGACTGTGCGAGCCGTCCCTCCTCAGGAAGACTGGCGCCCCTGATGGTGGCGGCAGATTGGTCGACCCGGACAACCTCACAGGGCAGGCCGTTGAGCAAGGCAGCACCCGGGCACTGCACCGCAGCATGCGGCGGCAAGTAATACACGGCCTCCTGGGAAGAACACTGGCCTGCACGCTGCACCTGTAGCTCAACCTCACAGGGCACTTCAGTAAATGGCGGGTGCTCCGGAGCACGCATGGCCCGGAAACCTTCCTTGGAGGAGCCGCCCGTCCCATCCAAACCAACCCGGTACAGGAAGGTCTTGCGACGCAACTTAGCCTGCTGTCGCACCAAGCAATCCGCATCATAACGAAGGTACTGGCAGAGGTCATGCAACCAATCCCACTCCGGGAGCTCTGGGGAGAACGTGCAAAAGTGAGCAACTCTGAGAACCCATTCGGGAAAGGAGGGCGGGTAGCCCTTGGCGCGTTGCACCGCAGACCACTCCCGATCTAGTTGGGCCCGAAGGGCAGTCGGGGCAGCAGTACTGCCGGACCGCAGCTTCTTGAGGCCGGACAAAAGGGTCTGGACCCGTCGAACCTGTTTGACCTTCAGGTGGCCCAGCACAGAGGTGCATTCCTCATCAGGAGAGTACGCGCCGTGCCAGGCAGGGCGGACAAGGCAGGGGAGTCACGTTTTTTTAGCTCCCTCTCGCGGCAGCGGCCTCTGTAGGCCCTGGGCAGAGTGCTGTGCGGCATCCGTACGGGATCAGCCTCATGTTGTCGAGCCAGGGCGCTCGCAACGGCATCCTCTGCCGCAGCCGAGAAACTGAGCAAGGCAACGTTGATATCATTCACCGAACTGCACATTAAGGCCTGTCGCTTAAGAGCCGGGGCACGGGTGGCAAAGGCTTTCTCAAACAGAACAGGATCCGGGCCGAGGTCAGACCAGGGACGCGGCAGGTCCCAGACGTGTTTGCATGGGCGGTTCTGAAAAGTGTCAAGCCCGAACCGAAGCGGGGCGTGGGAATCGAAGAGGTGGACATCAGAGAGCACTTGAGCCCCATGCCAATGTGGCACCAGTGCCGGGTGGATCAAGGCCGTATCATGCCTGGTGCTGTTCTTACAGGTCGGAGGGAGCTCAACACCGGTCCGGTGGCGGTGAAGGTGGAAGGCCTCTTGGTAGCCCAGCTGGGCAAAATCCTGTCCAGCCGGCAAGTCCAGGGGAGGGCAGTTAAAATCACCAGCCACAATGCAAGGCACCGCAGACGTGGTGGCTCGTGAAAAGGCCATCTGAAGCAGCGTGTTGGTGTTTTCCAATGCGTCAGGTTGCGACCGCGGGAAACCATAGACCAATTACACGTATCTCCAGGGCTCCCAACCGGACAAAACCGTCCACCAACCTACAAGTATCCAAAGCCTCCTGAGGCATGGCCGGCTGGGCACGGCGGCACGGCCGGCGAGACATGAGTGCAACCCCACAGGCAAGGCCACGCATCGTGCCCTCCGGGCAGCTGTCACGGTAATGGCAAGGGACAGGCTGTCCCCACACACACTTATAGCCAAGGCGCCGCATGGCACCAGATGTGACCGACTGTGTGCGGTCCACAGCAGAAGTTTCAGACAGGACCAAGACATCGGCTTGGAGCTGGCCCAACAGGGGCGCTTTATGAAGTACACTCGTAGGGTTCACCACGGCAAAGAAGCAGATTGCGGCATCCGGGGCCGGGGTTGCAGCAACCTTTGCTTCAGGTGGAGGCCGTGGGGCCTGAAAGAAGTCAGAGAGTCTCGTCTGTGGCCCGGGATGACTGGCCTCTCCGAAACGGAACCCGGCCCAACAAAACCTTCGGACCACCGGTACGCCAAAGTGCCCAGGCCAGAGCACAGACAAGCAGGAACGTGAGGCGAGAAGGCCGCTATCTTCGTAGCGGCCGAAAGAACGAAATGTGCGACTAGGTGGCACGGAACACACTTGGCTCTCAGGCACATGGTCACATGAGACTAGAGAGAACCTTACAAATTGGCAACAGCTGCCACGAACCGTGCAGCGAGAAACCCCTCCCCCTATGAACATCTCGGAATGCCGGGCATTCCGAACAAGACGATGCCAAAATGGCACAGTGGCGCCTCCGGGGCGAGGTGAGAGTCACAAGTCCGGGTCGGACTTTCGTGGTTTCTTGTTTTCGTGGCAAGCAAGAATCAGGGCCTTCAGCTCCTGCATCCCATTGTTCATCTGTTGCTCTTGCTGGGCTTGGGCGCTCCGCAGGCCATCCAGGCTCTGCTGGAACTTCAGCTGAGGGCCAGCACCCATGGTATGGATCTCAGTCCGCATGGCCTGCATATCATTGGCCGTGGTGAGGCGCTCCTGCTGTCGTTCCTGGGCAGCCTTTGTCTGATCGTCACGCAGCTGCTTGATACTGCTCTCTAGCTCAACAAGCCTGGCCTCTGTGGTCTGCAGTCGGCCAGCGACCTGTTCCGCGACGGCAGGGGTGGCTGCGAAGGAAGGTCGGGCCCGATTGGCCGGCTCCCCTTTGCCTACAGTTTTCGACGCCCGGTAACTGCTCCAAGGGTCGCTTTCAAGCCACGGGTCTTCAGCCGTCGTGGACCCTGGTGGGGACGGTCCTGTCGGCAAGGGGCCACCCGCTTGGATGACAGGGGATGGCACAGTACGTGTGATGAGCACAGCTGTCTGATTAAAGTGTGTCGTGAAAGCTGGTGGCTCAACCTCAGCACCTAGCAGCCAGAAGCGGGGTCCTAGGGCCTTCAGAACTTTGATCGGCCAGTGCAGCTTGCTGGCCCATTCACTCACATCCTCAGCCGATGTACCTGCTGGGAAGGGCCCCGCCTTGAGTGTGAGCTTGACTTGGACGGGCGGAGGGACGGCAGCGCCTGGACGCAGCTGGCGGAACACCTTCTCGAAGGTTGCGGCAGCGACGCGCACCCCAAATTTGGCCTTTGACCTGACAATGCCGTGCTGTTCAGCCACCAATGCCGCCTGTTTCTCGGCCTCACCTTTATCTCCCAACAGCCACACCACAGACCATCCGGGCAGCAGCTGTCGATCCCATGTGCGGGGGACCATGTACACCCGATTGAACCCGGACTGCTGGAGCAAAGAAGAAAGTAGGGCAGTGGGGACTTTGGCATTAAACCCGCACTGGTCACAGAGGTGGGGCTGGCTAGGGCGGCCCGAAAACCGAAAACTTCTGTTCCAGGGATCGCTGAAGGCCTGTGTGAAGCCCTTCTGTTTAAAGGCATCCGCCGCGGCACGGACAGGAGCCTGTACAACCTCTTGCCACACCTCCGGTGAAAAATCATCCTGGTACAGGGAGAAGCTGCAGCACGTCGTGCCCTTGACAGCAACCTCAGCTTTGTGTTCAACATACGGCACCACATCAGTGGACCCAACGTTGTGGAAACAGGCCGCAATCAAGTGGCGGTGTCCAGTAGCAACATGGCAAGCCGGGGCACTAACCTTTCCGCCACATGACTCCGGATCTGGACAGACGTGGCCAGGGATCACTACACATAGCGCATCTGATTCAATGTTGCGGAGCAAATCGAGGTCAACTGCGGAAGCCTCCGCAGCGTCCAACATCAACACACCAGTGCATGAATGCGTGGCAGCCTGGAGAATCTCAACGGGCTGATCATCAATCCCCACCCAAGAACCAAATTCAAGCTTGAAATCTCTAGCCTGGATATGATTCGTCCGTTCTAGCTTGTGGCGGCGGACGGCTTGCTGGAGTCGCTTCGCGGCTTTCTCAGTGCGGCTGTCCCCTCGAGGGAGATGCTCCCCAACCGTGCCCGCAGCATCCTGCAGTGCGTTCCACTGCACCGTGGTGTTGGGCTCAGACATGATCTTCAAGCAGGCCGTCGCCCCCAGCTTGGGGAGCAGGCGATCTACTGTTACAGAAGCCTCAGGCAGGCTGACCCCTCTCTCCAGGAGCAAACTGGCCACACGGGTTTTGGCCAACTGCTGGTTTTCATCCTTGACCCCGCCGCCAATCATTTCTGGTAACACCGTAATCAGCAGGTGTCCTGTCTTGCGCACAACACTAGCCCGAGGCAACGCACGAATGTCCTGCAGCTGGCTATCCTCAGCATGCGGGTGTGGGCCAGAGAAGATGCGCGCAACCGACGGGAGGGAGCTCGCAACGGAGGCAACGCGCCACCACTCAATCAGATCCTGCATCCGCAGACCGCCGGGCAAGTCCCCTCGCACAATCTGCAGGCGACTAGCTGCACTTCAACCGCAATGTTTTTGTCTGCAGGCCGCTTGGCTGCAGCTTGTTCGAGGCTGGCAACAAAGAACCACTGCCTGAATTGGCCTTGGAGAAGATCCGGCGGCATGAGGGGCCGGTCAACAACCGGCGTCATGCAAAAGGCGATGGGCTCATGCAGCTTGGGAGGAAAACCCGTGACCTCGGTCGCCCAACCTACCGCCTCAATCAGCTGGAAGGGGAAGCACACCCACAGCTCACAAGCCCGCTCCGGTGGTGCTCGCAGGCACATGGAAGCCTCCAAACGTTGTAGCGTAAGCTGTGGCAGGACAGGGGCCAGGCAGCTAAGCGAGAAAGGCGGAATGTCTTCGTCCTCACTCAGTGCAACCATGCAGGGACCAAAGTCAGCTGTGCCCGCCAACCGCTGGCCCATCAAAGAGAAGATGCCAAGCGAACAGTCTGGCTCGGATGTGGGATCCAACTCACAGAAGATGCTTAGGAGCTGTGACCACGTGCGGGGTCCGGATTGCTCCAACAAGAAGGCACCACACTGCGTCAGAACCAGGCAAAACCCAGCCCCGATCAACCCTCCTATAAACCCACTACAATTGAGCTCAGGGAGGCAAGGAACCTGCAGGGCGAAAGAACCGGCATCCTTCCACCACGGCACAAGATTCTCCACAGACTGTTCCTGGTGTCTGGCCGGAAGCCCGACGGCTTCAAGGAGGCGCGAAACCGGCATCGCATGTGGCACATGGAGCGTGTGCTGTCCGCCGCCCTCAGCACAGAGCTGCACCACGTGGAAAGCAGCAGGCCGCGGGACTTGTAACAGTGCCGGCTCAACCGTCTGCATGGCAGCAATCACCTGGGGCACCTGGTCATGGCGGCACAGGATCCAGCCGCCTCGGACGGGCATAAGCACGGTGTTTTGGCTATGCAGCCGGGCAGCGAGGCACCAGCGGGTTGCCTGTACCATTTCCGGGGCAGCTGGCAGCTGCATCAGTCGACAGGCTTGTGCCAACGCAGCGGCTGCATGTGGCACAGCTATTGCATTGCCCAATAGTCGCATCTGGTCCTTCACGGACTCTGTGAGGAAAATGGGCTCCGTTGCCCCATGGATCGCAGCAATCTCGGGGCCTGCAAAGAATCTGAGGCCAGTGGGGCCATCATACAAACAGCCGTGCAAACCTTGCCGTTCCAGCATGCCGCTGGGAAGTTCATGTTGCGATTGGTACTGAGCCATGAACACCCCTGCACAATCCTTATCACCCCTCACCCTGTACGAAACTGGGGTCTGCGGCCGGGCGCCTGCCCTCGGCGGCGTCGGGACGAGCCAAGGGTCCATGTATTGGCTCAGCACATCTGTCGGCGGTGTGCAAGATACCAGGATATCTTGTGGCAGTGGGAACATCACCTGCGCCAGCGCCAGGCTTTGGCGTCTGACGTGCGCCCAGAAACCCTGGTCAATGCACTGGGGAGCAACAGCATCAGGCCGGCCAAGCACAATGAGGTGCCGCAGTCGCTGGCCTGGGAGCACGTCCCTCAGATTGACTGTGTGTTGCCACATCACCTCATAGCCGCACTCGGCCCAGGCACGCATGACCTCTGCGTATTGCTGATGTTTTGGGAAATACTCGACTTGTTCCAAAAGCACAACAGGGACCTGATGCGCACCTGCGAGGTCGGCGGCTCGGAGCAGCAACCGGCCGTCCTGGCTACTTAATCCCGACCCAGTACCCGCCCGGGACCACGGCTGGCAAGGCGCCGAAACACAGAGAACCTGAACCGGAAACCTGCCAAGCGTCCGAACCCACCAATCCCAATTAACATCGGCACACAAGTGGAATGTTTCACTGCAATCGGAGGGCAGGTCGTCGAGCTCGGTCAGGGACGCAACTTCGCGGAAGCTTGTTGCCCTACACCTGAGCATATCTGCACACTGCGGGTCTATGTCCAGAGTCCAGCGTACATGCACAGGCACGTGCTGTCCCTGGAACACGCTGCAGGCCTGTGCCCACCCTGCAAAGCCACCACAGAAGAGTTCCGCAACCTGAAGCACTGTGCCATCCTGCATCTTCGCCGCGGCCACGACCGCAGAGCAAGGGCCAGTGCAATCCAGAATTGGTACTTCCCCGTCAAAGGACACAACCGACTGTAGAACTTTAACAGGGCCCTCAGCGGCCTGCACGACCGCCCAATCCGCAGATCTGAAGATTACAAGCGCAACCCGGCGGTGGCTCGGTGCACCAGTCTGCGTTTCCTCAAGGTATGCCCTGGTTAAGACGCGACTTCCTTGAAAGACGGGTTCCTGAAAGGGCTTCACCAGAACATTCACACAGGCCCCTGGGGGCAAGTACTCTAATGACTGGCAAGTCTGACAAAGTCGCTTCCACTCCCAGGCATCGATAAAAGAAGAAGATTCTTCAGTAGAGGAAAACATGGCCCAATTCGCACTCAGCCCCGCTAAGCAACGACCTCGCCCCGTGTAGGCTTGGGCCCAAAGGCTCCTAAACCCTAAACCCTGAACCCTAAACCCTAAACACAACTAAGGAAGTTCAACTTGAGGTTCAGGGCCTTGGCGTCGTCATCAAAAGGTCCGAAACCAGCGAAAACCCAAAGACGACCAGGGCCATGGCACAGAAACCCTGCCCTGCGGCCCAACGCAAGAACTCGCTCAATTTTCCAAACCCCTAAGACCCGAGAGATCTCCAAATCCTAAAAACACTAAAACACCAAAATCCGCTACCCAAACCTGGGAACCAACACGCTAATAGGCTAAACCTCCCCTTTCCAAAAAAAAAGGCTGAACTCCACATCCTGTCGCACCACAGTCCTACGCCCCAAAAACCACGGCGTCCGTCCTTCCGGCTCCTTGTTCGAAGCCTG
Organism: Symbiodinium sp. clade A Y106; assembly: GCA_003297005.1. Taxonomy (NCBI): domain Eukaryota; class Dinophyceae; order Suessiales; family Symbiodiniaceae; genus Symbiodinium; species Symbiodinium sp. clade A. The sequence continues at coordinate 174,426 of BGNK01000739.1, read as the reverse complement.
GCAGCCAAATCGAAGGAAGAAGCCAAATCCCAGAAGGATATCGGTTTAGGGCGGGCTGTCCTACTCAGCGCTTCCATAAGGGCCAAAATGTGAGTTGCTGTAGACTTAGAGGTCACCACAAGGGCAACGTAAAGGGCTTCCTGCAAGGGTTCGAATTATGCAGCCCGTTTATGCAACCTCCGCAGTGCCTGGTCAGGTAGCTGCATTTGAGCTCGAATCCTGCAAACCGCAGTTGTGCGGTAAGTGCCTCAATAGTTAGAGTAGGTTTTTTTGGGGGCTGTTCAAATTTAGAATAGGGTTTCGGTGTGTATTTTATTTTAACTATAGAGGGACTATAGGTGATAATTATTCTCTTCAGGCCTCTATATCAAGTCCCAATTCTGCGCCGCCTCCACCGCAAAGAGTGGACCCCCTGTCAATGCGGCGGCCACCTTAGACCAAGTAACAGCAAGGATGGGGAAGAGGGGTTCAGTGTATCACAGGAAGTGCACATCAAGGATTGCAGGAGATGCTACGTTTCTGTTTAAGATGGAAGCTCCGGACTTTAAGCTTCAGAAGCTGAGAAACAGTCCTTCCCTTTGGGCCACTGCCGAGGGCATTGCAGGCTCCTTACCAACTAGAACATGGTTTCGGGATAATGAGAGTCTCTCAAACATCTTCGACGAAGCTCTACCTATGACCAAGGTACGCCCTCAACCTTAAAACCCTAAATATCACCAGACTCCCAAACCTAAACTCTAAATGCCCAAACTGCACAGCCTATGTCCCCAGACCCTAAATCCGACTCCCCACTCCCAAAAAACTATCTATATCCCTACCTATATCTATACCTATATCTATATCTGATCTATCTATCTATCTATATATATATATGTATGCATATACATAAAACAATGTATTTTATGACCTGGTATTATTTTCTTGTTCCATGTGATATTACTACTACTGTTATTATTACTACTAGTATTCTGGGCTTTTAAGTAACCAGGGAGAAAAAAGTAAAAACTTTTATTTCATAAGGGTTCCTTTAAGAAAAAAATTTTTAAAGTATGGTACTCCAAAGCCCAGTAGTTGTCATCAACCTACCTTTGGTTAGTAGGGAATGGAAGAATGGTAGTAATAGTAGTTATAATTGTACCCCATTCATTCATTCCCTACTAACCAAAGGTAAGTCAAGAAAACCATCCGCACGCAACCTCAGCCCTCCTAGGCTCCCACCGCGAGGAGAACAAGGGTGCACACGCGAGGAGATGCAGCTGCCCTGCCTCATGGTTTAGGGTTTAGGCTTTAGGCTTTAGGGTTTAGGCTTTAGGGTTTAGGGTTTAGGGTTTAGGCTTTAGGGTTTAGGGTTCAGGGAGTATCAGGAGGAATAGGGTTTCGGGCGTAGGAATAGGAGGGTTTAGGGTTTGGGGCATAGGAATAGGGTGTTGGGTTTTGGAATAGGGGTTGGGGTGTAGGGGAGTTTCCGAAAATTAGGGGTACCCGATCTGGGGGGTCCTTATGAGAAGGATCCTGCTTTTTCGAGTACTATACTCGTTTTTGGAAACTCCCTTTTAGGGGCCTTCTTACTTAGAATAGGGGTTCGTTTAAAGGAGTCTATATGAGGGTTACTATACAAGAACCTTTAAATAGACATAGGGATGAGCTTTCTTCTTTTGATGGCTCTTTTCCGACTGCATGATCCGAAGGCCAGGTTTAGGGCCAGGGTTGAGGGGTTTAGGAATAGGGTTTAGGGTTTAGGAAGCAGTATTGCATATCAGAGTATATCGAATCGTATTATGGTGCATCGCAGCAACAGTATAGTTATCGTAGCAGTTGTCTTCTGATTCTGAACCCTAAACCCTAAACCCTAAACCTGGGATTTCAACTTCGCGTCCTGGGCGACTTCAGGACTCGAAGCGAGCACCCGGTTTAGCGGAGGATGCCTCCTAGCTCAAGGCCCCAGTGAGTGAACCCGCAGCCAGAAAGGGGGTTGAGGGTTTTTTGGTGGTGTTGCGAGTTTCCTAAACCCTAAACCCTAAACCGCTCTTGGGTTCAGGTTTTGATTTCCGTTTTCGGGCAGCTCGGGGAGGGCGGGTAGGGGTTTAGGGTTTGGGGATTCTAGGGATTTAGGGTTTAGGGGTTAGGGGACTATACTTCCTTAAACAGGCCTTATTAGGTCCTTGTTATGCCCCCGACCCCCCCCCCTCCCCCTACCCCCTTAAGGAGAGATGTCTCCGATAGCCTCGTCGATTGCTCTGCCGGCCAGGAGCCGACCTAGGCAAGGGTTTAGGGTTTAGGGTTTAGGGTTCGCTGAGAGACTTTATTCAGTTGAAGCTTTGGACCTACGGGGTTTTAAGGCATCGAGGCCATGATGGTTTTAGGGTCCAAGGCTTGTAGGCTTTTGCATGTTCATCTTATATGTGATTTTATCGTATTATCTAACCCTAAAAAAAACCAGACACGTCTCCGATGAGAACTAAAGCGTAACCTTTGGGATTGTATTGGGACTATAGTACCCAAGATTTTGGGTTTTGGGGTTTAGGGGTTTAGTGGTTTAGGGGTTTGGGGGTTTGGGGGTTTGGGGGTTTGGGGGTTTGGGNGAAGAGGGAATCCCAGGGGCTAGGGTTTTAGGGTTTTGGGGTTTAGGGGTTTAGTGGTTTAGGGGTTTGGGGGTTTGGGGGTTTGGGGGTTTGGGGGTTTGGGGGTTTGGGGGTTTGGGGGTTTGGGGGTTTAGGGGTTTAGGGGTTTAGGGTTTACTTGTTTTCCTACCCTGCTACGGTTTCGGATTCCGACTCTAAGGCGGCACAAGAGGGTTTAGGATTTTGGGGCTTTGAGGGCTCAGAGTTTTGAGTGATTGTCTACATTGTGACTTCACAAGGATTTCGGGTTTAGCGTAGGCAACATCAGCGTTAAGATTTTAACGAAAAGATGGGCTTTTAGGGATTGGGGGGCCCCGGCTTGGGCATTCAGGGCTTCGGGCTCTGCTTGAGTGTGTGGGGTTGAGCTCAGCTAGCTCAGCTTCAAGTCGAGCCGAAACCGGAGGCTTGAAGGATCAGTGAGAGAGGTCGGGGTATTGTGGATTCTAGACCTTCAGGCTCGCAGCTCTTTTGGCTCCGGGGTTCGGGTGCTTCGATCAGCCAGCCAAACCTTAGCGAGCCTTGGCGTATGGCTTCCGTAATTTGTGAGGGCGTTTTTTGGTTCACCTGCTTTCTCTTGCTGTTGATGTGCTCAGGGCCATCTGACCCAAACTAAACTTTAAAGCGCTTGCCTGAAACTTGGCTCAGCCATGAAACCGAATATTATATATGCTCAGGTTCAAGATACCAGAGGCCCCATCGCGAAACTAGAGCTACAAGAGCCCAAACTCAGAAACTTAAACCCCTAAACCCAGAACTTCCAAACCCTAAACTCTAAAACCCTCAACCTCAAACGGTCTTTCGGGTAAATGCAGATCATGCTGTCTGAGCCATCGGTCGCCCCAGTTTCAGGGTCCTTGCTTTTGTTCGCTGCTTCTGCTGCGACAGAGGCAGATGCAGGCCAAGTCAACATCCAGTTTCGCCTATCTTTGGAATCTTTGGAGGTTCAAATCAAGACCCTACGAAGAAGCTTCCAAATGTCTGCAGCTATGTGACTTGGCATGCGCAGGTGAAGCACTACACATATCTACAAAGCCAAAGCCTAACACCGGACGGAGTAGGCATCCCCTTTCGACGGCAGGCGGACTGTTTTCGAGTATAACAACTTATTCGGAATCGCGATGCCCAAACCTTGAATCGGAGACACGACCTGACATGAGGTGCTGGCAGAACCGATGCCGCCAGTAATCGTCCAAATGCGCCTAAACGAACGACAACCCCAAGAAATGTGCTCATACTTCTTACTGTTGGTGTTGCTGTGGTTCTTGTCGTTGTCAGAGCTGAGATTGACACTGGTACTGTCAGTAGTACGCAAGCTTTGTCCTCGTTGATACTGCTACTGCTGCTACCGCTATTGCTGCTGCCATTTCTGTTGATGCTTTAACGGCTGTCGCTATTAGCCTGAACTTTTCCTGCTGTTTCAACCGATGGCTGCTTTTGCTATCACTGTTGTGTCTACATAGTCCCATTGTTGCAACGACCATTGGGTTCCCTCTTATGAACTTCAATAACCATAGTTAGAGTCCGCGAAAATTCGCCAAACGCGGGGTTGTGTTCACGATCTACTGTACAGGCTCGTGGCGACCGAAGGCGTGAAAATTCCCGCGCACACGTGCCGGGGTCGGAAAATGAGGGTCCCACGCCTTGCCATGGAACAGCATTAAAATCGCCACAGCAGCAAAAACACTAAACCCTAAACCCTGCACCACAGATAATGATAAGAACCACAGCAGGGATGCTACAACGACAGCCGGAAGAAGGGGCAACTGCGATACCCAACACATCCCAACACATCGTCATTAAACTCCTGTTCGTTGCGATAGCCGTCATCGACCCCACCGGTGCCCCAACGACGACCCTCGTCATCACCATCATCAGTGTCCTCACATCAACAATCGCCATCACCAAAACCATCATCTTCATCATCATAATCACAATCACTATTATTATCAGCGGCGTCACCGTCATCATCGTCGTCATCAGTGTCACCATTAGCCTTATCAACATTGTCAACATTGTCAGTGTCGTAACATCACCTTTGCCATGGCATCTACGGTTCAAGTATCTTAAACCCGAAACCCCTAAAGACGGGCCGGGGCTGAGGGTCTGCCTCTGGATGTAAGGCTCCTGCCTGGAGCCTTTGCCGGCCGAAAACCCTGAAAACCCTAAACCCTGCACAGAGGCTGCCGGGGCCCTCCACATAATGAGTACGGGCACCTCAAGCGCACAAGGCCTTGACTCTGCGGGGAGTATGAGGATAGATCCTTCCGAACAGAATAAGCACAATTACTGCACTTACGTCTTGCGTGCATGCATATCTGTTTGCATGCATGATACACACAGTCATTCGTGCAGGCGTGGCATGTCCGTAAACAAACATGTCTGTGGGTTTGCACCCCACCCACCCGCACGCAAGCACGCACACAAATACATGCACACACACACACATCTGCGCGCACACACACACACACACCCGCGCACACACACACACACGGTCGTGCACGTCTCTCTCTCTCTCTCCTCTCCTCTCTGTCTCTCTCCGTCTCTCTCGTTATCTGCATGTATACATATATTTTATGCATTTGCCTGAAGGTGTCCAGATCGGTCTATCTATACATGATTGAGCCTGATAAAAATGCATACTGCATCTATACGCCTTCGTATATCTGCATCTCTGAGTGTTGGAGTCTGTGTGTATACGCATGTGGACACGCATAGTGCGACATACATCTGTACGTACGTGAATCGAAGGCCTTTCGGAGCAAGGTGCACCTACTTGTAGTATCTGAACCTTTCAGATGTACTCGGATCTCCAAACTCCGTCTCACTGAAGCTTTCGCAAACCGTAAACCCTGATCTTAACCCTAAATCCTTAAACCTAAACCTCATATCCCAAATCCTATACCATAAAACGTCAACTCGAAACGTAAACCCTTATCTTTCGGAGATCGCACTAATCTCGATGTCCATCTGCAGGTCCTGCGCTATGGCTAGGAGTTCCCCAGTGGTGCCCGGGGTTACTAAGGGTTTAGGGTTCAGGGGCCCCAATAATTTCCCCTGGAGTTTGGTGCACTGATTTATACAACTCCCAAAAAACTTTTTAAGCTAAACCCTCTTTCTCATGCCTTTAAGCCCAAAGCTCGTTTTGTCTGACTAGGCGCAGATACTGCGTATAGTTGGAAAAGCTTTACTAAAGTTACTAAAGACCCTAGTTACTAAAGACCCTGACCCCCCAACTCGTAAGCAGAAGGTCTGTGCCCAAACTACCGGATCGTAGCCTAGGAAAGCCACCCGTTGCCTCAAGTACACTCGTAGAGCCGCTAGCTGAGGGTTGCTGCTACTGTTCGTCTAAAACCATCCGGTGTGGAATTTCGGTCGGCAGGGCTTTGCAAATCGAAAACTGTGGCTCTGAACAGACCCGCACAAGACTCCCCAAATTCTCCGTGACCAGCCCTAGTAGCCAAAACGATGTCGTGAGCCATAAGCCCTGGCACGACCCTAAAGACTCTGCGCGCATGCGAGATTGATACGCGTGTATGCGTCTAGGTGAATATGTAGTCTCACGGGTATGTACAAGCATGTAGAAGGCCAAGTCTGTGTCTGCTACTTACATGTGTATATATATATATATATGTGAACATATATATATATATATAACATACATATGTATGTATATGTATATATATATATATTCATGTTTGGGAGATAGACAGAGAAAAGCAGCAAGACTGAGAGATGCAGTTGGATTTGGCCACGGACTGGGACGGAGCAGTGATGGAGCAGTGATGGAAGCCATGGATGCGGTGTGCTCACCAGGTAAAGCAGCCTGTGTCGAACCCTTTGCGGATAAGGAACCCTGTTCCCCTCAATCCCATCCCAAAACCCCTAGGCTTGTGACCGCCGATGGCGTGGAATCATTGGGAATGATCAAATCATTTTTTCTGTGAGAAAGCTGTGAGAATCCTGTGAGCGGGGTCTGTGAGAAACCTGTGAGAAGTGAAATCCGGTTGCTCAGGGTCTGTGAGAAAAGCTGTGAGAAACCTGTCAGAAACCTGTAAGCAACTGGGGATTGGGTTCGGCCGCTGAACCCTTTCCTCACAGGTTTCTCACAGGCTTCTCACAGCCCGCTCACAGGTTTCTCACAGCCCAGCCTTGGCGGCCGGACCTAGGTCCGGGCTGTGAGAAACCTGTGAGCGGGCTG
>BGNK01000739.1:112525-167499 GCA_003297005.1 Symbiodinium sp. clade A Y106 | reverse complement strand
AGGTTTCTCACAGGCTCCTCTCACAGGTTTCTTACTGCTCACAGACCCCGCTCACAGGTTTCTCACAAGATTCTCACAGAAATAATTGTTTTACTCCACTCCAGTCATTCCAAGACCCGCCGGTCACAACCCTAGGCCCTAATATAGGGGCCTTAATAATTAGAATAGGGTTTTGGGGCCCAGTATACTGTAATTATGATAAGGAACCCCCAAAATAGTATAGGTAATTATTTGGGCCCCTTTATTTGGCCATAGTCAACCCCTTTAACCAAATGCCTTAAGAACTTGAACCCGAGGCCCAGGTTTTCGGTGCGGGTGCCTAGGCAACGCCCTCGAGCTCGTCATCCAGGGCCTCGTAAATCTGCTGCAGACCTTTGCAGAAGGTTGTCCTAAAACCTCAAGGCGTAGGGTTTGGGGAACCTGAAAACCCTATTCATGACATTTTAGGGTTTAGGGTTTAGGGCAAGTATAGCCCTAAGACCCTATTAATGACAATATAACCCTAAGACCCTAAGGGTAAGTATAGCCCTAAGACAATCCGAAACGAAGGCAGAAACAAAGGGGCCCGGCATGCTTTGGCCACAGCCCTGCCAAAAAAAAGGGATGCAGCATCTTTATAGGACCCTTTAAGGGGTCCCATAAGGACTACTATAAGGGATCTATGAGGGTACTATAGGGGGTTCAGGGTTTAAAATCTGAAGTTCGTTGTAAGTACTTGTAAGTATAGTTTCCCCAATAATTACCCTACTAAACCCCCTTATAGGCCCCTTTCAGGAACCCCTTAAGAAGCCCTCCCACCTCCCCGGAGAAGGCTTCAGGCTTTCGGATGGAAGACTTAGTGTTGAAAGCTTGGCGCGCTCTGCGGTGAACAGCAAAACACTAGGAGAGTCTCCGCCAAAGGCATCGCGAACTCGAGGCACAAACTCCTTACTTTCCGAGACTTTTATGGGCGGCTACCACAAGCTGATGTCAATCTTCGTGCGGAGCACGACATTCAGTAGTCCGGGTCTGGCTGAAGGAAAACATTATACGAAGGGTAAATAACGAGATTTTGCTTGTCGAAGCTCCGATAGAACAATGCCTCCCAAAATCATCAGATACCTGCATTTGGGCCAGATTTCAGCTCACCGAAGGTCCACTTCTCAATCACTCGTGGGTATAGTACAAAAATCCCTGAATCCTAGGTCCTATAGACCCTCAATCCTACAAACCTAAACCCTACACTACCCTAGGCTTTAAGTCCCAAATCCCTAACTCCTAAAGCCCCAGCCCTTGGCTTTGGAAGCCTAAAGTGCAGCCCGGGTTCTGGGCTTAGGGTTTATAGGGGCTTCGGGTTACGGCTACTGCAAGTATTAAAACCCCTAGGCCCTATGAAAACCCTACCGCAAAGCGCTCATAAAACCCTCTGCGCAACTCGGCATCTGGGACCCCAACTCCCCGAAGCCTAAACCCTAAACCCTCTGACCCCCTAATCCCCTAAACCCCTAAACCTCTACACCCCGAAAGCCCAACAACCCCTAAACCCCTAAGCCCCTAAGCCCCTAAACCCTAAACCCTCTGAGCCCTTAAGCTCCAAACCCTCTACACCCCGAAAGCCTAACAAGCCCTAAACCCAAAACCCTAAACCTAGCCCTGAACCCTAAACCCCCTTCTGCTGGCCAGGTGCGCTCCAGCACCTCCTCCTCCGCGTCCCATAAGCCCCGGGCCGAGGCCTTCTCCGAGAATTTATAAGCTTGAGGGTTGTAGGGTTTAGGGTTTAGGGTTTTAGGGTTTAGGGTTCAGGGTTTAGGGTTTAGGGTTTGTAAGTTTAGGGTTTTAGGGTGTAGGGTTTAGGGTTTAGGGTTTTAGGGTTTAGGGTTCAGGGTTTTAGGGTTGCTTGGGCGAGTTCGGGCTCGGCCCAACGCCCTGAAGTGCACAGTGAGCAGAAGCGTACCCAGAGCCCCCAAAACCCCTTAATTAAGGAAAATACCTTAAATCATATAAGGGATCCTATTATAGTTTAAGGTATATTCCTTATTTAAGGGGTGTTGGAGGCTCTGGGTACCCTACTTGCGCAGCTCATTCCGCAACACCCCTCATCGGTTAGCACTGAAACCTCTCAGCCCTCAAAAATCCTCATGCTGGATAAACTTTGTCAGACCTTACGGTATCCCGAAGCCCTAAACAAGCACTGCCGGCCTCAAGCAATCTGGACACGACGTTCCGGAATGCCTTTCGGGGCTTAGGGTTAAGGCTTAGGGCTTGAGGGCTGTGATTTAGCCAGGGCGTGGGGTTTCAGTTTAGGGTTCGAGGGACCTGAATTGCAAACTTGACAACAGCTTACAAAGGAACCGTGCGTAGTCAGGCTCCGTTTCAGGTTCGAGGTTCAGGAGCTAGCGGCTAGAGACTGTGTCAGAGAGGGGCTTTCATCTTGAAGCATACTAACAGAACAGCGTGCAGCTTTTTCCGGGAGCTCAAAAAAAGGCGCCATGTTCAGAGCCGTGAGCTCCCTGTTTCGAGTCATCCAAATTGGCGCTGACAGCCTTCCGAGGTCAAGGATCCACTGCGGCCTCCGCTCGAAGTTGAGATTTACGGTTTGCGGAAGGATCTCTGCAACGGACTATCAGTAAAACCCAAATGCACCCAGCCACAAACCCTAAACCCTAAACCCTAAACCGGGCCCCAAACCCACACCCAGAGTCCGAAGATTCGAAACCCCAAACCCAACACCCAAGACCCCCATAGTCCAAAATCCAGACCAAAAGGACCTAAAGCCCGAATACCACAAAAAACCCGACCCTTTAGGGGGTTTGGGGGTTTAGGGTTTAGGGTTTAGGGCTGAATCCTCCCTCCCCTCCTCAAAAAAACACAGGCACACACGCACACATTACAAAACAAACTTTCGCCCTTCCCCTCTTCCATCTAAACTACACCCAAAAAAAGAACTACAAACAAAAGATAGCATCGGCTCGCACCTCGGGGTTGCTTTCTTTCAGCCGCCGCGCCATGTCTTCGTCAAAAACCTACAGCAACTGGGCTCTCGGTATTTGTTCGGTGCGCCAGGGGCAGGGGATGGGGGTTATGGTATTTTTCATCGGGTTTCTAGGGGTTTACAGCGGCTTCTTGTGCAAATCCTAGCAGTGTAGACAAATTCTGTACCGGCTGTAGTAAATTTGATCAAGGTTGGGTCAGGCTTCAGGGTTGCGAGGACTCTACGGTTTCAGGGCTTAGGGTTCCAAGCTTCAGGACACGGTGCTTGAGGCGTACGGGTTTTAGTCTCACAGACTTCCTGGGCGAGGGGGATTGCCACGGTTCTAACATAATCCTACTCTGAAGCGCCTAACCCATGAATCTACGAGAGCTCGAGAGGCTTAAAATGCTGTGCCTGCATTGCTTACCGGGTTGAGGCTCATGTCTTAGGGTTAAGGCTTTTGGGAGCTGGTGGCCTGGATGGGCATGGAGGGCTTGCCTTCGAATTGCAGGCAGGATTTAGAACCAGTCCCGAACCCTCCCGGAAACGTAAACGGTACTTGGAGGTTCATGGGTAGTTCTAAGAAGAACTATAAATAGGGTAACTATACTTATAACCCATATTAGGGGACCTATAACCCAACTTATGACAACCACTGAACCTCCAAGTATCTGAAGCCCTTGACTCTTGACCCTGGACAAACTGCATGAAACCGACATTCATGTTCACGCCCTGTAAGTACCACTAGAAATCAGACACAAGCCTTGGAGACACCCACTGGGAAGCCGACAAAGATCGACTGGAAGAAACGTCTGAGACCACGGCATAGCGCTGGGCGCTCTGATCCCAGACCCAGTCCTGCGATCTCGGGCTAAGGGTTTTAGGGTGCAGCGTGCAGGGCCAGGGTCCAGATCAAGCTGTTCGGGGAACACAAAGGCCCCAACTGACAAGACCGAGGTCTTACATATCCCGCAAGAAGTGTAGAAGAACGGGGGGACTGGCTCTCAATTTACTCCAACCCTTTTGAATTCATGAAGTCTTACGTACTTTAACGTCGAAGCCCTACTGGAAACAACGAAAGACGCCAGCTGGAGGCTTCAGATCTTATGTAGACGTTCATTCCAGAGGTCTTTGTAAACAGGCTACTGCTCAAGGCTATATTGGGCAAAAATGCGTGGTGGCTTTTCCCAGCTTCGGACACTTGGAGCGTGTGCTCTGCACTTGGTTCCCTTTCAATAACGAATACCGCCACCACTAAACCCTGAACACTTGAACCTTAAACTTGCTTGTTCCATACCCTAGACTGGTATATGGATCCTAGTTGAGAGCCCCCACATGTCCGATACCACGTCATAGAAGGCCCGTTGTTATGATGTAGGGTATATCCAGAAAATCCGCCACCCCTCTTTCCTGGATTCGGGAGGGTAACACCAAAGTCCCAATTAATCTCAATAGAGCGCCCAGAAAAAGCAGGGGTAGTGTTGAATGACTGCATCACTTCAGAAATCTTCATGTCAGCACCAAGATTAGAAACACACATACTCCCAAGTATTGACAACCTAAGAACCAACTCAAGCAGTATCCCAGCAACGAAGGGGTGATCGAGGGTATAGGCTTAGGGTTTAGGGGCCTATGACCTAGGCTAAGGGGTTCTGGAGACGGAGGGATCTAGGGTTTAGGGTTTAGGGTTTAGGGCTTACCGGGTTGAGGGGAATGTAGCATGTCGGGTTTGCAATAACCGAACTCGAAGCAAGTGGCTGCAAATGGCGAACCATATATACCTTAAGACCTTTAACTTGTAGAGCAACCCCTCTTTATGCCTTCCTCCTCGCACCCCAAAACCTCAAAAGAGTGAAAGACAGGCCTAACCCTATTACCCTAAACCCTAAACACCCACCAAACCTCAAGCCTGAACCAAACCACCACCCACCTCTGCGAAGCGTGCGGTGCCGCCCCAACCCAGCAATGCCGTCATCCGCTGCGAAACCTGCAAAGAGTCCCGGGATAGGGTTCTTTTGGATTTTCGGGTTTCTAGAGTTACAAACCTCCTCAAGAACTCGAAAACCTTAACGCCCGCACCCTAAAGCCCTAAATCCCAAACCCGAAACCCTAGGCCAGCCTTCAACATATGTGTAGGGCTAAAGGGAGGCAAGGTCCTTGGAGCCCAGGCCTTGAATTCATCATGAGGGCCTTAGTACTTATGATCGGGTTCCGGGGTATATTGTATCATATAAGGAATATGAATATTACTGGTACTTTTTCAGGCCAGGGTATTCTCAGAGAGCTTTGACGGGGTTCGGATTTCGCGTTTGAGCAGAAGCCCTCCAGACGCACAGCATCTTCGAGCGCAAGCAACTGAACAAGGCGAGGCTTTGGAAGCTGCAAAGCCGAGATGCACCATGGAATTTGTTATTAAGTTTCATGGGTTTCGGAGGAACATGAGGGAGAGACCCTGCTTCTTCTTGTTGAGTGGCATTTCGCTACTAGGTGTGCTGCTGCCGCTCCTATCTTTGTGGCTTGTAGAGCTACACCGGCATTATCAATTCCAGCTACGAATTCGTATCCAAAGGGCAACGAAATCAAGCGCCTATCTTGACATGTCGAAATGCCGAGAACGACTGAAACAACCCATGCATGGGTAACAGAGAGCAACCAGAACAACTCTGATCGAACACACTTGGAGGGCTGTTTACAATGATGGGCCTGGCACCCTCAACTATATGTAAGGAATACTACACAATCCGAACCCGAAGGGACCAAGCAACCCCCCACATCCCAGTACATAATAGGCTCGCCCTTTCCGCAGAAACGTCCCAGCCACTGCCCACCTCGAAAGCTCCGCCGCTGCCCTGAGAGACCATGGCCTCATCAACGAAACAAGAGCATCATCACTGTATGCATTGTTACTACCATGAGTACTATTAGTATTAGTATTGTTGCTATTTGTTAAGGTCATTATTTTTAGTATGAGTGATATGACTACTGTTTGTTGTTATTGCTTTAATGCTATTATTTCTGATTCAGGTTTATTCTTGTTTTGATTTGTTATATATTGCTATAAATACATTGGCTTTTGGTAGTACAAAGTGTCTTTCTTCTGTTCAACAGCATGGCTTTTTCTTTGTTGTTTTCATTTATCCTGATTACTGTTTGAATTGTTATTACAATCATTTGAAGTTACGAAGACTATAATATTGGTATTTGTGATCATTATTCATTTGTTGTTATCATCATTTTACTCGTGGTGGTAGTTGTAGTTGTTGTTGCTCCTGTTTATTACTACTGCTACTAGAATAAGTATGTATTGTGGTTGTTGTTAGTACATAAAACTTTGTAGCCAGTATATTTTTATGTACTGTTATCATTATCGCTACTACAAGTAATATTACCTGTTTATCATTATTGCTGGTATTACTTTTCATATTTTTTCTCGTGTAATATTTATTCTTATTACGACTAATTTTGTTCCCAGTACCGTTATTATTTCTATTGTCTTAGTATCTGTTATTTGTATGCATAGTATCGCTTTAAATATGTATTATTGTAAAAAACCTTTAATACGAATACGACTATTCTAATACGAATACTACTATCATTGACATACATTTCTATTGTAAATATTCAATATTAGTGAGAATATATAGAACATTTATATTAATTATTCGCAATATTCATAATTATCATTGTCCATCTTCTTATTATGTGTTGTATTGTTAGTTTTATTATCTCTGTTGTTCCTGAGCAGCGCGAAGAGCCCTGATTATATGGATTCGTGTAAGGCTTGCTGTTATCGGACTGGGGTACAATTACAACTACTATTACTACCATTCTTCCATTCCCTACTAACCAAAGGTAGGTTCATGGATTTGCTGTTTACGTTTTCCTGGTGTCAATGATTGTTTCCAAACGGGTCCTGCAAGAACTTGAGACGGGGATTACAAGGTTTGGAGTATGCCGACATACGGTTCTAGGATCATGGATTGCGGAAAGGAACTTCAAGAAATCAGCACTGTTGAATAGTCGTCGCAGCAACGTACCTACGGGGAGGGTTTGGGGTTTAAGGTTTAGGGTTGCCGTCGTCGTGGTGCGTCGTCGGGGCAATAACAGGAGCAGCGGCCTCGCTGTCTGCGGCTCGGTGCTTGCTAAGGGAGGCCAACATTTGCTTTACGGTGAAAGACTGTTTCTTTTTCACCATAAGAAATGAAGGTTTTTGGCGCTCGGGAAAGATTATTGTCCCACGCTCTCGGCCCATTCTTATAGGCGTAGAAAACTTTGTGATTCCAGGTTCCGGGGGTTAGGATCTACGGCTACGGTCCATGCCTCGTATGCAGAAAGGCCTTCCCGGAAAACACTTCCGCCCTACATCCACAACACCAGAGTGCAACCACAACTCTGTGATTTCAACAGTTTCAACAGCCAGCACCGCACAGTCAAAGTAACTCTACACACAGTTCCACCCCGTAAGCCCCTTAGACGTAAACCTCAAACCGTCACGGGAAGGAAAGCCAGGATCGTCCCACCTCCGCCCACTTCGGGTTCAAGAGCTTGGTGCGGTATTCCATGCGCAAGACTGAGTCCAGCTTCCCTGCTATAAGGTTCATTAATGTCAAGGAAGCAGGTTGGGTTCACGGGGTTGTTTGCCTGCACTGTCCAAACTTGATGCTTATGCGTACGGCTTTTGATTCAAGGTTCAGGGTACTTAGAGACTCAAACACTCCAGTATCTCCTGATTGTCATTAGGGAAGGGTCGCGGGGTCAGCGGGTCAGAGCTTCAAGAGTCTATAAGGGCCCCTAATATAGTACCCTAAATAGTAGGATCCTTATTATAAGGACCCCAAAATGAGGTACCCCTATTTTCGGAAACTCCCATAAAGGTTAAGGTTCAGGGTCAGGGCCTCGGCTCCAGGGCAAATGGTTGAAGCAAGATCGACAGTTCTCTAAATTACGTACCAAGCCTACTAAGGGTCCCTTTAAAGGGATCTATAGGGATTCTGTAGGGGTATAGGGTTTAGGGTCTACTTGGAGGTTCATGCGTAGTTCTAAGTAGGGTTATAAGTAGGGTAACTATACTTTGTAACCCATATTAGGGGGACGTATAACCCACTAATAACTACCCCTGAGCCTCCAAGCAAGAAAGGCCAGCTGAAGCTGCCGCCACAGCAGGCTACAGTCCCCATGCAACCACAATATTGCATCTCATTACCAATGGGAACGTGGATAATCCCTAGAATAGGCGTTTGGGCTTTGGGGGGATCAGAGAGCAAAACTGTTTGAATCTGAAGGGTTTTACTCTACTTATCCTGAGGATCATAGTCAAATATAATCTAATTGTCTTGGCGGATCCTACGGAGGGTTTAGGGTTTAATAGGGTGTTGCAACTTCCTCGATGCCACCAAGAGGCTGGGCATCACCTCGCGTTGAGTCGTGTCCACGACGAGGGCCTGATCTTGGCAAAGGCAAGCGGACAGGAATCTAGGGGCCTTAATACTTAGAATAGGGTTTCGGGGGTGTAATATACTATAATTCTAACAAGGAACCCCCAAAATAGTATAGGTAAGTAGGCCCCTATAGTAGAGTTTTAACGCTTTGAAGCTTAGAGCACTGCCTGTTTATTTACTTTACTTTTATCTCCACACAAAGCCCAAACCCCACAAAATTCAAAAGCTAGCAGCCCGAATTCCAGACCCAAGACTGCGAGCCACCTAACGTTTAAAACGTAAACCCTACTTGGAGGTTCAGGAGTAGTTATAAGTGGGGTTATAAGTCCCCTAATATGGGTTATAAGTATAGTTACCCTACTTATAACCCTACTTATAAGTGCCCCTGAACCTCCAAGTACAGCGCAAAATCCCTCAACCGTAAACCCGAAACCCTGGACGGCCATAAACCCTACCTTGCAGGAAACCCCGACCCTCGTAAAGCCTATACACATAGCGAACGAAGACCCTTCGTTCTAGCAAGCCTAAACCCTAAACCAAACACCCTAAACCTAAACCCATACAATCCCGAAAAACCCTAAACCCATCAAAACCCTAAACCCTAAGCCAACCCTCAACCAAAAGCCCTAAACCTAAACCCGAAAAGACCCTAAAAACCCTAAGCCCGTCAAAACCCTAAACCCCAAGCCCTAAGCCCTAAACCCTATACCCTAAACTCTAAGCCCTAAACCCGACAAAACATTAAACCCTAACTTCCCTAAACTCCGAGCCTCGACCTTTTTGTCTTGGAGGTCGCCTGTCCAGTCTTCGGGAGGCTGCACTCTTTTGAAAGTCTGGGGGGTTAGGGTTCAGGGTTTAGGGGTTTAGGGTTTTAGTGTTTAGGGTTTAGGGTTTAGGGGTTTAGGGGTTTAGGGTTTTAGGGTTTTAGGGTTTAGGGTTTAGGGTCTAGGGTAAGTTACAGTCAATGCTTGCAGGAGGTTTTCCGTTTAGGGTTCAGGGTCTAAGGTTTGGGGTTTAGGGAAACCATCAGACTGAGTACTGCTGACAAGATCAATAGGACTCAGTGTAGCAGTAGCTTAAGCAGCTAAGCTAGCAAAACAAAACGCCTGCCAGTAAAATGCATGCCGCTCCTGGTGGCAATACCGGAAAGATCACCGTAATTGCACAACCCTGTGACAGCTTCACATTTAAAGGAACGCGCTTCGGGGAAGCTGATGGCAACAAACGAGATCGCAGAACTAATGCTGCCTTCGTAACATCCGACGACTGCCCAAATGTTGGGAGTGACGTTTTAGAACTGATTGTGTGACATATTCAGATGGATGTCAGGGCATCAGTTTGTGGCTGGATGTATCTATGTGAGGAAGAAAAGTAGGGGGATGGGCCGTGAAAACACCCAAAAGAAAGAACAAACCTAAACCCTAAACCCTAAGATCCAAAGGTCGCCAAGTTGCTCATCCGCCGGACCATGGCCCCTGAATTGGCGTAGTACTCCTGGCGAGATGCAAAAACTGGGCTCTTGTTAGGGGATTTAATTTAGGTTACCATAATAGGGGTCCATAGTACGCTAACTTAAATTAAATCCTTTAACAAGAACCCAGAAAAAACAAGAACAAAGCTAAAACAGCCAAAAAAAGCCCACCCTAAACGATTCAACCCAAAACTTAACCCTAAACCCTAAACCCTAAACCTAAACCCCAAAGGCCCTGACAAAACCCCAAAGGACCTCAGCAACTCTAAGGCCCGAACCCCAAAACCCCAGCTCTTTCACCGATCTGGGTAGTTCTCTAAAGTAGGGGCCCTTTGTAGGGTCCTGTTTTATAAGGCTGCCGTACTATATTTGGGATCTAAAAAGGGGCCCTAATTTAGAGAACTACCCATGTGCGCGTTCATGTCAGGATTTTCAGCCCCCCGAGTCTCGGATCCTATCGACCAAAATATTGATCTGGGGGCCTTGATAATTACTTGGAGGATCGGGGGACTTAGTAAGTAGATATTTTAGAGACTTATAAGTACGATAACCGCAATTAGGATCCCTTCTAGGGTACTTATAAGTCTACTTACTATCTACTTACTAAGTCCCCCGAGCCTCCAAGTAGCCCTAAACCCTAAACCCTAAACCCTAAACCTAAAGAACAAAGGCCCTGGGGTACGTTACACTATAATTAGCTATAGTTAGACATGAGGAAGCCTAGCGAATACTACTACAGCAGCCTTTACCTAAAGGGCCTGGATGTCAGTGAGGCCGTATTCCACCGAGTCCGTCAGCTGCACCAAGGACCCCGCAGTGCCCAGAAGCTTGTCCAGGACCTACCGACTTCTGGCTTGGGGCTTAGGGAACATGGGGCTTTAGGGAGCTATAGAGGGCCTGCAGAGTTAGGGCTTGGTCTAGGCTAGGGTTGACAGCATAGGGCCTCAGGGGGTACAGCTGGGTTTGGGGATCCGGGGTTTCACTTCGGGATGTTGTTACGAAGGTAGTAGTCTGCAGTGGGCAAGGCAACACTTGTCTCCAGTTCTTCTTGTCCAGCTTCATGAGGTTAACCTGTGGGAACAAAGTCAGTGTAGCACCGCCAGAAAAAAGACTCAATCTGCGAAAACCCGTCAACTCCAAAGCCCAAATCCTAGATACCTCAACACAATGTTGCGGGGTGGACGACTGAGAAACTCGGATTCAGGTGCTTTCGGGCTTGGAAAAGCGTCTCGAGGCATCTCGCCGGAAACATAACATAAGTAATTACTTTGAGGGCGCTTTTGAGGGTCTTATGTTGTGCAAACCTATGAACTTACTTTGGGCTACTTGGACTGTCATGTAAAACAGTCTCCAAACACCTAAACCCTAGTTGATCTTAATCCCTTAACCCTAATCCTAATCACTGAACCCTAAGCCCTAAGCCTAATCCCTAAACCCTAATCCCTAATCCCTTCAAAAAACCCGGTATCGTTTCACAAGACCAAGGCCGCTCATTGAACCGGGAGAAGGGTTTAGGGCTTGGGGTTCAGGGTTTATCCCCAGAGCTGGATTCAATGTAAGCAGCTCAGTTGTGCAAGACGTTGGCTGTTTGGTTTCTGCGGAAGTTCATTCTTTTGTGTTTCGGCTATAACACCCGTATAACAGCCGTAGAACACCCTTGTAACTTATGACCTTTTCCATTGCTGCTGGGGCCCCAGCGCCCGCCCGGCTTTCGCCCCGCTGACGTCGCCCGAAAGCAAAGGCATTCCTTGAGGCCCAGGTCTCTCCGAGCTCCTTTGCACAGGGTTGAAAGGGTATTTGGGTTTGGTGTTCAGGGTTGAGGGTTTAGGGTTTAAGGGGTTTGGGGCTTGGGGTAAGAACTCTGGGGCTTCGTATACTTTACAGGTACCTTTTTTGGATTTTACCTTCCGGGTTTTACACTGGGGTCTCCTGATTTTCCAAACCTCCGAATTTCCCCGAGAAAATTGCGCGTTGTCGTTCCCCAAACGCCAGACCCAAACATGATTTTGAGCTTGCATCCTTCTCGTTCTCCCAATTGCCCGCGACGACGCGCTCATTCCTGAGGCGAAGGAATCAGGGTACCAGACTTTAGGACTCTGGGGTGCAGGGTGTTTCATTTACGTTGTAAGGTATAGGTTCAAGTACAAGCGCAATGTTTGCGAACAAGGTTTTGTAAGTTTTAACGGTTCAAGCTTGAGGATCCCTAGACTGGAAAGCCCCAAGCTAAACCCTAGCTTAGTATGGGTTTCGAATTTCCACGGCTTCGCGTATCTAGGATGCGGTTTTTCTTGTCTGCTATCAGCATCAGCTCAGGCTCAACCACATTAATGGCATCAAGAACAATTCTGGCAGAGGCCATGACAAGCGGCGGTTCTTCAAGTCGATTTTGACTTGTTCGGAAGTCCGAATACAACTAGCATACTGCTGAATGGTTCGCATGAGTTGAAAAGCCTTGCCTGTCGTGGTAGACCCTGATCCGAAACTACAAAACAGGCCTATTCAATGCGTGGGGTGCTGTAAAGGATGCTACCATAATGAGGAAGAGGATACGATTGCTTTCGTAATGAGGCAGAGGATACGATTACCTGTTTTCCGAGCCTATAAGGCCGAGGCAGCCGAGATCAAAATGGAGAATCCAGGATTTCGGGTTTAAAGAAAGTTTAAAGTTTAGGACAACACGAACCCCGATGTGTCAACGGCACAGGGGCTCACGGCTCAGGGCTTAGTGACCAAATCCGGCCCTGAACTTCGAATTCCGCCGCTACTTCTGCGATTCACCTGAGCCTCTCGTGAAGCCTTTAATTACCTTGAACCCTTACATACAAGTCCGTAGCCCCAAAGCCCCTTAGTCCCTGAAAGGCTCCAATCCTCCAAACACCCCTGTAAGGACTTAGCCTTAGCTGACCATGAACCCGCGCCCCTCACACCGAAAGACCTTAAAACTCAAGAAAACCTAAACCTTAAACCCCAAGTTACCCGAAACCCCCAGTTACCCTAAACCACCAGTTAACCTAAACCCTACGTACCCTAAACCCTCAGTTACCCTGAACCCCTAAGTTGCCCTAAGCCCTACATTTCAGGGGCTTCGCCCGTGTGCACCAGCACATTTTCGGTTATAGCTTCCGAAGCGACGGCTTCTCTTTTTTCTTCCGGGTTGCAACTCATGTAAAGCTCCTCGCGGACGTTTCGCTGCGATTTATTTAGACTTTTTTCGGGCTCTCCATTTTGCTTCCGAAGCAACGACTTCCAATTCCTCTGCGGGCGCTTCACGATAATTTGCTTGACACTATTTTAACGGGTTGCAATCTATTTAAAGCTCCATGCGGCCTCTTCACTCCGATGTACTTAAACCTGTTCGCACACTCTTCCATTTTTCTTTTCTGTGCGCGAGTCAAGCTCACAAGGCGCGGTGGATGATACCCAGGGCTTCACAGCGAGCTTCGAACTCAGGCTCGCTGCCCTGACTTGTCGCAATTGCCATTCCTGCCAACACCTCTGCTGCTCGTCTTCCCACTCCTCTTGAATAAGGGGGCGGCCAATGACCAGTCCAGCTCCAAGCTACGGTCTGTTTCCATCCACATTGACAGAGTGGAGTGTCGCGAACATGTTGCAAAGTACTTGGGCGTGCGTGCCGGGACCGTCACAGGCAACAGTTTCACAAAGTTCCTCGAGGTGATAGAGCAGCCGGACGGCACGGAACACGCTTGGTGCAGAGATGCAGCATTTCAGTCCCTAACGCACGGTTCTTCGTGCATAGTGAGTGCTGGGATTCGTTGTTGCGTGGCCCTGAGTGTTCAGATAGCCTATCTGTACATTCAGAGCCATGAAGCACCGAATCCCAGCACTCACTATGCACGCGACAGATAGCTGCGACTGTATGTACATGACCTTTCAAACACCTTGCTTGACACCCAGACCAGTTTCGACTTGCTCTTGTCGCCAGGCAGAACGCTCAGGGACTCCTCGCAAAGTTACTGTTCAACAGTGATTCAACAGTGGTAAGCCAGGGCCCGGAGAGGCACTCCAGAAGTGCGTCTCGCATCTGGTGTAACTTCCAACATAACTTAACCTACACTCCCGGGTTCTCCAGCCACTTCAGACGTTCTGCACTGTGTAGGTCTCGTAGCGGGTGAGCTCGGAGTGGAGGATGTCATGAAACAACACGGCGCAACGGCTAGCCGCGGCTCCGCAGGCGCTGAACGTGAAGTTCCTTTTGCATCCCGCTGCCTGAACACGGATGCGTTGCTTGAAATCTCAACTTTTATATTTCGCTTGGTGCATCTGGCCAGATGTCGAAGTCCTCCCCACTTGTAGATCTTGAATCAAGGGCGAACATAAGGTAGCTGGGCCTTCTTTGCGGCTTTTCAATCCAAGGGGAACATAAGACATAAGGTACCTGGGCCTCCTTTGCATCCTTCAGTTGAGGGCGAACATAAGGTACATGGGCCTCCTCGGTAGATTTCGAGCAAGAGCGACCATAAGGTACATTGGCCTCCTCGGCAGTCTCCCAATCAAGGGCGAACCCAAGAATTGCGTTGCTCTGCGGTCCTTCATTCAGGGGGAGCATAAGGTGGAAAGGTTTTTTTGCAACTTCAGGAGCCAGTGCACTAAGGCTCAGTCGGTGCTACGGCAGCCAGGTTGCATGTTGCAGTGTCTCCAATTGCGTGATAGGGCAATCCCTGCGCGGTAGCCCAGCTTCTTCAGTCGCTGCATGCTGAGCCACACCATGCCCAGATGTTCGCCCATGTGCTCCTGGATCCACTCTTCAAAGTTCGCAAACGTGTTGTGTCGCCGGAGGGCAGGAAGGTGAAGGCGCAGTCCCAGTTTGCCCTTGGCTGGGTGTTTGGTGATCCGCATGGCTCGTGGGGCGAGGCCCGTTGCTTGCATATAACTCATTCCTGGTCGTCCGGCGCAGTAAACTTCTTCGGCACATCGATTTGCGGGCCAGGAAAGCACAGCAGAGGAATTGAATGAGGTGTTCATCTGTCTGTAAGAAACTCAAAGCGGCACGCTTCGTATTGGCGCAAGCCTTGCCGCACAGACGTGGCATAAAGGTCGACCTTTTTAAAGTTTTGAAAGCAGTGTTACGGCGATGAATTTGTCTAAACGCCACGCTGCGCTGGCGAACCCTTCGCCCTCAACTTCTAAATTTAAATTACCCTAAACGCTATAAGCTCTTCACGCCGAAAAGCACCAAAGAGCCGAACTCCCCGGCAGCGTTGGAAAAAATCCGCGAGGCCGCGGCCTCCTCGTCCTCGCAAACTAGAGCAGGGCGCCGGGCTTGGGGTTGAAGGATTTAAGGCTTTGGGTTTAGGGCTTAGGGTTGGGGGCCTAGGGTTTTGGGTTTTAGGGTTTGGGGCTGAAGGTTTAGGGTGTAGGGCTTTGGGGTTTAGAGTTGAGGGTTTAGGGCTTTGGGTTTAGAGTTTAGGGCTTAGGGTTTAGGGTTTAGACCCAGAGCAGGGTGCCTGTACAGAAGACTAAGAGGGCTTTGGGCGTGGTGTTCTCGTAAGCCAAAATCGGGGTTCTTGATGAGCAGGATAGGGTATGATAGGGTTTCAAGAGGGTATTATGGTGTCTTATGGGGAATTCATATAGGATGTTTACTGTACGTATGTCGGGGTATGTTATCGTATAGTTATGCAAGGACTATGAAGAGATATTTTTGCAATTATTATTGTTCCTAAAGAATCAGGTCCCGAGATGACCGTAGTTGACCGTACTTTTCAGGTGTCAGAGTGTAGCGGCGCCGGAATCGCCGGGTCCGGGTCTGTCCTGCTCCTGCTCCAGAAGCTCCTCAGGGCTCCATGTTTATTTGGGCTCTTTGGGTGACTGCGGGGTTTAAGGCTGCTATACGGTGCTAGAAAAAGGATGCTATGTGGCTGGTTCTTTGGTTAAGCGTCCGGCTTTCGCGGTCTGGGGTGTAGCGTTTCGGATATAGGGTCTAGCTAATACAGGGGCCTTAATAATTAGAATATGGTTTTGGGGCCCATTATACTATAATCATAGTAAGGAACCCCCAAAACAGTATAGGTAAATTATTAAGGCCACTATATTGCAGGGTTTAGCTAGTTATCAGATCGCGGGTTCAGCTAGTGTTCAGATCGTTGAAACGCTCTCCGGAGTCTAGCCCCTGTTCCGTTCTATCGAGCTAAGTGCTGCGTTACCGCTGCAGCACCCATCGCTTCGGTCAATGCCCAAACTTTTGCAGAACTGCATTGGTATCAAGTGAGTGAGAGCTGGCAAATAAGAGTAAAACCATCGCATCGTTTGGTTCGCAGGCCTTGCAATACTGATCGTGCAGCTACCTTGTATGTTGTTGAACGGCATGAATAGCGCTGGTGGATAATGCTTGTGTTCGGCAGTGGTAGCTTGCAGTCCATGATCTTGCCATCATCTGAACATCATATTGTCTCCTCAGCTCGTTGCTTATGATCTTGGTGCATTGCTGTCTTGACATGTGATGGCGAAGCGCCTAATGCGCACCCATGATTACTTAAATCCCCTTCCTTCCCTATGGATTCCAGCAGCTTGTAATATTCATCAGAAATCAGGCGTCTATCTTGAACCATAAAAACACCCTAAACCCTAAACCCACAAGTTCAGACAAAAGCTCCAAGTAGTGCTTCTTGACGAAGTTCATCTCAGGCGGCTCATCCGCTCTCCTCGGAAGACGCAAAGGTGCTCGCGGGTTGTTTAAAGGTTGGGGGTTTAGGGTTTAAGATTTGGGGCTTCAGGATTTCAAGCTTCAGGCCTTTTCAGAGCCTACTGGCTGGGGTCGCGCCATACTAGACTGCATCACAACAAAAGAATGCCAGCATACTGCATTCTGTAGCACAGTGCCAACCCTTTGGCGAGAGAACGTTTAACATTGGACATTCGGGTCAGTGGAACCCAGTGTTTTCGCGCAGTACCGCAAAACATGGCCTTCGCAAGACTCCCCGAAGCTGAATCTGAAGAGGTTTAGGGTTCAGGGTTTGAGGGTTTAGGGCTCAGGGGCAACTGTTGAGGGCGCCGAGAATCGCAGCCCGCTGCATCATGTCGTCCAGAAGCTCCTTGTCGTCAGCGGAATTCCAGAGCCCCAACCCTAGAACGAAAGGCCCGACCTAGACCAAAAAGCTGCAACCCAAAGGATAAGGTTTAGGGTTTAGGGTTAGGGTCTGGAAGTGTTTGAGTACCAAGAATTGAACCTAAAGCCAATCTCCAGTGGCAACACGGCATTGCATCTGAAGATGTGACGTTGCTCATGCGTTCAGTAGGGTCGGGATTGCACGAATGCGCCCGAAGCTTGCGCGGAACTTCTGAAGCAAACAAGAACCTTGATGCCTACGCCACCAAAGCTTGGTTGCTCTGAAGCTATGTTGCTTGCTTGACTGTGGGAGCTTGTTCGAAAGCCCAAAACACTTTGCTGTAAGGTCGTGAGGGTGTTCCAGGCTTGTCATCCAAGAGATTAAAGGGGCTAGTTTGCGTGTTTCTTCCTTTGGGAGGAGGGGGAGGTGGGAGATTTGGGCCATTTGGGCATAGCGTTTTGAGTATCTGGGTGTGTGGCACGGGTTGGAGGGGTTGGGTCTACGGTCGAGTTAAGAACAAAACTGCAACAAAACTATCCTCCTAAGTTCAACTTGAACCCTCGGCCCTACTTCAACACATCGATTCCAAGTTTTCTTTCGGCTCAGCAGGAGAAGTTGCTGGCACATGATGCCAAACAAATCAACAGCACGAACACTTAAGACATACGGTTGATGGACAAAATCCTGCATGACCCATTATAAGGAATATACCATAATTCCCATAGTTTAGGGTCCTTAGGGTCATGCAGGATTTTGTCCATCCCCCGTACCAGCCCGAAACCCTCCCAACCCCGAAACCTTGCACGTGGCCGGAGGGGCCATGCCAGAAATGTCGGCAGGAGTGCTCGTCACCCCCCGTGAAATCGAAGCCCACACTCCCGCAGAGGAGACCCTGCAAGGGTATTGAAGCCCCGACAACCGCACTTTGAACCCGAACCCCAAACCCTGAGCCCTAAACCACACCCAAACCCTGTAATGTAGTGGGCTTCATATACTTCGACTAGGGTTTGGTGGTATATGATACTATACTTATAATCAGGAACCCCCCAAAATAGTAAGCAGGTAACTACTAAGATCCCTGTATTTAACCCCAGATCAACCCTTAACCCCACTAGCTTCCGAAACCCCACCGAGGTTCCACGATGTTGGCGAAGGAATCCCGGAAGATACCGCCTGGGGATTGTGGATCTCGGTTTAGGGTTTAGGATTTAGGCAGTTTAGGGTCTACCTAAATCCCCCAAAGTAGGTAAAACAATGGCCCAATACCTATAAAAGGCTATTATTCTACATACTTTGGGGGTCCAGGTACTTGGGGTTTAGGCAGTTTAGGGCTTCGGCTTTTCAATTTGGGATCTACTTAGGATCTAGAGCTTTTGTGAATCTTCCGGGCTCAGGGTCAAGGGGTTCAGGGGCTAGGAAGGCGTCTCTTGGGTGTGAGCTACGATAACCCCGCATATAATCGGTCCTATAACCTACTAATATACAGGTTCGGGAATCGGTCCTATAACCTACTATTATACAGGGTCGGGATGGTTTGGGGGGGCTACAGGTTGGGTTTGGAAAGCAAGGATTGCGGAGCTTTGGCGCCCTTGGTGGGTGTGCACACTGCAGACTTGGGGCTTGAGATAGACCAAGCAGTAAGATGTCCAACGAATTTAAAGTGTGCCCTCACCTGAAGCCAGAGCTGGCATACTCATAAGGCCTTGGGGCATCGTCTACTGTAGCTCTATTCAGCACTAAACCTTTGGGATGTTGCATATTCTGCTATGATTCTAAGCTAGCTCTATACAGCCTAAATTCACCATGATTCGCTTAATTCTGATCAATGAACTGGGCTCATAAGTCAGTAGGCTATGACCCCATAGATATTGGGTGTATCTCGGCACAGCGCTAAAACTCCGGTAGCTGGAGCCACAGGCAAGACTAAAACTGGGCAGTGAAGCAAAATTTGCGACTAGGCGCACAAGTTTCCAGATATAAAATCGGAAAAACAGGCCCTAAGCTCTGAACCCTCACGCCTAAGCCCTGAATCCAGTAGCTCCAGGCAACTCGAAACCAAGGTCGGGGGGTTTCCCAGGTTTCTGCGAGGCGTTCCATGGATTTTCCTAGTTTGTTTAAACGGGCTCGAGGCTTACCCGCGGCTCAAATTACCTGTCTTTTGGGGAGGGCCTGTAATTAGGATGTCCTACGCCCTACTAATCTATGGGTCTTGGTGCTGCAGGTACTACCTGCCCCCTAACCCCCACAACTCAGCCCTGAACCCTAAACCCCAAACCCCCAACCCTGAAACCCTGAACCCACAACACTACACTCTACACCCCGAAACCCTCAACCTCGAACCCTACATCCTACACCCTAAATCCCTAAAACCCTAAAGCCTAAATCCTAAGACCAACAAACCGAAAACTGGAATCCCAAGGCCCGAGCTCAAAGAGCAAAGTGCGTCCACACGAGGACGTCCGAGCTCCTCTGAAAGGAGGGCCACGGCCATTACATAGGGCGTTTTAAAAGGTACGCTTTAGGGCTCAGGGTATAGGGTCCCTAAACCCTAAACCTTAAACCCTAAACCTTAAACCCCAAACCCTAAACCCTTAAACCCTAGACCCTAAACCCTACAACTTTCTGGGGCTCTGTTCTTCGAAACACTAAGGACCCTTTACTCGGCAGCCAGGATCTCCCAGCGAAGGGTGCCCTCCACGGTAGATTTTGGGGATTCGGATCTCAGGCCCTGGGGACGAAGCCGTTGAGACGCCGGGTTTCGGATTTCTAGGGTTTCCAGACCCAAGAATTTGGGATGTTAGGGTTTAGCGCTTAAAGTTTACGGACCCCACAGCTCGGACTTGAGAGCATTTTGCGAAGGTTTGCGTACCCAAAACTTGACGGGGTTCAGGGCTTTTGAATTTTTATCTGCGGCTTCAACTGCCTAGTAGGAAGGGGTCATAACTTTGTCAGAACCTACTCATCTACGGATTTTGGAGTGACAGGCACGGACCCTATACCTGAACCTAGACGCCACCAAATATTGAGGTCTGAACTCATATCAACCGTATCCCCTTATGATCCTTAAATACATAAGTCTACTACAGTGTACTCCCGCACCGCCCCCTTTTCAAACTAAAGCCCACATTCACCGAATAGCGTAAGACCTCCACATGAATCCTAGAAACCCTCGTTTTGAGCCCGCGCCTCCAGTGGTATGAGCTCCTGGGATCTTTGTGCTTCGTTGGGCATATTATAGGGGCCTTAATAATTAGAATAGGGTTCCTTTAAGGGTTCCTTTAAAGGGTTCTATAAGGGATCTTTAAGAGGGTTCTATGATAGAGGGCCTTAATAATTGGAATAGGGCTTTGGGGTATGTTATACTATAAATATGATAAGGAACCCATGGTCTTGGTAATTATTTAGGACCCTATATTATGTTCGAACAAGTTGGCACTTTTTGGCTGAGGGGGTTTTGTAGAGTTTTTAAGAGTACAGTGTGCCTTAAGTTGTATAGGACATATTACGATGACTTAAGATATGTTCCGGGCTCTTTCGGGGCTTGGGCTCTGTCTCTGTCTTGCTTGTTCCGAAACCCAGAGCTCAAAGCCTCACAGTCCCTCCCCAAAACCCTGAGCCCTAAACCTCTGTAGCCCAAGCTCCTCAACTACGAAGCATGAAACCCTACTTGAAGGTTCATGGGTAGCTATAAGTAGGGCTATAAGTAGGGTAACTATACTTATAAACCTTTTTAGGGGACTTATAACCCCAATTACTACCCCTGAACCTCCAAGTAAAGCCTCAAAGCCCGGTGGTTCGGTCAAGGAGCATAGCGGGCTACGCGGCCAGTGGCCTGCGGACTTGTCGGTTTGTCGGGAGAATTACGAGAAACTCCGGACATTTAACTAAAAGATAAGACTGTTCTAAGGCTTCATGGTTTCATTGTGTTTACGAGGGTCTCAATAATTAGACTGGGGATTTGGATTGCACGATAATATAATTATGCATGGGTTAGAAGGACATATAGTGAACCCCAGAAAGTTGGAACATCGATTTAGGATGATTCATGCTGGGATCCCCTTTGCTTTACTTTAAGGGCATGAGGCTACTGATGTTCCAACTTTCTGGCTTCTACTATACGGTTAATAGTAACTCAGACCTTTAGTCGGCTCCAACCTGTGGTTGAAATCACCTACTGGGTGTAGCGTGTTAGGGCTCAGGGTCTGGAGTTTCAGGGTCTCAGGGTTTACGAGTGTCCCGAATGAACTGTTGTTTTAGGGGATTGTAACCTGCAATTCAAGAGACCATAACCACAACCTACTAATTTACACAGATTTTGGGCTACATGAAGTCCCTCAATCCCTTAACTTGCCCTATACCCACGCAACTCTTAGGCTGTGGTATGTCCGGAAGCATACCCCGGCAAAAGCGCAGAGGAGCAAACCGATGCTTCATGGTTTTCGGGTCGGATCTCTGCCCTAAGCCTAAACCCTGCAGAGGAGGAGCCCTGTCACCCCTAAACCTTAACCCCAAACCCCGAAACCAGACGAGTTTCGGGGTTTGGATTCGGGAACCCGGCAGAGATCTGGCGCATCTGGATGGTCATGGTGTGATGGGCCCATGATGGGATGCTTGGTGCTGGAAGCTGGAAGGTCACAGAAATCGCAATCTCAGGCCGATCATGCGGCCGGTGCTTCATGTTGAAGTCGGCCACACTGCCGGCATGCTTTGCCAGAGTCTCCATGGATGCGTGGGGAACTTTGTAGCCAGTGAAGCCTCCGGGATCTAGAACCTACCAGCATTCGCCTGGCAACTAAGTAGTGCTTTTCTGATGCTTGGCCACTAAGTAGTGCATTTCGGATGCTGTGCTGGGTTTCTGTCCGCGGCACTGGGCACCCGCTCCTGAGAGTCTCAATTTTTTGCTCGGGTTCTATGCCTCAAGAGAAAGGATAAGACATCCAAGCAGTCAATATAGGGGCCTCAATAATTGGAATCGAGTTTTTGGGCCATTATACGATAGATATCACAAGGAACCCGAAGGAATAATGTTGGTAACTACTATTCAGGCTTCTATGTTATATGGGCTTTGACGAAACCAGCGCTGTCCGCTTGTTTAACCAGAGTGTGCAATCTTGGTTGTCTTTCTCGACTCAAAGCACCACAGTGGCATTAACATCCCTAGTGGCTCTCAAAAAAGAAAACGCAGCCCCTGCATCCAAACTAAATCCCGAGCATTTCTGCAAACCCACACACACCCAATATGCAAAAGCCCTAAGTCCTTCGCAGAACCAGGCAACTTCACATACCCCCGAACCCGAATTCCCTCAACCCACACACCTCCCGACCTCGGCCACTGGTCGTGCACCCACGAGGCCAAGAACTACCGCCACGGACTCGCCACGGGTCTTAATGGCCTGGCACTGAACTGGGAAGATGGCAATTTCGGATAATCTAGAGGCCTTGAGAACAAGACTAGGGCCTTGGGTTTTGGGCTATGTGCTGCACTACTCTAGTATTAAGGAACCCTAAAGAAATTATTGACTTCGGACTTTGGGGTTCTGCGTGTTGGTATCCTACTGACACGACAGTACTAGTGCCAGCGCTTCTACGACTACCAGGACCATTATTGAGATTGCTACCAACATCACTATGTCACTATGTACTTATTACGAACTATCGGTGCCTGAAAATCGGCATTACCTCAGACTAGCCTTAGATACCTAACACAGAGGCCGGAATGGTTAGCGCCAGAGATACCCTTATGTATTCTGGGTTCTATGATTTCTTGAGTCAATAGAAGGGATAAGGACAATGGAATTTTCTATCTTTGCGGATTTCTCCTTTCCTGCTGCTACTGCAACTGCGACTGCTGCTGCTACTCGCACTGCTACTCTCGACTGCTCCACTTCCTCATCCTCCTCCTGGCGGTACTCATGCTTACGGACCATAAACCCTAAACCCTAAACCCCTAAACCCCTAAACCCTAAACGCTAAACCTCAAAATCGGAACCCTCAACTCAAATCCCAAACCCGAGGCCCCAAACCCTCAACCTGACCCCAACCTGGAACCCTCAGCTCCCAAACCCTAACGACATAAATCCGCCCCCAAAAGACCCTAAATCCGACAGCTCTACACCCTCAACCCCGCGTCCTCCAAGACTACAAACCACCCTGCGCCCCAGAACCCCTAAAAGTTCCCTAAACCCTAAAACCCTAAACCCTAAGCCCCTAAAACCCTAAACCCTAAACCCTAAAACCCTAAGCCCCTAAACCCCTAAACCCTAAGCCGTTAAGACCCAACCCTTGAGCCCCGACTGCCTCGAGGCCCCATAGGTTCACCGCCAAAGTTTCCTGGGGTTTAGGGTGGCTTCTGACTAATCAGTCGAGTCTCTGGGCCTTGATGAATAGACCGGGGTGTCGGGATTCTTGTGCAGGGTTTAGTTTTAAGATGTATGGTAGAATGATAGTAAGGACCCCCAAGGAATGCGTTTGGAAACTATTAGACACCCCACTGGAAAGCATCTTCCCTCAACACTGACTGAAGCCTAGGCGTCACTCAATGCAAGATGCGAGATTCACGTGATGTGTCTGAATTGGGCTTTTGTTATTTAGCCTTTAGATGGGATATATGCCACCCACAACCATAAACCCTAGACCCCAAAGCCCAAACTAACCCGAAGTGGCTTAAACCCAAAGTACAAGATGATTCTACGTAAGGGCTGCAAATCGACATTTCGAATTCATGATTCAAGGGCCAGCAGGATGGACCCTTGCACTAATTACGTAGGATGGTGACGTTGCTGGCAATGAGGCTAATAATGATGTTGCGTTTCTGTGTTTCTTCATGGCAGTTGGGACTCATGTTACTAGGGGGGGGTTCAACACACATCAGGGGCAGAAATATGCATCACCCCATGTAGACGCTGATTTCAGGGAATTACACATCAGCGCCGGAATTACACATCACACCAACTTTAATCCCGAAGGTGACGCCGGACTTTGTTGGTCGTTGCCCACTTAACGAAACCTCGCGGACTCGTGGACGCCAGTGTTCTCGGCACGGACTGCTGCCATTTTGATGCGGCATTGATGCGTTTGTAGTAGCGAGTCACGAAGGTGACGCTGGTTTCTGTTGCTGCATTACTGCAGCTGCATCTATCACATCTTACAACAAAATCACCAAACATACACCGCCAACTCGTCAAACACCATCTAAACGTAGTTCAATGGTAGAAAACCTATTCGATGCTATTTTTGTAAACCTGTTGAGCTCTGTATTTCTCTGACCAAACATGCACCACAAACCCGTCAAACACCATCTAAACGCAGTGACATGGTAGAAAACCTATTCGATTCTGTACTTCCCTGGAAAACTTCAGCTCGAAATGCTTAACCGCAAGGTGACGCTGAGACGGTTGATGTTTGGATGTATGCTAGGCCGGGCTCCGAAATGCTTAACACAGAAATCTTTGTGTGAAATCCCAGAACTAGGAAATACAATACACCACGACGCAAAATATCAATAATCCCCCACATACGTCATGCACTTTTCTTAACAAAAACAGTCGAAGTCCTAAAAAGATAGGCAAATCCCATACAGAATGTAGCCGAAATCCCAGAAGGAGGAGACATGATACACCACGACACAAAATATCAATAATCCCCTTAACAAAAACAGTCGGAGCCTGAAAAAGATAGGCAAATCCCATACAGAATATAGCCGAAATCCCAGAACTAGGAAATACAATACAGCCCAAAACCGCCCCCCAAACCCTGAACCACCCATCTGCGTCCCCAATCTGCGCCCTAAAGCCCGCTCATCAAATCGACAGCGAACCACCCATCAGCGTGCCCACAAACCCGTCAAACACTGTCAAGCACCATCTAAACGCAGTGAAAGTGAAATGGTAGAAAACCTATTCGATTCTGTATTTCCCACGGCTGGCCGACAAAACGCCACATGTAACGCCACAAGCCGCGTAGCAAGCATTAATTTTCGAAGGCACGACACTCACGACACATCCGAAATCCGCGTACCGAGTTTTGACTTTCGATGATTACTGCTGGCCGAAAGAAATGCTAAGATCCAAGCACGGAGGGGTCCTTGAAACACATACAGGTGTGCCATACAACTCTCAGGGGAAGCGTGAAATCCTGAAAGAGTCTGAAAGAGCGGACAACTTTTTACTTCTGTGCCCCCGACTTCTTAAGATCCGATAGAGAGATGAAACGCTGCTTGTATTCTTTCTTCCAGAAGGAATACCAAGCCTTCCTTGCTTTAGCTGTTGCAAAGTCTCCTTTGTCCCAGCTAGAGTTCCGAAACTGGCTAGCCAAACTGATCTGTTTGGGCTTTGTAGAAACGATCCACGACACGAAAAGATCCAGAAGGCCATCAAACTCGGGGATGCTGCCATCCAGGGCCTGCAGATCTTCCGCAGGGAAAGCCTCCGTGATCAAATCGGTGATGCCTTTGGCAGAACTCAAATCGAAAACCGGGTCGTTGTTGCCTGTCTTTGGATCTGGCCCGGTCGGCGGCGAAGATGAGGCCTGCTCGGTTTTGCCTTTCTTGAGATCCGGTCCATCCGCTTGCGCAGATGGGGCAGCTTCGATTTTGCGCTTTTTGAGCTGAGGCTCTGGCACATCCGCCTGCGCAGATGAGGCACCCCCAGCTGAGACCGTGGCATCACCAGCTTGCTGTTTGCGACGACGCATGTCCGTCAAGTACTTCTGCTGGCACCGCGTCAAGGACTGGAAGAACAGGTCCAGCACGCCTGCCCTTGGAGACGGCCGCCAGCTCCTTGCTGTAGTTTGTATTGGCGTCGCCACAAAATCCACATGGGGAAATGAGAGTATGGAGTTTGGGCTGTTCGCTTCTTCACAAAGCACACCTAAACGTATCTAATCAGCCTGTCTACCAGTGCTCCTGGCCGTGCATCACCAGCAGGTGCAGATGCCATTCCACTGTCGCGGTTGGAAGCTCCTGCTGCCAGCTAGTGCTTCAAACCCACAGCCCGAGTTCCAAATATCAAAACCCAGACATATTTTCTGTAAAAGTTCACACTCAAGCCGCCACGACACAAACTGAAAACTAACCATCAGGTCGCGCTAGACAGGTGGAGGAAAGATCATCGTTAGCAGTATGGAGTTCGGGTTATTCTTCTCTTCATGACAGCCACCCAAACACTGCTCCTGGCTGTCCATTACCAGAAACTACAGGTGCCATTCCACCGTCGGGGTCTGAAGCTCCTGCCGCCAGCTGATGCTTCAAACCCTCAACCCGGCCTCCGAATCTCCAAATCCAGACACCACAACCCGTCAGCCGAAAAGAATAGCTGCTCTTGTGTAAAAGTTCACACTCAAGCCGCCACGACAGAGTCTCGAAACTAACAAGCAGGTTACCCTGGACAGTTCAAGGGAAGATCATCGCTAGCAGCATGGACTTTGGGCTAATCTTCTCTTCATGACAGCACACCTAAACGAATCTATAAGCACCCTCTTAACCGGTGCTCCTGGCTGTCCATCACCAGAAATTACTGGTGCCATTCCAATGTCGGGGTTTGAAGCTCCTGCCGCTAGCTGGTGCTTCTAACCTTCAACCCTGATTCCGGATCTGAAGATCCAGACCCCGAAACCCCGTATCCCCTAAACCTTAAAGTATAGCTGCCCCTTTTACAGATTTTGCAGAAGTTTCAGACGCAAACCTCCACCACGCAGCATCGAAACAGTAGACAGTTCTAGGAAAGATCATCGCTAGTAGTATGGATCTTGCAGTGATATCTTTGCTCCACGGAGGTTCGCACGCAGACGGTAGTAGCGAACGAAATAAAGTAAAAACATGAAGACAGCCTGGTACTGTAAGGGGTGCTCTTGCTTGTGCATCCGTCGAAGCACTGGCCGGCTTCGCATTGCCCTGATCTGCAAGTCCTGTCCGCGGCGGGTTGTTAACAAACTTCTTCGAAACGCGCAGAGGACGCGAAAAGCTGAAAACCAAAGACTACAAGGGATCTGCCCTTGCATCACACAGCCTTTTCGCAAAACGAATTTCAGCGTAACCTTGCATGTCTTCCGTGGCCCTGCTGCTGGAATCAACGTCCAAGCGTCGGAACCTGTACAAATACGAACAGTCACCTATCACAGCGGAATCTCCAGATTTAGCGGCCATTCTGCGCCATGCTTTCCGTTTTTCTTCGTACTTCTGCCGTGCCAGCTTCATGTAGGCTTTGCGAGTGGCTAGCTTGTCGGGCGACGGTGTCGCTGACATGGCACGAAAACTCCAGAGACTCTCCAACTACGGAACTACGTGCTTAAGCACTGCACCGTAAGCCAACATCACGGCACATTCCAGAACAAATCAGGGAGAATGCCAGTCCTGGTCCCGATTCGGTGGTCTTGCCTGCGCACTTCGAAGTCGTCTCCGCAGCATCTGCCTCCTTTCAGGAGCCATTAGCTTATTGCTTGCCCTGCTAGCCCACGCCAGAATCAAGCCCGGCGCGCAGAATAAGAGAAATTACCGCAGCAGATCCTATGAGAGGCGTCATGAGAACAGGTCCTTCAAGTGCCGGACATGCTTGCTCAAGCATGAAAGCTCCAGCCATTTTCCCAACTCAATTGGCGGGAACACTGCAACTCTTCACCGTGAAAACAAAAAGCTGGACCAAAAAGCTCTTGCATCCAGGGAACAAGACTGCTACATGATGGCTGGCGCGAGGTTTGCCTTCCTGTGTGTAAGTGGCCATTTCCTTTGCAACAGCTGGCACAGGGCCATCTCGAGCAGCGAAGGTATCTAGAAACCATTGTACATCGCATGCGTGTGCAGATCTCTTGGTAGATATTTCCAACGCCAGGATGCGCAAGTCGATGTCCACACTTCCCAGCGCTGGTTGTACTTGGGGACGCCCATCGCGGCCATGCCTCGTTTGGCAGCAGTTGCACGGGGCATGACTCGCCACGAGTTGCCTGCAACTTGCAACCGCTGCAAGTCCTGCTTGCAAACACCTCGAAATTCCGACTTCCGAAGCTAAATCTTGTGCGCCAAGGTGCATAACCCAATCTGGCATTTCGTCGGAGCGCCATTCGGCGCAACCGCCATCCGAAAAACGATGCGATTGAGCGATTGAAAGCCCTCTGATGCCCTCTGTTTTTGTGCTGCCTAATCTCAAGCTTTAGGACCTACGACATGGAAAGGAAAGCTGTCAAGTGGCACCGTGGGCATGAACTCCTGAACCTGCAAGCCTAAATTACACTGCATGGGCCTTCGCGACAAGAGATTGGGCCTTCGCGGAAAGAGATTCGGTTTGGGAACGTTTGGGATGTATACTGTGCTCTTATACGTTCAACGTAACAGGACTTTGGCCAGGAACTCGTATCACCAACTAGGTGGAGGCACACATAATAACTAATCATAGTGACCACCCATAACATCACAGCATACCCAAACCAGCCATTCCCCATGTAGACGCTCGATTCCGCAGGCAACCGCTCGAGACGCACATCAGTGGCATCACAACACATCAAGACTAGCCATTCCCCATGTAGACGCTCAATTTCGCCAGCACCCGCTCCCAGACACACAACAGTGGCATCACAGCGCATCGAGACCAGCCGTTCCCCATGTAGACGCTCGATTCCAAAAGCACCCGCTCGGGACACACGTCAGGGGCAGCACAGCAAATCAGAACCAGTCGTTCCCCTATGTGGACGCTCGATTCCACAAGCAACCGGTGGAGGCTTACATAAGTAATCATATAGTGATCACCCAGAACATCACAGCACATCAAACCAGCCATTCCCCATGCGGACACTCGATTTTGCAAGCAGCCGCGCTGGCATCACAGCAAACAGCACATCAAAACCAGCCATTCCCCATGCAGATGCTCGATTTCACAAGCAGCCGCTCAAGAAACACATCAGTGGCATCGCAGCAAACACCAAATCAAAACAAGCCATTCCCCATGCAGACGCTCGAATTTGCAAGCAGCCGCTCAAGAAACACATCAGTGGGATCACAGCAAACAGCACATCAAAACCAGCCATTCCCCATGTAGACGCTCGATTTTGCAAGCAGCCGCTCAAGAACCACCTCAAACTTCAGTGGCATCGCAGCAAAGAGCAAATCAAAACCAGCCATTCTAGTTTACAAGCATGTCCGAGGATCGCGATTGACGCGGTTTAGCAGTATCCCCAACTGCACTGCACTGGACCTGGGACGACTTAGGGCCTGGACCCTGCAGCAAACAAACACCGCAGATCATCATCTTGGATTCCTTTCCCCCATGTGCACACCGAAACGCAACGACCCCACAACAAATCTTCCCCCGAAGGTCTGGCGCTGCCACGAACAAAACGCAACGACTTAGGCAACTGGGAGTAGGCCGGGCTCCGAAGTGATTTAACCGCAAGCTGACGCTGAAACGGTTGATGTTTGGATGCATGCCAGGCCGGGCTCCGAAATGCTTAACCGCAAGGTGACGCTGAGACGGTTGATGTTTGGATGTAGGCCAGGCCAGGCTCCGAAATGCTTAACCGCAAGGTGACGCTGAGACGGTTGATGTTTGGATGTAGGCCAGGCCAGGCTCCGAAATGCTTAACCGCAAGGTGGTCGCCGAAAGATGTGTATTTCCGCAACGCGATGCGAGTTAAACCCTCCCCTCGTAGGTGGAATGCTAGTGCTTATGTCTTTCCACTGTGCAGTTCGTATGCTACACTATTTGTCACACGTCTTGGAGTTGCCATGTTCATCTGCCTCTGTTGCTACTGTAGCCATTAGCCCGAGCCAAGGTGTGATGTGCTGTTGCTACTGTAGCCATTAGCCCGAGCCAAGGTGTGATGTGCGTCCCTAACCCTAGATCATCCTAAAGCCTAAACCCTAAACCCGCAACCCTAAACCCCCAGGCATTTCGGCGAAAGACATCAGGATTCGGCAGACCCCTGAACCCAAACCTCAACTGGGCTTGAGAGGTCCTTTTCCATTGAAGCAGGTATAGGGTTTGGAGGCTCGGGGTCCAACGCTTTAAGGGCTAATTAATAAGCCTTTGTTGATTTCCCTGCTCATTAAGGGCTTCTGGGCCTCAGGTGATACTTAGTTGTCCAATCCAGGTCACGGGATACGCGCCACCGTTGTCACGCTGATACCTGAGGCTCGCTCGCCCCGAACCCAAAACCCAAAGCCCCAAAACCCTATGCCCAAACTTTAAAACCCAAGCCCTAAGGCCCAAAGGCCACAAACCCAAATGCCCTTTCTCTGTTGTTCAATCCTGCGTCCCAAACCCCCAACCCCACCCCTTAGGATCGATGTTTGGAATCTTCGTGCATCCTACAGTAGCTCTTCCATATAGAGGAATGGAAATCAAAGTATTGCAGCTTCTTGAAATTGCAAAGTTGATCCTGGCCTTTCCTCGATGCGAAGACAACGCTTATGACTCGAAGGTTCCGAAATGATGGATCTTTGGGTTCAGTGGTTTGTGTGTCCAGGTCTTGGAGTCTTCCGTTTTAGGGTTCGGGTCCTCTAGTTTCCAGATCAAGCAGGTGACTCGCACGGGTGCTGTTTTAGGGCTTAGAGGGCCCTTCGACATGCAGCAGGGATGTTGGTTACTGTTGGTTGAGGGCTGAAAGGGCCCTTCGAAACGCATGTTCACGAAAGCCCGATGGAGCCAAAGCGCTTCTCCCGCAGACCTTTCAAGCCCACCCCCGTCGACGCAGCTGAACTCGAACACTACCCCCAAACCCTCTACAACCTGGGCGCCGAAAGTTGGAGTCGCTTCTGAAATCTTAAACCCGAGATCTCAAATCCTACACCCTGAGCCCTAAACCCTGCAACTCCCTCAAGCCCTATACCCGAAACCCCCTCAAAAAAAATCCGATGTCACCCCAAATCCCGAAACTAGGTTCTCCTTCCCCCGTTGAAGTCTCTCCGCCCAGTGACTGCTCGATGGACTTCTCCGCGCCCTGTCGGAGGAACCCACAAAAAGGGTAGGGTTTGTTTTTTTCTAAACCCTAAACCCTAAACCGTGTTTAAAGCTCTTAAAGCTTTGAAGGCTTTGGGGCTTCAGAGCTTTTGGGGCTGTAGGGCTCTCGGATCTTTTGAGATTTTGGAGCTTTTCGGTTTAGGGTGTCGTCTTTACCGTGGCCTTGGGGATATTTAGCGATTTTGGGGACTCTTCGACTGGAGGGTTAAGGGCTGCAAGACTGCATGTATCTTGTCGATCTTACCGCTGGAATCGCAGCAATAGTTTGTAGTACTAGTTCAAGTAGCAGTGGTGCGGGTGTGGTGGCGGTGGTAGTAGCAGCAGCAGCAGCATCAGCATCAGCATCATCAGCAGCAGCAGCAGTAGTGGTAGTGGTACTGGTAGTGGAGCCGGAGACCGCATCCCTGCAAACCAAGAACTTGTGACCCCGGCTTCAACAGACCCTCAACTCAACCCTAAACCGTACCCTAAACATCCCCAAGCACTGCACCTGCAGTCCACGCGCCAAGGCAGTGGCGCCTTCGAGCGGTTCAGTCATCAAAGTTGCAGGGTTTCCGCACTGACGGTCTGGAGCGTAGGGTGTAATGTCGGGGCCTTAATAATTAGAATAGGGTTTTGGGGTACACTAGACTAGACTATACTCATAATAAGGAACCCCCAGAACAGTATAGGTAATTATTCATTAAGGCCCCGATTTTATCCCATCAACCCGCGCATTGGACCCAAACCGCTATGGTCGACGGTCGAGAGTAAATCAAGGCTTGAAGCTTAGACTTACGGCTTTAGGGTTTGATCCAAGTGTCGGATGCTTGTGTGTGGGGGCATCAGGAAATTTGGGGTTCTGATTCCAAGCCCACATAAGAGGATCCTTACTTCTTTAACGACCCCGACGTTAACCCAAAAAACAGAAAATTTAACTTGAGGAAGCTGCAGCAAACCTCTTCATAGGAACTGGGCACTGCATCCTAGGCATCGCCTTGCGGGTTTCGAATAGGGTTTTGGGGGTTCCTTATTATAGTTATAGTATTATATATATATATATAGATATATATATATGTATATACCCCAAAACCCTATTAAGATTACTGAGGCCCCTACGCTATAAAACTCTATTATAGATCCCTTATAGAACCCCTTAAAGGAAAGACTTTTAGGGTTTAGGGCTTTTAGGGTTTAGGGGTTAGAGGCTTAGGGTTTAGGGGTCTAGGGTTTAGGGGTTTAGGGTTTTCAGGATTCCCAAGGAACGTTTTCGGCCAACAGCTCGGATGCACCCTCATCCCTACCCCAAGCCGGAAGAGCTGAGTTCCCTTAGAGCCATAAGCGTGAACCCTACACCCAAAGTCTTAGACATTTCAAAGCCTCAAACTCCTAAATTTGGAACCGTACTGCAGGGCTGGGGGTTTTGCGGGGGAAGTGGTCGAAACGCAGGGTTCGGACACGCTATTGTATCACAAACCCTGCAGCCCGCTTAACCCTCAGCACAGAGGATGGGACCAAGCGGTGCAAGCCACGGAGTGGATGTTGTGGCTTGGACGGCTGCGACCACAAACCCAACCAAGTGCTTGTGAAGTGCACACCGAAGCATTGCAGGGGATTGTTCTGAGAGTGTGACGAAGGCATAACTAATTCTTCTCGGGGCTTTCATGGCGATGGCGATGCTGCATGCTGCCGTGTAGACGATGGTGATGACGACCACGATGCTGATGCTGATGGTGATATGATGCTAATGCTGTTGTCACTGCTGCTGCTGCTGCTGATAATGATGACGATGATAACGATGGTGATGGTGACGGTGATGGTAGTGGTGTTGGTGGCTGCGGCGGCAGCAGTGGTGGTGGTGTGATGACGGGGATGTTAGTTTCGATCCCTGTGTGCCTGATTGATCATTGATGCGCCCTCTATTTCAGGGCGTCGCTTCCAATCTACGGTCTGGCCTCCGGATGATCATCTGAAGTGACGTGAGGGTCGGCGCGACGATACCGTGTGAAGTGAACCGCCATTAAGTGATGGCGATCGCCCGGAGTGACGGTAACGAAGAGGCCATGGCCATACGCAATGTTGCGCCGATAGCATATCCTGCCTATCTGGCTCCGAATTTCGTTTGTCCCAGGCAGAGTCCAGGATCTAAAGCCCATGCCCGCTGGCAGCTGCTTCTGGCGACAGGACGACCCGTTCGCCCACTGCAGCTTGCCCACATCTCCTTGGCTGGGTCGCTGAGGCAGTGGTGTACGTGCCCCAGCCAAGTTTCTTGTACAAATCTGCCGCATTCCAAGGCTTCTCAATCTGAACCTTGGGCCCTGAGGCAAAGCCCTCAAACCCCAACACTCGAAGACCCACCAACCCCGAAATGCCCTGAAATGTCAGCTTCGGCATCAGCCTCTCAGCCCTTCTTTCCCAACCCCCCGTAGCACCCCTCCAAGCTCCTAAACTGCAGAGAACTCTGCTTCACAAAGAAAGGATCAAGGGCCCGGCTAGGCACTCGATAGGGGTCCAGGGCATGGATGTTCCTGGCACTCTTCGAACTTTGGGTTTCAGAGGGTGGCGCCTAGGGTTTGAAGCTTAGGGGTTCAGGGAGAACTTTGGCTGAGTTGTGGGTTGAAAGGGTCTCTTGGGGCTGTACTTTCTCATGCACTGAAGGGACCTAAGCCCAATGTGGCTGCAGAACGATGCAGAAAAGTGCATGAGGGCGGAAGTTTGCTCTTCGGCTTGCCGCGACAAAGTTGATATGCATTGCTATGCCTGAAAATGCATCGAAAACGTAGATGGCTTCTTCAGTTCGGAGGGAGACAACCCTGAACCCTGAAGTGCAGCCAGAAAGGCGTATGCACAGAGGCCGCAGGGTGATGGCAGTGGCAATGGATGGTTCTGGA
Organism: Symbiodinium sp. clade A Y106; assembly: GCA_003297005.1. Lineage (NCBI taxonomy): Eukaryota > Dinophyceae > Suessiales > Symbiodiniaceae > Symbiodinium > Symbiodinium sp. clade A. Next base: position 133,760 of record BGNK01000739.1, on the reverse strand, counting down.
TATAGGTCGCTTAAAATCAGAGACACCTCCTCGACGACCTCGACGACCTCGACCCTCAGGCCCTGAACTCTGAACCCCACACCAATCTCGTGGCAGTGCCCTCCCGTCATACTGCTGATGGACAAAATCCTGCATTACCCATTATAAGGAATATACCATAATTCCCATAGTTTAGGGTCCTTAGGGTCATGCAGGATTTTGTCCATCAACAGTACCGCTGCTATCAAGCAAAGATCAATATCAAGTGCACTAGACTAAGGTGCCTTGGAGCTTAGATTTGGGCATCACGAGCTCTGCAGAGCATGGATCGAAAGCTAGGGCTAGGGTCTCTCACCGGAAGCCCAATCCAAGTAACAGCAATTAAGGGGTAGTGGATGCTCTGACAGAAGATTCTGATTATTGGGGTTGGGGCATGCACGTCTTTTCCTTTCCGGGCACGGACCGGGTATAAGAAAGTATATAAAATAATACCAGATAAATCATATAATGTAGTATAGTCTATGATGTGGTGTACTAGGCTTACCACTTCTACGGTCATTTGAACCTGATGTGACTTAGGATTTAGGGCACTGGGACTGCATGGTTTGGAAGGTGAAGATCTACAAATCCCTTGCATGAACGAACACTCTGACGATCACTGCAACATTCGTCGAAAAGATACCCAGGAGCCCCACCTTAGGGCTGAATGCTAATGCACCACTGTATGTGCAGACACGCAAACTCGACTGCTGAACGCGAGCGCGGAATGAGGTCTCTAGCTTTCAAGTCTAAGGCCTAAACACTTAACCCCATACATGTGCTAATGCCGTACGACTGGTGTAAAGCTTCTCAGCAAAATTAACAGACCGAAACTGTGGAAACACGAAATCTTCGACGACAAAGCTCATCACCACAAAATGCCTGGAACAACAACAAAGCCTCCAAGGCCTTGGAGTGAAGTTTAATGCCAAGCAGCAGCTAAATTCGTGTCGCTTGTCACTCCTGAGTCTTGCGATCCTTACAATAAGGAAAGCTTTCAAGAGATCCCTGCACAAACCCGAATTTCTAAATCCCAAATTCCACTTCCGTGCGCCTGCCCGTGGGCAGCACCGAGGCGCCATCACGGATGACATCGCCACCCGGCGCAGGGGGGACCTCTCCATGACCGAGCTTTATGGAGTTTAGGCTAAGGCTTGAGGGATTTGAGGTTTAGGTATACAGGTTGAAGGGAGGTTTGGGTATCTACTATGCGAAACTCGCCAAAGCGGAACTAAACACCAAACCTTAAGCGGAACCTTTTCCTGCGAACATCCTCGCTTATCATCTGATGTTGGCAATGGCAACCTCTCATGCGGGCTTAGTTACGAGGCTCATCAGCAAATCCAGCAGCATGGTGCGCACCAAACATTCAACCGCGTGACCGAGGCCCTTGTAAACGTTGAACCCGGCTAAATTACCCGATTGCGTTCTTTTGTCTTCCGGAAGAGTCTTGACAGACCCCCTGAGATAGGAGCCCTTCTAGAAGTAGGTTCGAGTGGTCTCAAGTAGACTACCTGCCCCTAACCTTCATCCGATACCGAGATCCTATATCTGAAAGATGACAACCCGGAAAGAAAATTGTAGCTTCAGCAGCAGAGCGCATGTGCTTGTGCTTGCGTGTTAAGGCTACGGGTTTACGGCCAAGTGTACACGATGCAGGGGGACCTCGAGACACCAAATCCTGAAGCCTGAAGCTGCTTTTGAATTGCGAACCCTATATCCAACACGCTCAGTCCTGAACCACAAACCCCCCGCCCCAAGGCTTAGACACTAAATCTTCAACCTTGAACCGTCCCTTGAACCCCAAAACGCATGCGCCGAACCCAAGAATTGAAACTCCAAACTGAAAACTTTCAACCCCAAACTGAGACTGCAGCATACTCGCCATTCAAGGCCCGGAGCATGCCTGCAACTCAAGGAAGGCTTATGTAACGTTTCGGGCTAAAGGGCCTTGGGGCTCTCGGGTTCTAAGGTAGGGGGTTTCAGCTTTAGGGTTGCGAAATTTGTTGGGTGCAGGACTCAAGGGTCGATCCATGGCTTTCGCACGACGGCTCTCCCGACCTTTGGGGCTTCAACGGACACCCCCTCCCGCAGGAAGGGATGCTGCCGCGTGTCCCAAGCCGCGGCCCCCATCAACACCGGAGGGCCTCGGAGGGGGTCGGTCACCCAACTCGCGGCAGGAGACCGACCCCAAGCGAGAGGAAGACACCGAACATTAACAGAGACAGCCAGGCATCCGCATGAACAGCAGGAACCACAGCACGAACGAGGCCGGCGACAAACAGCACGGAGGGCAACACGCACAACAACCACTGCACGGACGACGACGACAACGACATCGGGTTCAAGCAGGAGCAGTCCACCTCTACAACTACTACGGCTGAGTTTTGCAGGCTGACACGTAGTCGCGGTCCTCCCGCTGCGACTGAGTTGTCAACACCACCACGTCTTTCCTCTTCCACAAAACGGACAGGTTAAGGCTGAAACGACAGCAATGCCGGAGGTGAACCGGTAGGAGAAAAGGTCAGCCTGTCCAACTATAAATAGTATTGACAGCTAAACAAAATCACAAACTTCACACCAAACCATGCAACCTCCGCGTCCGATGTAGGCACCTCCTCCTCCAGGTTTTCCTCTTCTTGCCAGCTTATACACAATGTCATCACTAGCATGCCAGAACCAGGCTGATGCAGCACTGCAACTACCAGGATAAACACGATCAATCACAAAATCAAACTTCCTGCCTCGATTTGGCTAGCTGTGAGCTCGGCTGCCTGCATAGCTCAAGCTCAGCATCATCATCATCAATACCGCATTCCACTTAACAACATCAACACAGCCAATCCCAAATTATAGTTGCCTGCCTCACGCCGGCACAACTGATGTTTCATAGCCTGCAATGCACACCATGTGTAGCCAACACGTTAGAACACACCTCTCCACCCGCCCGCTCGTTGTCCAGCATTCCCCCACCCCCACAATCCCAGTATCCCGAACCTCCGTAATATCAGACACGGCCATAACATAGAAACCTTCGACATGCGCTGCATCTCCTCCTCCGTCCAAGATTCCTGCATTCACCAACAATTGCGTGCACGCAACACAGGTTTAGGACTTCGGGTATTCGGGAGTTCGGGTTTAAGGTTTGGGATGTGGGGCTTGGGGTTTCCGATTTCGGGCTGGGGAAAGCTCTTGGAAATTTTGTTGGCTTAGTTTGTCTTTGTCTGGGTGGGATTGACTCGTCTCTGCAAGATTTCATCCTCTCTTCACTCACGGCAACCATGGAGCCACATAATCTGTACACCGCGGCAGTCACGGCTCCGTGTATGCTGCCTCAAGCTCGAGAGGGCTGGGGATGGACAGCTGAACGGAGCTTTCCTCGGTCTGCACCTCTTGCGACTCACGGCCTGATTGAATGGGGTTCGAGGCATGCGATGAAGAATGCGAGGCGGTCGGTTGACAGCCGGGAGAGCCGCAGCGCCGTTGGAATCTCGCAAGAAACGCGTTGTTCTCGCACGCAACGACGTGTCGGACATCTTGGTGCTTTTGCATGGCGGTGCATATGCCTGGGAGGCACACGCCAGTTGTACATCGCGAGACGATTCCCGTAATCTTCGCGGGGCCGTGGTGGAAGCCGCACCAGTGGCGTCGAAAGCCATTCTTCTTCCACTCCTCGCTCAGTTGACGATGATGATGTCACGCCACGTCATGAGACAGGAGGACAACCAACATGTTCTGTGCCGTCATCTTGGCCAGCCGCAATTTCAAAAACCTTCGTTGCACATGATTCGCTCGGCAACGAGCAAGGGCAGCCCCCGCCACATTCCCGTTCGGGTCCAATGCAGTCGTCCACGCCCACACTTGGACCGGCAAGGATAATTACGGCATGGCACTGCCGTGAACGTGACTTGAAAAGTCTGGGTGCGAAGCGTTTGCACTGCTGACGCTGTATTTTAGACCCCGGGCCTAACTGCATATGTGGACACTTGTCGGATTGCTCTCGTAAGGACTGCGCGTAGCACAACTTCTGATACTGTAAGGCACTGTAAGGCAAAACACCGAACGAGCATCGATCAGACCACCAGCAGACCACTCAGCATCCCGAGAAACAACTGCATGCCAACCAGAACTGGTCACGTCGTGCCAAAATGCACGGACCTCTTCGGGCGATTATATGAGGGTCCATGTAGGGCATATAGAGTCAGAGGGCTCATACTCAAAGGCCGAGGGCTTACAGGGAGGGCTTGTAAGGCCTAGGGCCAAGGTTTACAGGATTTCACGGTCTCATAGGGCTTTTGGTTTACAGTGCTTACCGGGCTTATAGGACTCATATATTCCATAGGGTTTATAGGGTCCTGGGCTCGCAGGGTCTTTCGGGCTGTTGAGGGCTTATTGGGTCTAGAGGGCTTAGGAAGCGAAGCTCGGAAGTCCCCGCCCCAACTTGCGCTGCAGAGAGAACCCAATGCCCCTTGACTCAGGAATACAACGAATATCGGGGCCTCCATATTCAGAACAGGATTTGGGGGGAATGTTATAGTAATTCGCAATCAACGAAACTAAAGAAGGGTGATGGTACGTCTTCAGGCGACGATATAGGCCCGTACGACTCTTTACGGCGATCTGCGATGCAATCCGTGATTCTGAGGTATATAGTACAGGAAGGCTCGCAGCGTCAGACAACATAACATTGTACAGGCGTTATAAGATCCAAGAAGATAAATGGCAGCACCCCGAACATCCCTCGCCTACCAACGGCCAGTCACGCCTCAAGCTCAGACAAACATCCGGGCCGTCACAACCACGCCGAGCCCTCAACTTTAAACCCAAACCCCCGTAAACCCTAAATCACACTAAACCCTCAACCTTAAATCACCCTAAACCCTGAACCCTAAATCACCCTAAATCCTAAACCCTAGATCACACTAAACCCTAAATCACACTAAACACTGAACCCTGAACCCTTCCGGAAGCTTGAGGGATGCATGAAGCTCTGAGACCCAGTCCTCAAAACCCTAAGGCCCTAAATCCTAAACCCCTTCCCCCCCCCCCCGACTCCACTCCCCAAAACCCTATCCCCAGCCCCTAAACCCCTAAACCCCTAAACCCCCAAACCCCAAACCCCCCAAACCCCTAAACCCCAAGGAGGAGCCCTTAAAAAGGAGCCCTTAAAGGAGCCCGGAAAAAGCCCGGAAGCCCTACTTCAACCCTAAGCCTTAGTGGGAGCCCTTTGAGGAAGCCAAGCAGCCCCTTAAAACTCCTAAATTCCCTGAACCCTGGGGTTTAGGGTTTAGGGTTTAGCCTGAACTTCAAAACCCCCAAACTCTAAACCCGCAACTCCAAACCCCTAAACCCCCGAAACCCTGAACCCCCCTCGACCCCAAACCCTCAACTCCAAACCCCCCTAAACCCCTTGAAATCTCGACCTCGCAACTCCTCGTGGTTTTGATTCAGCAGGTCACGGAGCCTCCCACGGAAAAAGCTCAGTTGGGGTCTTTGGGATTCGGGCCAAGAGCTTCTAGGGTCTAGGGCGAATATTAGGGGTACCGTATTTTGGGGTCCTTATAGTAAGGATCCTACTATTTACGGTACTTGTACTACATTAGGGTCCCCTATTTTGGTAGTTGTTTAGGCTTCTACTTGGAGGTTCAGGGGTGGCTGTATGTAGGGTTCTGAGGGGTCTATAGGGTTCCTTTAAGGGTTCTAGAGGGTTTAGGGTTTAGGGTAGTTATATGTAGGGTTATAAGTAGGGTAACTATATGTATAACCCATATTAGGGGACTTATAACCCTACTTATAACTACCTCTGAACCTCCAAGTAGGGTTTAAGGCGTATGGTTTCGGGTTTGCGGCTTAGGGCTTAAAGCTTAGGGTTTAGGGTGTCGGGCTCTGAACCCCGCCCCCTGGTTGTGTCAGGACTATAAGGAACCACTCTTACTAACTCTTCCGACCTCTATGGTAGGCAGCTATAAACCCCCAACCCAAGGGCCTAAACTCTGAACCCTAAACCCCCAAACCTTGAATCCTGAATCCTAAACCCCGAACCTAAAATCCCCAAAACCCGAAACTCCCAAACCCTACTTGGAGGTTCGGGGGTAGTTATAAGTGGGGCTATAAGTCCCCTGATATGGGTTGTAAGTATAGTTACCCTACTTATAACTACCCGTAACCTCCAAGTAGGTGTTTTCAGCTTTGTGTCTCAAGGATGAGGCAAAAGGTGCAACCTCCGAGGCCAAAACGATGTAATGTAGGAGCCTTGAATTAGAGTTTAGGGTTTCCTGTTGGGGTGCCTTCAAAAGTTCCTTAAGAGTTCCTTAAGGATTTAGAGTTCAATACGGCTTGGGTGAGGGGATAAATTACAACGATTAAAAACGAAACCGAAGGAATAGCATTACTCATTGTTCAGGCTGTTGCGGGTCGTCAAACCTAGGCCGGTTGGATCGGAAATCTTGGCCTCCCAGCCCCGCATCAATGCTTGCGCGTGGTCCAGTTCCGTCATGATACGTGTTATGCATGGCACCACTGCCGGGGTGTCTTTACGCAGCATGCGTTTTCAATGCCTAACGACAGGGCCTTCTGCACGCAGATGTTTGATGGGAGCTGGTGCGACTCCCCGTCGTTCGCACGACAATTAGGAAGAAGTGTGGGTTGTACCGGCGTCTGCTGTGCATTTGGTGCTAAGTGTGGTCGCATACATCGCCTCGCCACGAAGCCCCCAAACCCTAAAAGCTTAGATCGCCGAAACCACCTGCAAATCTAATCTTCATTCTGTAGAGCTTTCCTAGACCGAAATTCGAGTACCCTTGCTTGGACAAGGGTCCCCGGTTTAGAAGCAATATGCATATAAGCAAGCCTTCATGGCTCGGATGGTTTAGCGGCTTAGGGATTAGGGGCTCAGGGCTTAGCGTGTAGATATCATCTAATGCACGGTATAAGGTTTGTATTCTATCTATATATTATAATATATATATATATATTATACATATATATATATATATAGTGAGCGGCAAGTCTCCATAACATTTTCTTCCAGATAGGCACTGCCCTGCATAACAATCTCTGCCTGGGTCAAGACAGATGCCTGAAGTTGAATCAAGAGGGTCATGGAAAAGAAAGGATGCAAAATGGAACCAAACCCTAAACCCCAAACCCTAAACCCTAAACACCCTAAACACCCTAAACAACCTAAACACCCTAAACACCCTAAACACCCTAAACACCCTAAACACCCTAAACCCTGAACTCGAAGCCCTCGGCCCTAAACCTGGAACCCAACCAGCAAGACCGTCCTCGAGGCTTCTCGGATGGCTTCGCGCACCCTCGGAGAACGGAGCGCGTTGCATGGACGCCGAAAGGAAGTGTTGAGGCAACATAGGTGTTCCGAAAGAATGAAGAAGATCCTCGCGGCAAGTACCCCAAGAAGGGACCCCTAATTCCAAAGCAACAGACTTCAGAGATGCTTACTTGCTTTGACTGCTCGTACTACTGCATAAGGCTGTGGGGCTTGCTAGATCAGGCCAGGGTGTCCTCGCCCTGAACAGAGGGGGGTGAAGCGCATACACCACTAGACTCAAGTTCCGTGTGCATTAGGCTTGGCTCCAACCTGGTCGCATTGAGCATCGTAGGTAAGAAGACCTGACTCAGTCTGAGATGATGAGTTCGACATGGTTTGGAGTCTGGTAGCATGCACAGCCCGAATTTCCGATGACTCAGGGAGGCATGCCATTTCTTAATCACCTGTCGAAAATCGGACATTGCTCTTCCTTCAGTTCTAGTCTAGAGGTTTACGGACTTTGGGGGCTTGAAGAGTGTAAGGGTTTTGGGTTCAGGTTCCGGAGTTCAGCGGTGCAGGGCTCAAGGCTTCAGAGTTGCTGCGTTTGGGGTTTTAAGGCTTGGAGAGCTAAATTGGAACGCCCCTCAGATGACCTGGTGTCGGAGTTTGAGATTTCCGACCGGTTTGGGTGTGGAGTCGGGAGTTTGGGGCGTCGGCTTGGAGTTGTGCCTGGTTCAGGGTTTGTCAGGTTTAGGATATCGGCTTGGAATGAATAACTCCGAAACCCTGTTCTAACTACGAAGGCCCCTATATTGGTTTAGGGTACTTTCAGTCAGACCTGACCAGTTTTGCCGAATGTCGTCTCGTTGTCCGTACCATTCTGCACACAGGCACCGATCACGTCGCCTCGGCTCTACAAACAATCACATGCCGCACTCCCAATTGCTACGGCATGCGTTTCCTTGTCCTGTAATGTTTTGAACTCCTGAACTCGGTATTGCTAACTGCTACGCTTGAAACATCTCCCTGTCCTGTAATGTTTTGAACTCCTGAACACGGTATTACTAAGCCTGAAACCAACCAAGCCATAAACGTTACAGCCCCAAGCCTATGCTCCATATCTCAAACTTGAAGCCACCCAAGCAGGAAGCTTTACGGCCTATTTTCCAAATCCCAAACTGAGATGCAACCCAAAAACCTTGGAGCATCGACCTCCAGGCTTGACATGTGCATGGTCCCACAGGTCTCCGTTTCTCGATGGCCACGTGGTTTTGGACATCGTTCGAAATGGCAGATTGAAAACACAACGGACCCAAAGGCAAATTTCAAATGCGAAACCCGGAATATGAGGACCCATCCAACCCCTAAACCCCGGGCTTCCGAACCCTAAAACCATAAAATCGAAAGCCCCGCACCCCAGTCCCTGACCTCGGAGTAGGACAGCCGGTTTCTAGGCTAATTGAATCCCTAAGAGGCCCTAAACTGCAAAACCCGGAACCCCCATACCCCGAAATGGATCCGCACAAAACAGAACCTCGATAGATGCCTGATTTATTTCTTATACCATTATAGAACCATTATACCCTTCTAGATCCCTTATAGTAAAACCCTTTTTAGGTCCCCTCAAACCCTAAGTTATCCGAGCTGCTGTCTGGAGCGCTTTCTGCCAGCTTCTCCTGGGAACGCCAGGCCCTGCCCCCTAAGTCGTAACTCTTGGTTTCAAGTTGCGTTTAGGGTTTAGGGTTCAGGGTTAAGGGTTTAGGGTGTCTTGTTGCGCAATGCAATGGCTGGTAATCCATGCTAGGATGGCGCCACCTCACACCAGGGTTTGTGGGTGGCGGCATATTACGCGTCAAGTGACCTTCCTTGCATGTGTCATAAAACTCGGTGAAACCGGAAGTTCTCTAAAACCCGCCCGCTACGATGATCCACAGGCAACCACCCCAACCATTTCCTGTCAGGGTTTAAGGCTTACGCCCTCAATTCCCACACCGTCCGAGCAGACAGGGAACTTTTGCAGGGCAGGGAAGGGAGAGGAGAGGGCCCAGACAGGGTAGGGGGCCAGCGGGGTCCCATTTTTAAGGGCGGAGAATGCCAAACGCCCGTCGAGGGATTTGAGTGTTGGGTTTAGGGTGTTCCCATAAGGTATTCTAGTGGATCTGAGGCCCAGCTGACAGCCCAGATCGGGCTGTATTCGACCACTCAGTGCGGGCGTAAAGGCTGCCAAGCATCCTCAGTGTTTGGGCACCCAGTTAAGTGATGGGTGGGAACGGCCCCAGGGCGCCGGGTGGTAATTTTTTTTGCAGGTGCAGCGGCCTTCTCTGTTAGCAGCGTCAGCCCGCCTCATAGAGGCTTGCACAATCATTACCTCCTTACATAAAAACATCCCTCGCACTCACTTGCACACACTTGCTTCCCTTGGTGACGTTCATCCCTGAAGCTCCGCATTGTTGCTGTCGTGGATCTCCGCATTGCTGCTGTTGTGCATGGGCAAGGTGGGCTCGTCGACAGGGATCTGTTCACCACCTTCCACCAACGAACGCCCCGGCAATGGCGAGGGCAAGGTACACGTAGAAGACGCAGTGGTCCCAAGGTCACGGGTTAGGGTTTAGGGTGTCTTCTTGTGCAGTGGCTGGTTATCCATGCTAGGATGGCGCCACCTCTGAAAGCCAGATCAGATCATGTGTTCAGGGCCGTACAATTACAAATTTTGAAAATTTAATCCACGGTAGACAATGGCAAAGAATGAAAGTCACTGCTGGCCCCACTTTACTCTTGAGTGCTACATGCGAAAGAGCAGTTACAGAGCTGCCGGAATGGCACACACAGGATGAAGGTCAAAGCCCTCGGATTTTGCAGGAAGTTGCTCCGGAAACCTCATAACCCAAACGTGGTGGCATTTGAGCTGCAAACCATCTTGCACCGAAGATCCCTCATGCTTTGTGCCCCTTTCAATGGTATTGGGGTACGTAGGGGTTCAATTTGTTGGGGTTTGGAGCGCCACTTACGGGCTTCCCTTTCCGATTCTCCGTTGGATTCGGAAGTGAGTGGTGAAGATGAGCATTTCCTACGAATCAAAAGCTTACTTGTTCTTGCTCTAGCGGGCCTTAAGCCTCCTGCAAAGCGTGAATTGCTCGAACCCAGCAAATCGAAACCGTGAGAGTCCTAGAATCCTAGAGTGTTCCCGAAACTCGGCTCTTGGCCACTAGCCTGCAAGCTCCTGTGCCTGTACTGGGCAAGGCATGGCAATCACATCGCTTCTCGTACTCGAGGCCCACTGGGGTTTTCAGGAACTTACTGGTCACACGACAAGCTGCAGCCGCTGAATGCCTAGAGCAGATTCGAACGCGGGAGCTCCGAACATGTCAGCTCATTAAATATACCTCCAGCCCACCCCTAAACACAGAGTAAGAATCAATCGGTCAGCATTCAAGTCCTAAGGCCTTCAAAGTAGGACCCCTTCGTCAAGCAGTCTGGTCATTTCATGCTACTAGCACACTTTGCAGGCTGATGTCAACCGACAGGCAAAAATATTAATACATACTCAATCCGATACAATCCGATGTTCATGTCAGCTTGCACTGTGCATGTCAAGGACCTGACTGAAACGCAGTTTTGTGCATTGGGTTACCAGTGGGGCCTATGGGTAAGTCGTACGAACGAGCACTGCATAATTTGAGATCTACTGCTTGGGCAAAAGATTTCGGAGTTTCGGGGGACCGCAATGAGCGCAGAACACGTGCATGGAGCGTCTGTCCTTGGCGGGGAGCGACATGCCCTTTTTTGGAATCTACACCGGAGAGATCTGACCTCTTGTCTCTGAGAAGGCTGCGCAGGACGGTGCCGCTGCCACATCGGCACTCAGTGCCTGCGTTCAAATTGGCCGCGCCAATCGCATGTGAAGCTTCGGCATCAAACACGTGCAAGACGGCCGGATCATGCTGACGCTAATCCTAACCCTTACTCTAGATTCGCCAACCAGCAAAAAGCTTGTTTCAAGCCTTTCTCTCTCTCATTTTTGTTCTCTCTCTCTCTCTCTCTCTCTTTCTCTGTTGTAGGACAGCCAAGTTGATGCCATCCGGAACCTTCGACACTGAACCCTGAAACAGTGCTCGGGCCTGTCTGGGCTCGCGCTGAGCGTGAACTGCTTAGAAATCCCAGAAGAAACAAGCCTGTTGCAACCTGCTGTGCTGACTAAACTCAACAAGCTGCTTATGCAGCTATGCTGGACAAGAGTTTGGGTAGTGGGGATGTACACACCCTACCACAATGGAAAGCAGAGCTTGATTATGAGATTCAGATCACTTATGAACAGAGCTGCCTCCACAGCAGGCGCCGGGATCTGGATCGCACCATCCGCGCCGTGGCCGAGGATCAGGAATCAGGGTAGGTTTCTGCGCACTTTCAAACTTGATGCTCTTCCTGCTTTGAGCCTCGGAGCCTCATGGCTAGCCATAACGAAATTGGGGGAACCATCGGCTTAGAGTGACGTGTGTAATCAATTTTCTGCACTGCCAAGCATCACTATCTAGAAACTTCCGCGAAATTTAGGCCTCATCTTGCCTGCATGGTTCAAAGCGTCATGCCAGTGTGCAATGGAACTAGCCCAAGCTCGAAGAAGCTCGGCTGCAGAAAACGGCATCGCATGCACACAAAGAGAGACAGAGAGAGAGAGAGAGAGAACATCCCTTTCATGGCGTGGTGCTGCTAATTCCTACTGCTTCATCAGAACATCCGAGGGTATCTCAAAACGTGTACAAACGCAAGCGGTCGCTGGGCTAGTTCCGGGGCTGACGTTCAGGTGAAGTTCTGATTCATGGTGTACACGTCGCATACGGCTTCAGGGTTTGACTGGCACGACACGCCTCTGTTTACTGCCTACAGCTCCGGTGCAGCACAGAAAAGGTCGATCCAAGAACATAGCGGAGAAACAAGCTTCGAACGAGAACCGAATTAACAACGGCAAAAAGAGTGAGTCAATCGGGTTTGGTGAGAAAAGGGTTCTTTCAATTTTACTCGCCAGATATTAATCAGGGGATCTGGGGATCTGGAAGACGCTGGTAGCTACTGTCGCTACATCTGCTGCTACCAACGAGAGGGTAGATCCACAGGGCTTAAGGTTCCAGGTGTAGGGCCGAAGTCTCAAGCTTCGAGCAAGAGTGGCGGCATATTGCGCGTAAAGCGATTTTCCTTGCATGTGTGATAAAACCTCGGTGAAGCCGGAAGTTCTCTAAAACCCACCCACTGTGATGATACGATCCCTGGAATCGGCTTGGGGGCCCAGGACCCACTAAACCCCCCAAAACACCGGGATTGGGCCTTGGGTTTAGGGTGTTCCCATCAAGGGGAACATCAAGATATTCTAGTATGTTTCAGGCCCTGTGGCGAGGCGCAGCCCTTGACAGCCCAGATCGGGCTGTATTCGACCATTTTCTATAGGCTCCACCCATCGTTTGGCCAGTGCGGGTGTAAAGGTTGCCGGGCATCAATGTTTGGGCACCCAGCTATGGGTGGGAGCGGCCCCAGGGACCGGGTGGGAATTTAGGGGTAGGGTTTAGGGTTCAGGGTTTAGGGATTATAGACGTTAGGGTGTGGATGGCGCCACCTCAAAGCAGGGTTTGTGGGTGGCGGCATATTGCCCGTCAAGCGACGATCCTTGCATGTGTCATAACCTGGACAACCCCGAACCCCAAACACCAACCCCTACATAACACCTAATCCCTACACCCTCAAGCAAATGTGCTGGGGAGTCTGGCTTGCTCCAGCCACGCCCTTGGATCTAAGCTTTGAAAGTCCTCTTTTCGTCCTTGTTCCTTGCGTCTGGGGGCCTGTCCCCGGACTGGGCTCGGACGGTGGGGGGACACGGGCTCAATCTAACTCATTTTTCAAGGAACCCAGACTTATTTTGGACTTATTTTGGTAAGAAAGCTGGTATAAGGGTTTAGGTGTTTTAGGATTTAGGGTGTGTTGTGGATGGGTTTATGATCTCATTCTACAAGAGTTTCAGCTTATGTATGGCTTGTATTGGACTTATGCAGGGTGTTTGGGGTTGGGTGCTTGTAAGCTCCTTGTGCAAGAGTTTCTGCTTTTTTTGGACTTATACAGGGCAAGAGGGCAGGATCCAGGACAGCAGGCCAGGCCCTTCAGGGCTTTAGGGCTTCAGGTCTGTAGGGCTTGAGCTTTAGGCTTGAAGGCACGATCTAGAAGGGAAGGAAACTGTCACACAGATCTTGCTGTTTGTTTAATGCTTTAGGTAACGCTTGAAGGTTTAGTGTTTAGGGTTTAGGGTCTTAAAGGATCCTGAAACCTATTCTTCGCCGAGACATGATGTGTTTTGAAGAAATAGGTTTCAAGGCAATCTAAAAACATGGTGGGGTGGTGGTGTCCCAAGTATTGCACTGCACTGCACTGCACTGCACTGCCCTGCCCTGCCCTGCCCTGCCCTGCCCTGCGCTGCGCTGCGCTGCGCTGCGCTGCGCTGCACTGCACTGCACTGCACTGCACTGCACTGCAGCTTGTTTCTTGGCTCAACTCCATCAGCTCCATTGGGTGAATCTGTTTCTATAGCCGGCTGATGCTCTCTCACTTCGTTGCTGGACCCTTTTCTGCTGCCTCCTCCTCTGCCTGATTTCCTTTTCTGCCTGGTATTTCAGCTTCCACTTCACCCTTAAAGCTGCCTTCTTTTCCTCCTGCAGTTTCTTTTTCTCCTCCTCCTTTTCCTTCCTCCTCCTCTCCCTCTGCCTTTGCTTCTTCAGCCTCTCCTGCTCCGAAGTCCTCGCCCTTTTGTTCTGCTTCTTCTTCTTCTGGGACTTCAGCTTTGCCTTTGGCTTGGCCCTTGGCGTGGTCTTCAAAGCTTTTAAAGACTTCTTCTTCTTGTCCCTGGGTTCCTGTTTGGCTTTTTTGGCTTCGAGTTCTTGTGCCCCTTCAATGCTGTATGCTTCTGCTTTCCTGGCAGCCAGGTCGAGCCATTCTGCTTCCAGCCCTGACGAGCTGCCTCTAAGGACTGCCATCTTGAGCCACAATCCTCCTGCCACGACAACACAGCAAGGCCCGCCCTGGCCGGGCGCCTGCCTTGGCAGAGCAGCAGGCCACCGCATTTCGTGACAATGGCTGATGCACCCTTTGATCGGCTCCCACGCCGGGCATATCGTCTTACTCACTACGACGTCCGCCTCCTCGACAACGCTCAATAGGTTGTTGGGAATCTTGACAGGAACTGATGCTATTTGCCTGCCCGCAGCACGGCCCTTTGCCAAGGTCTCTCTAAAAAGGACCTTTGTCGTTCGACGATCTCTCGCATGAGGATGCGACACAAGCCGGGGCGAGGAAGCAGCATGTGGCAGCGGGGTCCACCGACAAGGTGTCCAAGGAGAAGAAGGAGAAGAAGGATAAGCCGAAGAAGAAGACACGCAGCTGAGTGTGCAGGCTGGGCCAAAAGCGGCTTGTTTTTCAGTTGGTGCGACACCGCTAGACCAGGCTCGAAAGCCCATAAAAGCAAAGGAAGTTTTAAAAAACACGAATGTGGTTATTCAGTTTAAAAAAAGAAAAAAGAAACCGCCGGCCGAAGCCGGCGAATTTTTTTGCTTGATTTATAGGTAGGGGTTTAAGAGCCCCTCAGGATTCAAGGAAAAGGCCTTCGAAATGAATGGGTTTTTGAAGAGGGAGCTGTGGGGCTTGTATTTCACCAAAATACTGTGGTTCGAGTGCTTAGAGTTTACTTGTAGGAGCAGTATATGTACTGGACAGCAAAGACGGCAGTAAGACATATGCGAACACAAAAAGGTTAACAGTTTTCGGGTAGAAATTTCTCCCTGGTAACAAACACCTCACAAACAATTAAACAAAGTATTTCTCGGGTGTAGGGGGTTTCGGTGTAGGCCCGAGCAAACCCCTTGTTCTTAGGTTTGTGTGTTTGCTTTGTAATAACTGAAACATCGCTGTACTCGCGAAGCGAGACCCTAAACCCTGAAACGGTTTAGGGTTTAGGGTTTACGGTTGGCGAGGGCCAGTGAAGCATTTGGCTTGGTATTCTTGTTTTGCAATATACCCACCCTTTCAGAATCCCCTTTCATTAACGATATACATACTCATTATGTCGGTTGAAACAACTTAATCATGTTTCGTTCGGTGCTCCTCCCATCCCATTTTTCTTTTGCCACAATGCCGATTGAAACTTCTAGCTCAGCCAGGTCTACAGCAAGCTTATCCGTTAACTACGGCTGAGCTCTGTGTCTAAACCCAATCGCCAAAACCACATCACCTGAACGATAACCACCGGTACACACAAGGATTTAGATTTAGTATTAGCCCTGAAACTTGAAACTTCAGATTAGGATGTACCTCGAAATTTACCCCAACCCAATGTAAGACTGCTTCTTTACAGACGGATTTTATGGAAACATTCAACATTTTCGAAAATTCTCCGATTCAGGATTTAGGTTGAGGATCCAGGATTTAGGATTTAGGATCTAGGATCTAGGATATAGGATTTAGGATTTAGGAATTAGGATCTAGGATTTAGAATTTAGGATTCTAAACTACCCCCAGTCCTGGCCACGAAAAGAATCCTAAACGAAGGGTTTAGGATTTAGGATCTAGGACTTAGGATTTAGGATCTAGGATTTAGGGTTTAGGATCCGAATCCTAAGCTCCCAGTACTGGCCACGAAAAGAGTCCTAAACAGGCCGATGGGAGTTAAGGTGCAAATATACATAATTAGAGAAGGTTAAGGGTTTAGGGTTTGGGGGTTAGGGTTTAGGGTTTAGGGTTAAGGGTTTATTTCGGTTCAGGGGTTGGGGGCCGGTGGTTAGGGTTTAGGGTTTAAGGTTCAGGGTTTGATCGCGTAGCGGCTTAGCACTCACTGCTTTCCAGCACTTTCGGGCTTAGGGCTTGTGGGTGCCGGATCGAGATCTTTGGGCTAGGAATTCCGAGGCTTAGATTCAGCAGGATAGGGTTGCAACTATAGGTATTTAAGGCTTCAGGAACGTATAAGGCCCAATGCAGGGTCCAGGCCATAAGCCCTGAGCCCCACACCCTAACACGACAAAATTGTATACTCTATGCCCAAAGTCCGTATACAACCCTTCTAGGTTAAAGCCTTAAAGCAACTCCTGAAGGAATCCTTGAACGGAATCCTGCACAAGAATCCGTAAAGGAACCCTAGAGACCACAAAGCCCTGAACCTGAGTCACGCGCGATGGCCGCGGCAGGGAGGGGCGAAGAGCTCTTCGTTTCTTCGAAGCAGGCGGTCAGGTAGCCTCTCATGGGTTTGGAGTTAAAGATGCTTTTGTCTGTGGTCTGGGTTTCGGGTTTCTGCTCCGGCTATGGTCTTTGGTTGGGAGCTTTAGGTTTCTTTGGGCTTATGGTTTTGGGGCTTCCTTTGGGTTTAGGGTTTAGGGGCTCTTTTGGGTGCTGGGTTTGGGTTTTGGATCTTTTTAATGCCGAGTTTGCAGGTGTCATTTGGGTTTCTACCTGGGTTGGCTTCTGGACTCACGGGCTGGGTTTAAGCAAGTTAAGAGTTTAGACTCCAAGGGCTTGGGCCGCAAGACCTAACTCGTACCTGCAGCCCCAGAACCTATAGACTAGGACCTTGCTTATGGGCAGAAGTCGGCAGAAGCCCTCAAGATCGTAGGTCGCTGTAGCCATTGAAACCCTAAACCCTAAACCCTAAACCCCGAGCCCTACGACTCCCCAAAGCCTCGCCCCTAAGGCCTGGGATGCACCAGATCCGCACACCAAAAGCCTTCCTAGACTCAAGAACCCTGACCCCACAAAACCTAGAGTGTAGAATCAAGCAATAACCTCTGATCCATACACCCCCTTACTTTTCAACGTATTAGCGCCCTGAAAGAAAGAGTGTTGATTTTAATCACGGGCCCGCATTCATTTTGCTTGACGAAACCAAGGCCTCGGAGGTCTGAGCCGAGAGTCTCATGCACACGAACAGCCTCCTACAGCCGGCACATAGCAGAACAAAACCTAAGGACCAAACACCAAGACGGGGGTTTAGGATGCAGGGCAACACCCCCTAAAGTCAGAACTAGGAATGACCTAAACCCTAAACCCCAAACTTCCAGAACCCTTAAACCCTAAAAAAAACGACAGCCCTTGCCTCGCATCTCATCCACAGATGGTGCTGCGCCCAGGGTGTGCAGTCCTACCAACAAAAGCTTGTACCGAGGATCTGTCTTCGGGGTTTGAGATGATGCCATAATCGTATCTCCTGAGGGGCTGAGTACCCTAGCCCAAAAAGGTTAACCTTTTCAATTGTGGTAGGATCGTATAAACCCCAAAAGGTTAAAGGCTACCTACTCAGCTACTAAGTCTCTTATAGTACATAGCCCTTAGAGCACCCCTATAGAGCCCCGTGGCCCACAGGTCCATACGGGTTTCCATGGGGTTTAGGAATCCTAGACACAAGTCTTGCGGCCTGAAGGGTCTTCCAGAGCTTTCGCAAGGACCCTCTCGGGCTTTCCCAACTTCGAGGTTCATGGGTAGTTATAAGTAGGGTTTTAAGTAGGGTAACTATACTTATAGCCCATATTAGGGGACTTATAACCCTACTTATAACTACCCCTGAACCTCCAAGAAGGGCTGTATGAGGGTTCGACAAGGCTCTACATACCAATCAACCTCTTGATTGCCTCAGCTGCAGCTGAATCGAGAGCAGATTCAGACAGCGCAGTCTAATACGCGAGTGTGGCGCCGACTCGAAAGACGATGCCGTCCACAATGTCAGAGATGGACAGTTCGCGATTCGCCGTGTGCGACACTTCGAGAGCTGCCCCTCCGGACATGCCGCGGAGAATCAACGCCTCTTCTGACTTGTAGCCAGACTGGCCCTCTGCACCTTGGCTACGTTCGCGCGCACCGGCAGCCCATCGCCGTAGCCAAAAACGACTACAGGCTTGTCGCCTTCTGTGGCCTGAGTCACTCTTCCGGGCGTGCTTCCCAGCACGCCAGCCCGATGAAGGGCAGCAAGTTCGCCGAACCCAAATGATCCGAGAAGCAGCCATTTCTTCCTCGGCAGGTGAAGGTACCTGGTGTTGCTTTCGGAATGGATGTGACCCAGGCTCATCATCAATTTGCTCCACATGAAAAGCATTACTAACTATTCCGATCACTATGTTAAGCTTCAAGCTTATGAGCTCAGTCGAACCCTCCTCGATTCGCATGAACCCATGTGCCTCAATAACTAAAGTAGGGCTTGGGGGTATATGACAGTATAGTTATACAGGGACTACAAGGGAATACTGTTCTTGCTCGCTGCTCAATCATCTAAATTAGACTCCTGTCGGCAGGTTTTGGCTTCGAGGCCGCAAAGGGCGCGGCTTCAGTGTGGGACGTGTGCATGGATTTAACGACTTGAATCTGTATAAATCGCCATCAAGCTCCTTCAACGACATGGCGCAGCCGACCGAAAGCCACATAAAACGCTAGAACCCCAACCCTTCGACATGGGTCCTTCTGAGAACAGTGAGGATTCAACTTCCGCCAGGTATCCACCTGACGAGATACGTCCAGCCCAGACTCGAAAGGGCTTGTTGATCAATTCGGGTTAGGGTTTTAGGATTTCGAACAGAGGTTCAGTGTAGGGCCCGAGGGGTGTGGGGTTCTTTGGGGGTTTAGGCTTTAAGGGCTTCTGTTTAGGCGTTAAGGGCTTCTGCTGAGGGAGGGCTTCTATTGAGGGCTTATGTGAATGTTTCATTTACGGGCCTTAGTAGCTACCGTAGGGTTGGGGGAGTATGCATACAGGCCACTAGATTTGGTTTTGGGAGCTGAGGATTGTCATAGTCTAGTCGTGCTGGAGAGAAACAAATCCGGGGCAAACGTCTAGGATAGGAGAAGGCCTACGGAGTAACATGGTCAGATTTACGGGTCATGGGGATGTTCCCGGGGAGGATCATTTCTGCGAATATCCACATAGGCCTCTAGGATCTTGAGGCACGCAGGCATGAGCTATCTGCTCAAAGCGGGCTTCAACGGATCACCTCAAGACTCGTTCCTATCTGAACAAACAGACTTCTGAAGATCGGAGACGGGCCAGGTTTGGGGAGCGTGCGTCTCGGGGCCAGAAGCAGCAGGAGTAGGAAGTGGCCTTAATAGCAGTAGTAGTCGTCGTCGTCGAGGAAGTAGTAGCAGCAGTAGCCGTCGTCACTGTGGCAAATGTGGTGGCGGTACTTGTAATTATTGTTGGCGGTGTATATTGTCGCAGCAGCAGCACCCCTCCTCCACCATGCCGACGACGACCACTACTACTACGACGTCGTCTCGATCAGAGCTCAGATCTACCCTTGATCCCCAATCCACACCATGTCTTCGCTCCTAGTTGGATCTTGCCGGGGATAAAGACTTGTTTGAGGTATGCGCAGGACTACAAAACTGCGTCGGTAGAAGTATTCTCTCACCGTCGGCTATATCATGTGCAAGAAGAAGTATTGCTGTGCAAGCAGGAAGCGAAGGCGTCCCGCATAGTCAGCAAACTCCTGCAAGTTGAGTCAGGTGGTGGGAGTTGGGCTCGAGGGAAGCGGGCTCAGAGCCTCATGTTAGGCTTTGAAGCTGTGCTGGCGCAGGCCTAGAGCAAAGAGTGGCCCCAAAGCATCTTGGCTGTCGGGCCGAATGGAACCGGTTCTCTTGCAACCCGGGCCAGCAGAGATCAGAAGAGATTGGGGTTTGGGGCTCAAGATCCTTCTGCCCCAAAAGTTGAGGATGATGATGGCGACGGAACCCTCTGGGCAAAAGCAAGACAGATCAATCCATGTAGCCCCTGCAGGGCCTCTGCCGAGCACTTCGACGCAGCCTCTTGAGCGACAGCATCGATGTCTGCAGATTTGAGCTTGGTCGCGACCACCTCTGAAGCAAAGCGTCGTGACACCAAGAGTCCCGGCCCTGAGGAACCGTAATATAGGGGCCTTAATAATTAGAATAGGGCTTTAGGGCCCATTATACCGTAATAATAATCATAATCATAATATTAAGAATAATAAGGAACCACCAAAATAGTATAGGTAATGATTTAGGCCCCTATATCCATGGGTTTGAGTTTAGGAGCTCGGGTGTGGGGTCGGGTTTGGGTAGAGTTTAGGGGGCCCTGTAGCCACCTTAAGGATTTAGGGCTCGGATATTTGGGTTTAGGGTTTAGGGTTTAGGGCTTCGGATATTTGGGTAGCTCTTTTCATCAGGGTTCCTCTAGACGTCCCCAACAGTGTATAGGTCACTCAAAAGGGGCTCTAACTGAGAGAACTACGGGTTTGAGGGAGGACTCCTACCACCTCTATTCCGCAAGCCACTTGTTGGCTTCTTCTTCTTCTTTTTAGCAGGACCCTACTACTTAAGGCTCCAAACTAGGGTTTCCAAAAAGACTCCCGCATGTTGGGCAGAGGCACTGTGGGATTTTCAGAAGCTGTAAAGTGTGAGCTCGGGATCAATGTCGATTTCGAGAGTAATGTGACACGGCTTGGGGTTTTGGGGATTGGAGTTTGGGTGTAGGGAGAGATGTGATACGACTGAAGATTTTGAGTTTATGGTTTGGGGCGATGTTCTGGAGCATGGACCATCGCTGGCGCAGATCTGCAACAGCAAGCCTACATCCAAAACCCTAAACAATGTTGATTCCAACCTTCTCCGCGTGCTCTACTCCTACGTTGGAGCGATAGAGCACTGGACCACTGCTGAGAGAAGGCGCCATCCTCGAAGAAAACCGGCAGCCGTCCCAAACCCAAAACCCTCAACCCCTAAATCCTAAACTAACCCAACCCTGAGCCCTAGAAGCCCTGAATCCTAAATGGCCATGCTGGCCTGCTGCGCGGCTGGGGGCAAAGGCAGGTCTTTCTGCAAACCCGCAGAGAGCACGGCCTGAGACGACAAAAAACGGCTGCTAATGCGGACCGCACCGCTCAGTCTCAATTCCAACACCGAAAGCTCTTAAATACGTGCAATCACCCTAAA
>BGNK01000739.1:72525-107525 GCA_003297005.1 Symbiodinium sp. clade A Y106 | reverse complement strand
AGCCTTGAGAGCCAACATTTGCCCCCAAACTCGAAGCGCTAAACTCTAAACCCTAAACTCTAAACCCAGGCGTTACGGCCCGAGCCGGTAGGGTAGTGTAGTTTCCTCTTAGGAGGTCCACTCTCTGCTGGCCGGTGCCGGAGACCCTATGTGTGGCCGTGTGAGGGCCCACGAACATCCTCAGGGCTTTTGATTGGGTCGAGCCCTTTTTCACCAGGACCTGCTCTGTACGCCGCGCGAGGAGCAGCTGTCCATCGCCCCACTTTTGTGGCTGGCTAGTGCTGTACCGCCTCTGGGGTGCAGTACTTTTTCTGGTTACGTAACACTGCGATTCTCTGGGCTGGATTTTCATGCGTATCTTGCTGATTATCTGGTTGACCTGGTTTTGTCAGTGCAACAACGGCGGCCACGGGCGAGCAGCCGTGGCACAGACGCGAGCGGAGAGCCCGTACCAGGGCCCGCTTTTTTCTCAAGTTGTGGTTGACGGGGCACGTGCAGGCCCCGCTCCATCGTCTGCATCGCGCTTGCCAAGCCCTAGCCAGACATCACGGGCGACTACACCATCCATCCTGCCTACTTGCGAGGTGCGGACGTTCTGGGTACGCAGCTCCACCTATTGTCTTGGGGGATGCAAAGTCCGGGGACGGACAAGCTTTTTGTTGTGGTTGATACCTCCAGGCATTGCACTGTGCAGCGCTTTCCTCCCGGCGCCACTTACCACATGCTGGCGCAGCTTGCGGTGAGTACCGCCCCGAGAGCGGTACGGGCCCTGCAGTTTATTGTTCACCCTCTGCCAGGGCTCCCTATGCCCCAGATTGCCCTCACCTTCCGGGATGACCCCTTCCCTTGCTTGGCGGTGCCATGGGATCTGCGACCGGTTGGAGGTGCTGTGCGAACCGCCTGCCATTTTGGGGGCGAGGAGTGGGAAGCGGCCGTCCAGGCCATACAGCGTGCTGCTCCGGAGCAAGACCAACTTGCCGTTGGTGTCCTGGCCGGTCGGTACGCAGTCTCGGACGTTGCGGGCATCCTAGCAGGTCCCCTCCCAGAAGACATCACTGAAATCCAGCATTTTCACGTTGAGCATGCATATGCCCCTTCGCAGGAGGCGCTGATACGCCGGCAAGTCCCGGACACTACCACCTCTACCACGGGCATGTTCCTGCACCCCTACGGGGTGACTGGCGTTGGGGAAACTGTCGCTGTTTACAGGATCGTCGTCATGGCTCCAGGCCACCTTGCTTACAGGGATGTTCGGCAGCCGTGTGCGCAGCTCGACGTCACACTTGACGACCTTGTGCAGGATGTTCAGACCCAGCAAGGACAGGTTGGAGCCCCTGCAAGCCTAGCTTTGGCCAAGCCACACCCAGTTGCGCAAGGTCAGGTCCAGGAGGTACTTTTTGTCCTTTTCCCAGACGGGGACCCGGGCCATTCTTACTTTATCTTGGATGGACGGTCTTTTGGCGGAGTGCTCGCTGCCCTTTCAGCCTCGGCGTTCTTGCCGGCAGAGCAGGTGGTTCCGGAGGCCTGGCGAGATGCAGGATTCGTTGGTCTTATCAACGGTGCCCCTCACCACCTAGTGCGCCGCCCCATCCTCGATGCAGACTTCGTGCAGGTCGGCAGGAACAATGCCCTGACAAAGCATGCATCAGCTACTCAAATCCTGATCGACATCCCCAGTGCTGAAGCTTTCAGAGCCAGGTTGAACAATGCGGCCAGCCGTTTTCAGCAAAGAGCTCGCGAACGAAGACGAGCCGCTCGGATTTGGTTCGCGGCCGAGGGGACTTGCACAGTCCTCGGTCCTTCGCAGGGGCCCGTCAAAGTCCGGACCGACCAGCCCGGTGTGCCGGACAGGGAGATTCTGAGGGAGGCCTTGCGTCGGGTGCCCGACTTCCTCGATCAACGCACCTCCATAGCCCAACGGAGCTGATAGCACCATGCCAGATGACTTTCACCACTGCTATGCCAGGCAGCGACTTCAGAACTGTGCTCCTGCCTCAGCCAGAGGCATACGGCCATCACGTCGTGCTCATGCTCCCGGATCTCGCCGCCGATTTAGGCTTTCTGAATCTGGGACCAATGCAAAGGGTGCAGTGGGAATACGGCCGCTGGCGGCATGGGCAGGTCATCAAGGTCTACAGTCTGCTGCCCTCAATGGCGGCGCCGGCTTGGTCACATGTACGGCCACCGCCGCCAGGGCCGCTACCTCCGGCCCGCAGCCCAGCCGGCCGCCTAGTGCCACGCAGTAGGCCGCATGAGGCTGTGTACCCGGCCTCTGCTGCTGCGACAATGCGAAGCCGTAGCAACGCCTCACCCAGGTCGGAAGCAGGCGCTTCGCCTGCCACGTCGCAGGCTGCTGCCACGTCCGGCGGAGGGCACGTCACTTGTGCAGATTATTGATGCTGGCAATTAAGCGTCAGGAGCGCAGGTGCAGGCGTTTCGCCGAGGTTGCCGCCCAAGCCCCATCATGCCGCTGCACACAGTGAACAGGACCCGAAGAGTGGCCCAGGTCCTTCCAGGTCCGGCAGTTGCAATTCCAAGGCCAGGTGCAGGAGAAGGTTGCCCGAATTGAAGCTCGCCTTGCAGGGCAGATTCCGACTCGTTTTGGCCGCAGGGCCCTCCAGGCACCTGGGCCGGACGGCCAGCGACTGCCCTACTTCGAGCCGACCAGGGCCTGCCACGCAGCTCGTGCTTGCGGATGTTGTCCCTCTACCGGCTGCTGGCATTGCCTTTGGGGTTACGTCTGACATGGTGGACTTTCTGGTTTCCCAGCATGACCCTTGGAGCTGTTCATGTGCGCTGCCGTCGCTGCCCGAGCTGCTGCCAGTGGCACGCGACGGATGGCTGGCCTGTCCAGTTGCCATGGGCCAGGCCTCTTTTTCGATCGACTCTGTGCCTGCGCGGGCAGCAGTCGGCCTTGCTTTGCTCTCCCAAGCAAGACACCTTGGTTGCGCTTTCAACGAGCTGGCAGACGGCATTGCTAAGGCAGGTGCCCGCAGGACTTTGCCGGCAACTTACTGCTTAGATGAAGCTGTGATCTGGACGGCAGCAGCAGAGGGTGTCTGCGACTGGCTCTGGATCACTGCTACTTCTCCCCGGCTAACGGGAAGCCTGCCACCGCTCAGTGACTCGGGCACATGGAGTGCTGCCGCCTGCCAGTTTACGCCCGTGGCTGGCCCTGATTGTTCTTACTTCCGTCCAGGGTCGTCCGCGCCTACTAGCCCATGCGATGCTCTGACCTTGGATATGCTGGCGGTGCAATATAACTGCCTATCTTTATGCAATTTTGCTGCCAGGCCCATGATGGATGCGGGCCTGCGTCGCCTAGGAGTTGTGGCCGCCGGGCTTCAAAAAACCAGGAGCCAGGCTACGAGGGTCTCCAGCACCGGCTCTTTCTGGGTGCTCAGCTCTGCTGCTACCTGCTCGGGTATTGGCGGCTGCCAGATTTGGCTTAGCCGCACAGCCGCCTTTCTACGAGGTTCCGGCACGGCGTGTGGCTGGAAGCGCGACTCCTTCTCCATTCTTGTGGACCAGCCTCAGCTTCCAGTCGCGTTGGCCACTGTGGGCCTCTGCAGTTCGGGTTGGTCTGGGGTCACGCGCCTTATGCCGCCCGGCCACAGGCTGAAAGGGATGACTGGTGGAGACTCTTGCAGGACAGCCTCGGCCGGCTGGTGTGTCCCCTGCTTTTCCTGGATGCGAACGCGAGGTTCGAAGGCTGCCCCGCTTCCCCTGCCACCCTTGACTCTTCACCCTTGTGTGCCAATGCTACGGCTTTGCTCTTCTGGGCGACCTCGCCCTGGCAGCCACTGCGCAGTTTGACTCTTCGGGCGGTAGGCTCCGTTCCTGGGTCTCCCCCGCTGGCAAGCCTGCCTTGCTGGACTACATTGTGTTCCCGGAGGCTTGGCAGACACAGGTCAGGACCCAGCCCACGCCGGACCTCGGAGACTTCCATGCTGGCATTGATCACTGGCCAGTCGCAGCTCACATCACGGTACACTGTACAGGCCGCTCTGCAAAGCCTCTGCCTCGATTTAACCGTGAGGCGCTCCGATCTCCCGAGGGACGCCGTGGCACGTCATGCCTTAGCTTCAGCGCCGGCTGTTCCATGGCACGCTGATGCTACCCTGCATGTTTCGGTTTTGCATGCGCACTTTCAGCAGGTGCTTGCGATGTGGCTGCCTGCGGCCCCGAAGGCTGCCCCGCCATCCCGCTCTGACTGCGGATACCCTGGCCCTCATCAGGCGGCATAGGCACGCGCGGCAGGTGCGCAAGGCAGTCCAGGCTAGCAGGCGCAAGGCCCAGGCCAGGCTGCTCTTCATTGCTTGTTCGAGGCTTGGCGCAGCGGCTCCGCCTCCCCAATGACTTTGAGGCGTTATGCGGCTCTTGATGATGGCTGGCTGCGAGCCACCTCTGCCGTCCTCGCCGCGGCCAAGGTGCAGCACTCGGCCACACAACAGGACAAGGCAGCTTTTCTCAGGCGACAGGTACAGGAGGCTCGCACGGCGGGGCCTGCGCAACCGGGCCATTACCCGGCAGGGCCGCAAATTCAAGCCACCCAAGCTAGTGCCGGCGCTCGTGACGTCTGCTGGGGATGCCTTCGGGTATGAGGCCTCTACGCGAGCGCTAGGCGAACATTATGCCAAGCAGGAGCGAGCGCAGCCTCTTCCGGCTGCTTCCCTCATGGCGCGCAGCTCGCATGTCTATGAGCTTCCGGGAATGCTTGTGACGCGCAGCAAGGCCCCAGTATTATGGAACTTGTTGCCGGTTTCGCGGCGCTCAATTGCGGACGGGCCGCCGGGCGTTCGGCCCTGCCAGCCGAGCTCTACCGGGCAGACCCCTTGCTTGCCGCAGGCATCTTTGCTCCGGTTGCCATGAAGATAGCGGCCAGGGGAGTCTACCCTCTCCAGTGGTCCGGGGGGGTGGCTTTCTCCATCCCAAAGGGTCTCAAAAGCCCGCACGAAGTTACTTCTTGGCGCTCCATCTTGCTGCTCGAGTCTGAGGCTAAAGCTTTTCAAAAGTCTTGGCGCGCACGTCTGATTGCTGTTCTTGGCGCCTGTCGCCCGCTTGGGTTGCATGGCGGCCTTCCGGGCCACACTCTCGCACAGCCAGCGGCCTTGGTCCGCAGCCACTTGTGCCACCTGAAAGCCGGCGGACGCTGCGGGGGGGCAATCTTCTTGGACTCCTCGGCGGCTTACTACGCTGTGGTTCGGGATTTGTACTTTGCCGGCTCTGGACATGGCTTGTCTGACCAGCAACTCCGGGAGCGAGCGGCGTTCCTCTTTGTCAAACAGGCGGACAGGGAATACTTTTTTGCGGAGATGCGGCAGGGGCGATGGCTCGAATCTCTCCAGATCCCCGCGCCCCTCTTGCGGGTTGTTAGGGCTCAGCTGGGCCATACTTGGTCCCTGGATGGGCAGCCTGGCACCCAGCTTTACCGCACGCATACGGGCACTGCGCCTGGCAGCCCTGTGGCAGACGTCCTCTTTGCTGTCCTTTTTTCCCGGTACCTGCATGATGTGGAGACTTTCCTCCAGTCGCTCGGATGTGCTCCAACTGTGTCTTTGGCCTGGGCTGGGCCTGCGGATTCCGCTCCCACCCCGACATGGGCTGATGACGTTGTCATCCTCTTCCAGGTTGAGCACCCGCAGGGTGTCCGGCAAGTCGTAGAACAGGTCGGCTCGTTCGCGGTTGGCCAGCTGTCCTCCAGTGGACTTGCGGCCAATCTTGGCCAAGGCAAGACGGAGGCAGTGCTTGCCATTCGGGGCTGCGGCTCCAGACAGGTACGCCGAGACCTGCTTGCAGCCCACTCGCCTTCGGTTGATCTGGCTGCTTCCGCTGCAACCGCACGGCCCTTGCGCATAGTTCAGAATTACGTGCATTTGGGGGCGGTCGTCAACGCAGAAATTTCCGAGGTGCCAAACTTGAAGCATCGCCAAGGTCTTCTATGGGCTGCCTTTAGGCCGCTGAAATTCAAGGTCTTGAGTAATCCCTGGCTTTCCCTCCCTGAGAAAAGAGGAATCGTGCTGGGGCGGCTCGTGCCCCGCTTCATGTTTGGAAGCGGCCTCTGGCGCCTTGGCAATCAGGCTGAAAGACAGGCTGCTTTGTCACCTTTATGCAGCCTTTTCCGCCAGTGCATCCGGCCTTTCCTGGGATGCTCTTCTGAGCGAATGCACATGTCTGAGGTCCTGAGTGCACTCGGGCTTCCTTCACCTGAAGAGCTCCTGCATGTAGAACGGGTCCGGGCTTTCCTTGACATCCTTAAGCCGGACATGCGGGCTACCTGGCTCGGCTTTGTGCAGGACGGAGTTTGGCTCGCGACTGCGCTCGAGTCCCTCTGTGTCGTTCTGCCGGCCGCCTCTTCCTGGCCAGGCTTCGCAAGGCTGCCTACTGAACTTGACCTTGGGGTTCTCGCTGGATTTGTGGAGCCGCTCCGGCCGGCGTTGAAGCGGGCATGCAAGGCCTATCTGAAGCGGGCTGTAGCCTCGCGTCCGGCAGTCTCTTGGGAGACGGTACGGGCACGACAATCCGGTGAGCCTGATCTCACCGTTGTCTCTACGGCCGCCACCGCATTGCCTTTTGTGTGCGGCAAGTGCGGCCAACGCTTCTTGAATAGGCGACGACTGGCAGTGCATTCTGCACGCAGGCATCAGCAGCACGCCTTGAGTCGTTGTGTTGCGGTCGGCACCAGATGTGAACGCTGTCAGCTAGAGTTTTGGTCCGAGGATAGGTTGGCGGCACACTTGGCGCGGAGCGCTCAGCGTCTGGCCACCTATTCCGAGGCCGATTTTGCGCGGCTGCCGCCGCCTCTTTCCAAGGACACCGGCTGGAAGCCTGCAACAGCCACATACGGGCCGAGGCCCTGGTGGGCTACGCTGAGCCCCGAGGTGTCTTCGGCAGTCTTTTGAAGCCTTTTTAGTGGCTCTCTAGACCCGCCCTCTTGCGTCTATTGCTCCGCAGAAGGCTGGGATTATGCATGCGAATTTGACGCGCGCGACTTCGCCCAAGCATGTCCGCCAAAAAAAACTCTAAACCCTAAACTCTGAACCCTAAACTGTAAACCCTAAACTCTAAACCCTAAACTCTGAACCCTAAACTCTGAACCCTAAACTCTGAACCCTAAACTCCGAACCCTAAACTCTAAACCCTAAACTCTAAGCCCTAAACTCTAAACCCTAATCTCTAAACCCTAATCTCTGAACCCTAAACTCTCCAAGGAGGCCTTGTACAACCCCGCCCGGGCATAGGGCGGCACATTGTAGGAGACGAGGCCTCGGCTGTCGGGTTTAAGGGTTCCTTTAAGGGTTCCTTTAAGGGTTCCTTAGGGGGCCTATAAGGGAGGGTTACTCTCCTTCCCTGAGCCGATTTCAGGGCCTGTGGCTTCGCGCGTTTGGGCTTGAGGGTGCTTTTAGGTTACCCCAAACCCCACACAAAACGCAAATTAGGCGTTTGGGTGTTGGGCTTTTAGGGTGGGGGCATTGGGTTTGGAGCCCAGTCAGCTCTAAATGTCTCCAGCTTCGGTCCAGCATTCGTGCCCTAGGTCTCCGGAATACGGTGTGAGCAGGCCCTTTTTGGCAATGGGGTGTGAAAGATTGAGACACCAGGCTTGTTGGCACTGTTGCTCCGTGCGACACAAACTTAGCGGCCGTCATCTTGCTGTTGTTGCTCTTACGGTTTAGGGTTTAGGGTTTAGGGTTTAGGGTCTAGGGTTTAGGGCTAGGGTTTAGGGTTTACACCCATACTGATGATGGTGGTGGTTACTAGAAATGCCGAATGCCGACATGCCGATGTTGCCGTTTCGTAGGGCAGCAACAAGTGGCACGGCACGGCATGTGCAATCGCTGTCGCTAGTAGCAATATTGTTGTTGCCACTCTTGACAGACATTACAAACACGCTTAGAAGTATAATATAGGGGCCTTAATAATGAGACTAGGGTTTTCGGGCCCAGTATACAATGAATATAATAAGGACCCCCCCCCCCAAAAAAAAATAGGTAGTTAGTTCGGCCCCTATATTAGAAGCAT
Organism: Symbiodinium sp. clade A Y106; assembly: GCA_003297005.1. Classification (NCBI taxonomy): domain Eukaryota; class Dinophyceae; order Suessiales; family Symbiodiniaceae; genus Symbiodinium; species Symbiodinium sp. clade A. The sequence continues at coordinate 99,506 of BGNK01000739.1, read as the reverse complement.
AATCGCTCGTGGTAGTGGTGGTGGTGGCCTGAAGGTCAAGGACCTTAGCACTAAGGCAACGACGCAGTCTTGCTTTGCAAGATTTCTCGGGGGTGGGGGGTGGGACCGAAGAGCATGGGCTCAAACCATCCGCACACTGTGAAAGTTACTCTACATTCCATGGAACAAGCACATGAGTGGTTGTCAAAATTATGGTCCCTTTTTGGGAACCCTAAATAATAGGTGCCGTATTATAATAGGGACAGTAATTTTGACAACTACCCACATGTCGAAATACGTGGTGTGATGTAGCTCCGACGAGTTCTGCTGCAGGCCGTACGGTGTATATGACGCAGACCCCTGCTTGATAAACCTCCCTTCAAGGATCTCCGAGCTGTTCTGAATCAAGGGTCCCTAAATTCCTAAACCCGAGCACCCAAAGCACGACAAAGCCTGAGGCAATACACAGAGCTCAAAGTAACGAACCATGCCCCTAACATGGCGTTTTGGGTTCAGCAGTTGGTTGGCAGGCAAGAGGCATCCATAGCCCCGCCTTGGTTACGGCATGCGAACAGGAAACCGCTTAGAAGGGGCATGAAAAACAGAATAGATCCCTGATCCCACAACCTTTCAATGATCGTTGATCGTTATCACCTCCTCCGCGGATGCCGCAGGGTCTTGCCGGGTGCTTCGGGTTCTACTTATTGGGCTTAGTGGGCTCTAAGCCGCCCAGGACCTGAAATCCAAAACCCAGAAGGGCCCCGCAACACGGGGGTAGTTCTCTAAATTAGGCCCCCTGCTAGCGTCCTATTTCTCAGGGTGCTGTACTGTTTGGGGGACCTAGATAACTACCCATGGACCTGAAGAAACACGGTCCTTACAACGGACGAGGAGATCGCTTCTTTAGGCTTCCCATCTCTTCGTCCTTAGAGTGTACCTTAAGTTTACCAGAGCCTAGGTTTTTTGTAGGGGTTATGTGCTCAGAACTGGGTTCTAGTAGTTTTTTCCAGTCTTGCAAGGAATCCTAGTTGGAATAGAGTTTTGGGGAGCACGCTGGGCTAGCGGCAACCGGCAGGAAATATGTGACTAAAAATTCAGGCTTCTATACTACAGTTTCAGCGTTTGCAAGGATATTCGGGCTTGCGATTCTCGCCATGGCGGCTACAATGGGCACCCGAGTCCCTACTAAACCCGCAGTTGCCACAAGACCCAACACCCTTGACGCCGGTTTGGTGGTTTATTATTTAGGAATTTGAGCTGCTGTCCATGCCAGTTCTGGGCTTCCACCATAGGTAAGGATTTTGCAACATTCCCTGCCGGGTAGACATATTATGGTTGAAAGTTACCCTAAACCCTAAACCCCTAAACCCTAAACTGAGAGACAGCCAGCTAACTCCGGACCCAGCCAACTCCCTAAAGCCTTAAACAAGCCGCCTTAACGCCCCAAAGCATACATCCCAATGCCCCGAAACCTTAAACCCAACTACACATAAACCCTAATCCCCCAAACCCTTGTAAATTCGTGTCCAAGCCCCGTCTACACCACTGATCACCACTGATTATACAAAGCTTTGTCTGCAGCCGTAATGGAAAGTCTTGTAGGCCCCTCTACCCTAAAGCTCCACACCCCTTCCCCCTGATACCAAGCCGCCTCTTGGCGAGGATTGACTCACTCGGGTTGTTGGCGGCGTATAGATACCTGGAAACTCTCAAAACGGTAACTTGCGTGTCCAGCTTCTTAGAACACAAGGTGACAAGGAGGCTGAAGACAGCCCTACCAAGCCAAAGATAGGTGTTTCAAGACCAGCTCACTAGCAACAAAGCTCTATCTGGCAGTTAGATTTCAGAGGGCTCCCAGGAACGCGCTCTAGGCGGCAGTTTAAGTTGAAAGGATTCTCAGTATTCAGGTGGGTGGTTGTCAAAGTTAGGATTCCTTTTTGGATACCCTAAATACTAGGTGCCGTATTATAATAGGGACCCAAAAAGGGACCATAATTTTGACAACCACCCAGACCCTAAACCCTAAACCCTAAACCGGGTCGCTGTGCTTGGGGCACAGAGTTTCGAGCCTACCGAGCAGCATCCTTTTGGGGCTCCGGGCCTAGGGCTTAGCGCTTAGGGCTTAAGGCTTAGGGCTTGGGGTTTAGGGTTCGGGGTTTAGGGTTTAGGGTTTAGGGCTTAGGGTGATGATATTGTGATTTTCAGGTTTGCTGCTTAGTAAAGTTATCAAAGGGGTATTGGGCTCCCTGGGGGATGTTCATGGAGACTGGTGCAGATTCAGATTGTAGCGTTTGAGGGCTCCGAGATTAAACAGGGATCTGGGCGACATCATATCAAACCGGCAGAGCGCCCTCAACATGGGGGTAGGGTTTCAGATTTCAAGTAGAAATTTGGGACTTCTGCTCAAGGCTTGGCTTGCTGGCTTATTCTCAACTTGGAGTTTCGAGTTTGGCTAGGCTCCTAAGCTCGATCGTAAGCATCTGATCTAGGCTCATTTCGCCATTGACTGTTCCGCATCCCTTCTTGTGTGGCAACGGAGGCTGCCATCCGCAGTATCTGCCATGGCATACCGGGTACCTCTCAGCTAGCAGCATGCAACTCCACCAACAGTTCCGGAAGTAGATCGTGTCGATGTGTGAAGGTGGTACTCTGGTAGATCAACGCTGGAACAGCAGACCCACGATCCACCTCCACAGCCAACACGTAGACAAAGCCAGTCTTCCAACCACCGCCAACGGCTCTCAGAGACAGTAGCCTTCCAGCAAGGCCAGTGGTAGAGTGCACGGCTGATGCGAAGGCTGCAGCTGACGCTTGAGGACGGCCAAACGAACGTAGTGTCGGCATTCACTGCTCTCGCCGCGTGCCGGGCGATGCTCTACATTCTACACCGATCCCACTGCGAACTCCAGAAAAGCCATGAAGCCCCAATCAGCCTGGCCTAAACATGTAAGCACCAAAACCCTAAGTTCTTACAGCACCCCGCATAGAAACCCTTAAGGGCAAGCTCAAACCCAAACCCTCCAAACACCCTAAACCCTAAACCCTAAACCCAAGCAGCGATCCAAACACTGGGCCCCAGGCACATGCGGCAAGCCCCCAAGCAACTGGTCGGGCCAACACGAGCCCAAATTCCTCAAGGGCTGCCCGTTGGCAGAATTCCAGGCGCTTCGGTGTTCTGGAACGGTGAATGGAGTTTTGGGCTTGCTTCCTACCAAAGCCATAAAGGCCCGAAGTAGGGTTTAGGGTTCAGGGCTCTCGGTTGAGGTTTGACGGCTTAGGGTTTGGGACTTGGCGGTGCATATCCTATCTTTCTAATCTTACTCCAACCCTTTATAGGTTGCATCATTGGTGCTGTGAAGGTTTATGTCCCAGAGCCTTTGCCGGATTTGTGTGCAGGACTTTCACTTGAGATATCACAAACCGGAAGCATACTCAGCAACATATCCGTATTATGATAGCTTTGACAAGTTCAACAGTTCCACAAAAAAACAGCTGGAGAGCTTCAGGGAATCGGAGTTGCAGCCTCTGGCACAACCCAATAATTACGGACACGGCGCCCTGATATGTTTAGCGTTTAGGCTTCCTGGCTGAGGGCTTTCAAATCTAAAGATCCAAGCCCCCGAACTCTAAGGCTTACAGACTTACGGCTTTGGAGGCGCTCTGTCCCTCTCCAAATAGAGGGACCTCAACTACTCACCGGTGCTTAAGTGGGAGTGGTAGAGGGGATCCCTACAATAGTCCCTTTACAACCCTTTCGGCAGTCCTTCGACTCCTCCCTGCACCCTAAACCCTAAACCCTAAACCCTAAGCCCTAAGCCCTAAACCCTAAACCCTAAACCCTAAACCCCAAACCCTACACCCTAAACCCTAAACCCCTCAAGCACCAGCTTCTGTGGACGAAGAGACGAAAGCTCCGTTGCCTGCATGCTTGAACTAAACAGGCCTGGCAACAACCCTCGGGTTTGTGGGTTTGAGGTCTTGGGTTGACGGTTTCAGGTTTAGGGTCTAGGGTTTAGGGGCCCGAAACACTCAACGACATACAGCATCCGGATTGGGTTCACAAGGAATTCTACCTGACAAATCTCTATTAGTAAGGTTGCTCTAGATGCAGCCGGGTCGCCCCAACGGCCGCCCGGGGAGCCACTCAGCCGTACCGTGCCTTCCACGTAAGGCTCGTTATAAAGGGTTTAACACGGTTCAGGGTTGAGGGCTGAATCCCTAACGCTTGGCCTAAGCCAGGGCGTCGATGGCGCGATGGGTTTTTGGTTTACGGTTTAGAGGTTTCGGACAGAGGATTACAGGATTTGGGTGGGGTTTCAAAGAGTTGGGGGGTTTCTGCGCTCCAGGTTTGAAGATATGACGGAACAGCTTCAGGGCAAATGTTCTGAAGTCTTACGGGAGTGGGAGTTGGAGTTGCGAGTTGGATTTCGGGTTTAGTTTTCCTTCTGAACCCTGAACCAAGCCTGGATTTTGATTCCGCTTGCACCGTAAAAAAACACCAAAAACTCCCGCAACATCCAGTCAGGGCGCATTCCGAAGTGGACCACGGCGTCTGCCCTCAGCTCCTTGTTTGGTGGAAACACTGGGCTTTTGAGTAACCAGGGAGAAAAAAGTATATACACTTTTATTTCATAATGGTTCCTTCAAGAAATAAGTATTAAAGTATGGTACTCCAAAGCCCAGAACATAGGCCGTCATCTGTATTGCTAGCTATGGCATGTTGAGCTGGCTTGCCTGTCTAGTGTGAAGAGAGTTTGGGGTAGGATGCCACCCAATCGCAGAATGCAAGAGGGACCTTTAAGAGGGGGTTTCTCCGCTTCTGCAGAATTCTTTTCGGGTGTGTCGCGTTGTTTGCAGGGCCTAGTGATCTTCATACACCAAAACCTACGGCCTGCACAAGCCAAAACTCTAAACCCTAAACCCCACCAAAGCAAACAGCAGGCAGATAGACTGTTACATTCTGCCACGTGTCGTTTTCGATGTACTTGTAGAAGGCCACGTACTGCGGGTGAGGAGTCATGTCGCGCTCGAACCTCGGAACTCAGTCTGAATAACAAAATGCGACGGTCAGACTGCCACACAGTAAGAATCGTTGTTTGTATTCATATTCTGATCCGTGTTCGTAAGTATTCCTGCTTTACTTGTCGTCGTGGTCGTGGTCGTGGCTGTCGTCGTGGACTGTCGCGTGCTCCTCTGTACCACGCTTTGATCATGATCTTGTCGTCGACAACCTACAAGTTGGACGTGCAACCAGACAGCCAGGAGCATGTGTCGTGCCGGACCGGAAGCTTTTATCCCTGGTTGGGTTAGGCGCGTAGGGTTGGGCCAGTCGCGATCCGACTTGCAAATCACCCCACGCATTCTTGACAAAGGATTCCAGGCCTTGAGCACTAAACCCTAAACTTCAGCTCACCTAGAAACCAAAGCCCTACACAGTTTCAAGTCCAATGAACTGCATATCATCCCGATCTTTGCTAACCCTTTTAAACCTCAATCCCTAAACCCTAAACCCTGATCCCTAAACCCTAATCCCTAATCCCGAAACCCCCCATCCCGCGACTCCTAACAGGCTGAGTCCGTGGCAAGAGTCTCATCGGATCGCCCGGGATGCCCAACGGTGGCTGGACTGCCAGCCAGACCTTTTAGGGTTTAGGGTTTAGGGTTCAGAGTCAAGGTTTAGGGTTTAGGGTTTAGGGGTGCGTGATCGAAAGGATTTAGAACTAAGGGGTTCCAAGCTTGTTGTAGTTTTGGGGCTCTGAAAAGTATTTATGAATAGGTACCTCTATAGGAACCATAAGAGAAATTAAAAAGTTTCCCAAATTGCCACCTAGTTATTTAGGGTTGATAAGCTTGAGGGTTCGAGATGAAGGGCTGAAGGTTTACGATGTTGGAGTTTACGGATGCACAGGGTTTTGGGTTCTGGGCTGCTGATAGTTAGGTTTGGGAGTTCCTCATCTTACTCCCAGCAAAGGCACGCTCATTACTGAAGCCCCCATTGCTCTCGGCCCTTCCTGGCTTCCTATGAATGAAGGACGCTTCAGCTCGGGTTCAGGATTTCTACGCCATAAATATTCAAGAAAGCCTGAGGGATAGTAGCAGCAATTCTTCCAACCGCTGTGCTGCACCTCGAGTCTTGAGCTGCCCGGTTTAGGGTTTAGGGTTTAGGGTCTAGTCTCTCAAGCCCTATAGCTGCAGCCACTAAAACTTTAAGTCCTGACATGCTAAAACCCTAAGCCTCAAAGCCTAAACCCTAAATCCCAAGCCCCAAAAGAGCCTAGCCCAAGGCTACACAACACCCTATAGGCATCTAAGCCCTGAAACGGCGAAAACTTGAGGTTTAAGGTTTTATGGTTTATAGTCATACAGGGTTTAATCCACATCCCAACATTCTACACCTCAGACCTTCAAACCCCTGAACCCTGCGACAAAACGCTAAACCCTAAAGCCAGGAATGCCTTCAACATCCAAGCCCATGCACTCAAGATCCAAACTCTAAAGCGCTCAATTCCGAACCCGAAAGCCCTTGAAATACGAATAGTAGCACCTGAACCCTGAGATATCACCGAATCCCCGTCAGGATCCCAAACCCCCAAACGGAGGTCCTCAATACAGCCCCCAAAATGCCGCTAGCTGGACTGACAAAAACCTTTCAAGCAGAATGAACACAGTAGAGAGCCCAAACCTAAACCCTAGACCCTGAAAGCCCTAAATCTTAAATCACCAAAACGAAGAAAGCTCCACCTTCCCCTGGCGCCGGCCGCCCAGCAGCAGCTCGGTCCCCATGGTGCGGATCCTCGTAATCGTTCCAAGCTTTCGCTGACGGTTCTAAGGGTTTCAAGTTTAGGGTCGTCAAGATTTTGCGATCGATTTTTCTTGGTGATAAAGAAAACTTTTTATGTGGCATGTGAGGCTTCGTAGGATTTTCTAAAACGCTTTGGTTAAACGGTGTATAAGGGTCTTAGGGCTTGGGCTTTTGGACTGTTATTGGCGGCCCGCTAACACTTGTGAATTTTGTTCATTCTTGACATATATGATCTAAGACTAATGAATTTGGTTCATTCTTCAGGGTATACGATCCCCAACCCCTGAACCCTAAACCCCAACCTAACCCCTAAACCCTGAACCCTAAACTCGAGCACCTCACCCTAAACCCCAAACCCTGCACGCTAAACGCTAAACAACTCAACCCTCTACACCCCAAGCTTAAACCCTTATTACAGTGTATTTTCAAGATCGGCTCTGAATCAAAGGCGGCTTCTGGTGGGGCTTGCCGCTTAGGGTTCTTATGGGCTTATAGGGCTCTCTGGGCTGCTATTCAGGTTCTACGAGGGTTAGGGGGGTTCAAGATTTCTCGTAGAACCTGCTCAATACCTGTCGATGATCCTTCCAGAGCCTTGTAGAATCCGTACGAAAGCCGCTGAACCTTTCCTTGTCCTTATCCTTACAAACAGCCTCGACAGTTCGATAAAGACCTTCCCTGCGAGAATAGAAGCCCTGCACCAACCAAAGCAACAAACACCTATCGAACCAACGTGCTGCTCTTACACGAAAAACCAGGACAATGAAACCTTAAACCCTCAAAATCCCGGAGTGCCTAAATCCTCGCTGCAAAAAGCCGGAAGAGTAGTAGGACATGCCTTTAGGGCATGACCCCCGCGCATATACATCCTAAGCCCGATAAAACGCCCTCTAACATCCTCAAATTAAACCATATTGCGAGATGAAGCCTTACCCACAACAAAAATCCCCACATCCCCGAACCCCAAAGCCTAAACCCTAAACCCCGAAACCCCTAAACCGTAAACCCCTAAACCCTAAACCCCTAAACCCCTAAACCCTAAACCCCTAAACCCCTAAACAACTAAACCCTACATCCCACGTCCCAGCGGCCCGCTCTGCGCCAAACCTTCGCCCCAAGCGCCCTCGACGGCGTCCTTTGAGCTCTCTGTTGGGAGTCAGGGCTTAGGGGTTTAGGGGCTTAGGGGCTTTGGTTTAGGGTTTAGGGTTTAGGCGGTTTAGGGGTTTAGGGTTTAGGGGTTTAGGGGTTTAGGGGTTTAGGGTTTAGGGTTTAGGGGTTTAGGGTTTAGGGGTTTAGGGTTTTAGGGCTTAGGGTTCAGGGTTCAACGGTTTTAGGGTTTTGGATTCAGAGTTGATGTTGAAGGTTGGGTTGTTGTTGGGTTGGATAGAGTTCATCGGGTTTTGCCAGGGCTTCATTGAGGGAGTTTTTGTTTGCGGTTTAGGGTGTAGGGTTTAGGGTCTAGGGTTTAGGGCTGGCTTACTTTTAGAAGGCAATAGAAGGGTTTCATATCTGCTCTGGGAAGCTCTGTCTAAGGGTTTAGGATCCAGGAGTATATGTGTTGACGCTCCACGTTCTGGAAGCACCCCCACACAGGCTTCTGGGTTCGGCGATCATCCGCGTACAATGCCGCAACACTTAAAATCACAAGCCTATGGGGGCCGGACACCGAAGCCCTAAATCAGACAACACCTCAGAACCAAACCCTCCAAGCCTTCAAGATCTCAAGCCCTGAAAACATAAACCAGGACCTGCAAACCCCGAAACACCCCGAAAACCCTTGAATTCCTAAGCCCCCAAGAGCTGGAAACCCTAAAATCTCTCAAAATCGTCGATTCCAGCAAACACCCAAACCAGCCAACACAACCCAGAACATCATCCATAAGCCTTAAGCTAGCCTCAGCACCCAAAACACCCGCTGCCCAAGCAACGCCGTAAACACCAGTTAAAAAACCCGAGGAAGCGTCGCCCCATAAAGCTCTGAGCCCTAAAAATTCGCAGCCCCAAAACTGCAAACACCTGAACCCTAAACCTTAAGCCCCTAGAGCCTAAACCCTAAACCCAGCCAGGGTGTGTTTTTCTTTTTTGTGGCCCCTTTTTGCTCGTGCCCCGTGTCATTGGTTTCTAAATTTTTTCGCTGTCGTCCCCGGGTGTGCAAAGTGTTTTCTTTTTTGTTGCGCCCCGTTGGGCGCCGCGACCTTTCGGCGGGGCCAGAGCCAAAAAAACAACACCCAGGGTGCTTTGTTTTTGCTCTGGCCCCGTGCCGGCCCAACGGGGCGCTCCTTCCCCTGCCTTTCGCCGGGGCCGGAGCAAAAACAAAACACCCTAGGTGGTGGTTTTTTTTGCTCTGGCCCCGCCGAAAGGTCGCGGCGCCCAACGGGGCACAACAAAAAAGAAAACACTTTGCACACCCGGGGACGACAGCAAAAAAATTTTAGAAACCAATGACACGGGGCACGAGCAAAAAGGGGCCACAACAAAAAAAAAACGACTCACTCACTGCGGCCCTGGACCGCGATGCTCACTCACTTCTTTTCCGGGGCGACTTTTCCGGCCGGGCCCGGCTGGTGATTTTTTTTGCTGCCGCCCCGCGCGGACGCTCACTCACTCACTGCGGGCCTGGGCAGCGATGCCTCCGGCCGGGGTGGTGTTTTTTTTTTGCTGCGGCCCCGCCCGGACCGGGGTGGTGTTTGTTTTTTTGCTGTGGCCGCCCGGACGCTCACTCACTCACTGTGGGCTGGGGCGATTTCGGCAAGGCCCGGGTGGTGTTTTTTTTTTGCTGCGGCCCCGCCGAACCCGGCGAGCCAATGACAAAAAATGTCTGGTGTACTACATAGGGTCTAAAAAGACCCGGCGGGGCCACAGCAAATAACAAAAAAAACACCACTTCACCCTAAACCCCTAAAGCCTAAAAGCCTAAACCCTAAACCCCTAAACCCCTAAACCCCCAAACCCTATCACCTATACCCGATACCCTAAACCCCTAAAGCCCTAAAGCCTAAAAGCCTAAACCCTATACCCAAAGCCCTCTAACCCTGGAGGCGCCTGGCTGGCCTTGGGCAGCCACGAGGCCAGGGTGCCAACTTCCACGGAGGCCGCGCCTCGGAGGCTCTCCTGGAGAAGCTCGCTTTTGGTACAGGGGTTTAGGGTTTAGGGTTTAGAGGTTAGGGTTTAGGGTTTTGGGTTTAATTTATGGTTTCGTAGCTTGGAGGGTCAGGGCTGCAATATGGGTTATAAGTATAGTGACCATACTTATAACCCTACTTATAACTACCCATGAACCTCCAAGTGGAGAAGCTTCGCGTGTGGGTGGGGTTTAGTTCTTTGGCTTTGTTGAATGGGAGTTTGAGGTGAACCCCAAACCCTAAACCCTAATCCCCAAACGCCCAACCCTAAACCCTAATCCCTAAACCTTAATGCCTTAATCCCCAAACGCCCAAAATCCCCAAATGCCCGACCCTAAACCGAGATTTCCGGCATGCAAAGACCAAGGAGGCCTCGGCGTCGCCGAAGCTTTGCCCAGTCTCGGCGGCCTGGTCGCCTGGATCGGGCTTTTGTATGTCATGTTTAGGAGTTAAGGCTTAGGGTTATGGGTTTAGGGTTTAGGGGTAAGGTGTTTCCCAATGGGGATTTACAGGGTTATGTTTTCTTCGGGGCTTTTGTAAGCTGTTGCTTATGGTGGTTATGGAGGTTTTAAAGGGTGGTGCTTTTGTTCGGGGCTTTGCAGTCTTCGTTCTAGTGCTATTGCCGTTATAGTGCATGGTTGGATTTTGTGAGTTTTCCTGAATTTAGGGTTTCAAGTTTAGGGTGTTAGGGTTTGGGGGGTCGGGGGTTTGGGCTGCAGTGGTTGAGGGTTTTGGATTTTGCTGTCAGGGTTTGGGGGGTCAAGCATGCAAGGGCTTAGGTGTTAGTAGCTTTAGGTTGAAGGGGTTTTTCAGGTTTAGAGATTTGCAGTCTTTTGGGGAGGGTTGAGAAGGGCTTCCGGGCCGTCACAGCACGTGCAATACAGATTATCAAAGTACACAACTGATGTTCTGCACATGTGCCTGAACAGCTTGGGTGCCGCGCCTGCCACCAAGCTTTGGGATTTAATCGTGTAGCACACGAAGGCATTACCGAGGTAAGGCAGAAGTTTAGATCTCACTACTTGGAGGTTCAGGGTAGTTAGAAGTGGGGTCATAAGTCCCCTAGTATGGATTATAAGTATGGTTACCCTACTTATAACCCTACTTATAACTACCCATGAACCTCCAAGTAGGTCGAGTCTTCATGGCTCTAGGACTCTAGGGCTGCTGCAGGGCAAGGGAAGGGCTCCAGGGAAACGTCTTTGGGGATCTGCCCTTCGTGTTGAGCGTATGAGTTTCTTATGGAGTTGATCCATGGACGAGCGGGTCACGGCTTGTTGCGCTTGCTGCTTTGTCCGAAGGAAAGCCTCAAAGCTCCGAGTGTTCCACAGCGCCTGCCGTGACTTCTCGGATGAGCTCCTCCGCGTCCTGGTCGTTGTGGGCTTCAGTTCAGTTTCCCATACGTTCAGGCCTTAAGGGTGTAGGGTTTCAAGGCTTTGGGGTTTTGTGGTTGTCTATCCGCTGTTTAAGAGACATTCTGCCTCAACAAGCAGCAGCTGTCGTAGTGGCACTGCTAGTGGTTGTGCCGGTAGTGACTCTTGCTAAGTTATTGCTGTAGCGGCAGCAAGCAGTAAAAGTTGTCACCCCAAAGCCAGCACTCCCCAAAACCCCCCCTGCAACTGTCTTCAAGAAACCCTGAACCTTGTACCGAAAATTCCGAAGCCTCAATCGCGAAGCCCTACTTGGAGGTTCATGGGTGGTTATACGTAGGGTTATAAGTAGGGTAACTATACTTATAACCCATACTAGGGGACTTATAACTCTTAAACCCAAAACCCTAAACCACTTATAACTACCCCTGAACCTCCAAGTAAACCTCAAGGGTCCTCGGGGAGCGTGCCCACGTCGTAGCCCTCCTCGGCCATCTCCTCCAGCAGCCTTCACAGGTACCCCCTAAAGAGAAAGGGAATCACGGAGAAGACAAGGAGGGGTTTAGGGTTTAGTATTTAGGGTTTAGGGTTTAGGATTTAGGGTTTAGGGGAGGATGTCCATGAAACGGTAAACGCCTCGGCCCAATGATTCATGGACTTTCTTCTGCGAACGGTGTGGGACACCAACGGCTTAAATGCTTAGGTCTGAGGCTCATCCGGGTCTCCCCAAGACTTTTCATGTCATAGTCCCGAAACAAATCTACAACAAACCCAAAACCGTTTTCTACCGACAAAGGCCCGCATGTTTCGACCTTGGTGAGTGGTGGGTGCTCTGACTGCTACTTCCTGTGTCGCTTCGTCGCTCCATGCAGCAGCAAGTTTGCACAAATTTCATCACCACGGCAAGTGATAACCTTGTCTGCCAATGTGTTACCTAAGTAGCCCCTGCATTCCACAAATAGCCCCTTTCATGCTGGCCTGAGGAGGTGTGCTGTCCTATACCGCCCAAGCCCTAAACCCTAAACCTCAAACAGCCTAAGCCCCAAGCTCTAGACCTGAACATCCCAAGCCCTGATTCCTAAGCCGCCCCCGAACTCGCTTCTGCCCCTGATGGGGTTTCCAGAAAATCATCCCTAAGCCTTAGATAGTAGGATCCCCTATCATATAAGACAAGGGCCCCCCACCAACAGCAAACCCTAAACCCTAAACCCAAAACCCTAAACCACAATAAACCTCTCGCCTTTTCAGCGACCGCGGCACGTTCAGCAGAGCAGCAGTGCCTGCGTTCGACTTCTGGGTTTCTTGGGCTCAGGGTTTAGGGTTGGGGTCAACCCTACAGGGTTTAGGGTTGGGGGGTTTAGGGTTGACCCCAAACCCCTAAACCCCTAAACCCTAAACCCCTAAACCCTAAACCCTGAACCCCTAAACCCTAAACCTAAACCCTAAACCCCTAAACCCTAAACCCCTAAACCCGTTTAGGGTTTAGGGGTTTAGGGGCATGCTTCCTTGCCGAGGCATGTGGTCTGATTAGGCACCCTCGGACCGGCACCGACGTCTGCAACTGTCAGGGAATGGGGGAATGGGCTATTGGGACTACTAGAAGGGAACCTTAAGGGACTATCATAGGGATCCAAGTGAAGCGATTCTGTCCCAGGGCACGTCACACGGGCAGAGAAGCCAAGTAAAAGCTGGAGCATCTGCCACTCGCCGTCCCATTGCGGCTCGAAGATCGATAGAAAGGAGTGAAGCTGAAGCGAGAGTTGCACAACTTTGCGTCGCATTTGCGATCGGAGCATCGCAGGGTCGGACTCCTTCCAGCCAAATCCTTCTTTGCTCTGCCCGTCAAAGGCTGCGGAACGCAGCCGCGCACCTGTTCCTACGAGCATGGGGCTAAATCGGCCGTGTTGCTCCAGGAACCGACGGGAGCGGGCCGCAGTCCAGCGGCTCAGCTCTCCAAAGTTGGGCTCTCCCTCCTCTTCGCGTCTCCAATTTCGCTGCGGGGCTCCCTCACGTGACGGCCGCAGCTTCAGCAGGCAGCTTCAGGCGAGAGTTATACAGGGGCCTGATAGTCGGAATAGGGTTGTGGTTGATATTATACAATAATTAATCTATAAGAAGGAGCCCCCAAAACAGTATTGGTAATTTAGGCCCCTGTGCTATTTGTGGTTCGGGTGTTTTGTGGGTGGGGGGCCCTTAGTGTTGGATCTCTGGGACTTATCGGTCGTAGCTTGGGGTTTGGGAGTTTAGGGCATTGCGTTCAGAGTTCAAGAGCAGGGCGAAAGAACTCGAAGCTTCGACACGCTGAGGGATTGTACTAAGTTTGGGTTCTAAGTCTTTTTACCAACACTCGCTCTTCCGCCTCGCGAACGTCAGAGCTGTAACTGAACTGAGATGAGCAATGCATGCGAGACTCCCACAAAGCCACAAAACTCTGATATCACCCGAAACCCTGAAACACGAGTGCCTGTCGCTCCAATACCCGGAGGATAGCCATACACGACGATGGCCACCTGCACACAGGCTTCCAATACGGGCTTCCGAGTCTAAGCTGTTGTAGGGCGCATAGACAAACCGAACCTTAAAAACACCTGAAAAAAACACTTTGACAAGAAAGTTTGTAACCCTGAAGGCCTAAAGCCCGCAACACCACAAGCCCAAAACTCCAAACCTACAGCCGGAAAGATTTTACCCGTGTTTCGGCCGTGATTCTGGAAATGGTCAGAATCCGAGATGTAGTAATTGCAGCGCGTCAGCATTCGCATCAGCAGTAGTGGTAGCAGCAGCAGTAGCAGTCGCAGTAGCAGCAGCAGCAGGAGTAGGAGGAGGAGGAGGAGGAGGTCGAGTAGCACGAGTAGCAGTAGCAGTAGCAGTGGAACTAGCAGTAGCATCAGCAGTAGGAGGTTGTTGCTATGGTTGCTGTGGCTGTTGTGGTTGCTGTGGTTGTTGTGGTTGCTGTGGTTGCTGTGGCTGTTGTGGTTGTTGTGATTGTTGCTGTTGTGGCTGTTGTGGTTGGAGTGGGAGTGGGAGTAACAGTAGCGGGAGTACGAGCAGGAGTAGCAGCAGTACTCGCAGCAGTAGTAGTAGCTGTAGCAGCAGCAGCAGCAGGAGCTGGAGCAGAACTAGTGTAGACTTAGTAATAGAGGGGCTATAAGGGGCTTCTTTCACTAATCGTTTTAACCCCTGTATCCGGACCATCAAGCCCGAATCAGAATCCCATGCCCCCATGAGGCCAATGAGACACTGCTAGAGCCCGTCTAAAGAAACCTCCAAGCGCTAAACCTCTAAGCCCTTAACCCGCTAGAAACCCTAAAACTCTTCAGCCCTAAGCCCCATGAAGCCAAACAGACAACAAACAAACAAACAAAAAGCAAACAAAAGCAACAAAAAACGGTCCACGTCGCCTTGCGCTCCTGCGGTGGCTTTCGTCGTAAGGCCACCCATCGGCGGATCCTCGGAAAGCAACGGGAAAACTGCACTTGCTCAAGGCTTTTTTGTAGGGTTCCAATAAGGAAGCAGAGAGGGTTGTGCAAGGGTTGCTTTCGGGTTGCAAGAGGGTTCGTTGCGGGCTCTCTCGGATTTCTATGACGTTTCATACGGGGCTTTTCCGGGTTCCTTCTACGGGTCCTTCGCAATCCTTCGGGGGAGTGTACCGTAGGGTTCAGGCAGGCTTCTTGAAGGGTTCGTAGCGTTCTGACGTTTAGGGGTTTAGTGCCTGCAGGGTCTTGAGCTTGAGCTCTTTCGGAGCTAGTATCATGTAGGGTTCAGGGGTTTAGGGGCTCTGGCTTCAGGGCCGTCCTGTTCAGTTCCATCTTGAGGCCTTTGAACCGCGAACTTACGATTTTGGGTTTGTGCCTGCAGGTAGACTGAAGCTTGCGCGGAAGTTTAAACACATCATGTAGAGCCTGGCATGTCGGGCTTGCAAAGTTTAGGGGACAGGGATTCGGAGGTTATGGATTTAGGGTCTTGAGGTTTAGTCCTTAATTAAGCCTCCAGACTGTCTAGATGAGGATTTCGGTCTGCGTCTCACTTAAGTGGCGCTGCCTTCGCAGGCAATAGAAGAACCCGCAGGGACCTCGATTCCGACACCCCCAAGCCCAACTCCTAAACCCCTCACCCTAAACCTCAAACCCCAATGCCCTACACCCTGAAACCCGCAAGGAGCCCTACAGGAACCCTGATCCTGGAACCCTAAACCCCCTAAACCCTAAACCCTCATGGAGTCCTGGGCCCTGACGGTTTAGGGTTCAGGGTTTAGGGCCCTAACCCTAAACCCTAAACCCTGAACCCCCTGGCTCGGTGCAAGCGGCCGGACCGCTAGGCGATCCACACGGTCAGGGAGCAGCTCCTCTGCAAAGATCGCAAAGTTATATAGGTGACCCTATAGATCCCTTATGGATCCCTTGAAGGAACCCCTTATAGATCCCTGAAACGAATCCTAGGTATCCCTTAATTGAGGTATATTCAATAACATAGGGGCCATTAGAATAGGGCTCCTGTAAAGGGTTCCTTGAAGGGTCCTATAAGGGATCTATAGTAGGGGTCTATGATACATATATGATACATACATATATATATATATATACACATACATGTATATACTGCAAAGTCGCAAAATTATGTGGGAGTTTCCGAAAAGAGGGGACCCTAGTACAGCACCCTAGATAGTAGGACCCTTATTATATGGACCACAAAATCAGGTACCCCTAATTTTCGGAAACTCCCATTTTGGTCTGATAAGGCTTAGGGTCGGGGTCTGGGACTTTGGGCTATGAGTTTCGTTCATGGCTGAGGGTTCATGGTTTAGGGCTGAGGGGTATGGCTAGGGTTCAGGTATGATTCAAGGTTAAGTGTGACTCTCAGTGAGGGTTTACGGTTTCGAAATGTTTCGGGCCTGCTGTAGGGCTCACGACTTGGCATTGGCAAAACATCGCTGATCGTCCCAAGTCGGACTCCGCTTAGCCTCTAGAAAAAAAAACTTCCTGCAACGATTGCTGAAAAGGCTCTCCAGAGCCCTGAACTCTCAAATACGCAGATGCGAAACCCGCAGCACAACACCCAACACAATTTCTAGATTCCGACTCACAACCCTTCTGCCCCTGAGCCCGAGGAAACACATATGCTAAGGGCCAAAAAGCTTCCCTATTCTAACACCCTCAAGCCGTCACGCTTCTACCCATGCTCTGCAACCGCGCGACTCCTAACCTAGTTGCTGAGTTCATAAGGTCCAAAAAGTTCCCACTCTCAGTTTTACAGCGGGTTTAGGGTTTAGGGCTTGGTACTATTATTCCAAGAAGTGTAAAGTGTATTCACTCAGCTACTAAGCTAAACCCTGAACCCAAAACCCCTGTTTACAAGCCTGAAACCGTTCACACCCGACCCCTAAGTTCGGATACCAAGCCCCCGAAGCCTATGCCCTGAACCCTGAACTTCAAACTCCTAAACCTCCTACACCCGAAACCCTAAACCCCTATGGTCCAATTTTGAAAGAACCCGTATAAGACCCTTAACCATCACATGTACTCATAAACCTTGCGAGCAAGCTTACTATAGAATCAAAATAGAACTATGCCCTAAAACCCCAAAGCCGCGAGCCCTGCACTCCTAAACCCTAGAACCAAAACTCACCGAACCCCACCCATTACCAAACCAGTATGGAAAGCCGTATGCAGCCCTTGTAACAAGTACCCTAAACCCTAAACCCCTAACCCCTAAACCCCTAAACCCCTAAACGCTTAAACCCTAAACCCCTAAACCCCTAAACCCTTAAACCCTAAACCCCTAAACCCTAAACCCCTAAACCCTTAAATCCTGAACTCCCCCTTTCTGCTGCCCGAGCCACGATGTCGCCTCCCGCCACCAGGCCCCCGAGAGCGACCGCATCGATGGCACCGTCAAGTTCAGGGAGCCTGGGTTTTGCGAGGTTTTTCGATTCTAGTTGCTAGGGTTTCATAGACTTATAGAGTTTTCTAGTTTGTAGTGAATGTTTACAGTGTCTTATGTTGGACTTCTACGGGGCTTTAAGGGCGCTACAGGTTGGGGAGTGAAGGATGTCGAGACGCGTGCGCTCAGGGTGTTTCAGGCAGTTGTAGATGGGAGTTTTCCGAGAACAGGGGACCCTAATGTAGTACCCTAAATAGTAGGATCCTTATCATAAGGACCCCAAGATAGGGTATCCCTAATTTTCGGAAACTCCCAGATGGGTGTTGCGGTTGAGATTAGGCTTTTATCTTAAGGGTGTGGTGACCACTCCTCCAGCACGCGGCCAGTCGCGTGTGGCTGTCAGGCATATGGGGTTGGTGCCTAGGTTTTGGGCTTTGGCTTTAAAGCCTTACTTTACCATACAGGTGGGAGTCTAGGGCCATTCAAAACGTGAAGCACGAAGCAGTCCAACATGGAACCTCACAGCAGGCCTCTGACAAACTCCCTTCCTAAGGTGGGCTACTTGGGCATTCCGTAGCTTTATGTTGGAAAGGGGAGGATAGGGGTATCCAGTTCAGGGTTTCATCGGGAGCTACAAGTAGGGTTCGTGACCGTCTGTGGATCGCTGCGTGCTGGTCTATAATCGGGGTTGTACACTCCCGACACCCTGAGCCCTCAACACTACAAACCCTAAACCCTAAACCCTAAAACCCTAAGCACTACCCACCAGTGTTTCGAAGAAGCAACCAAGATCCCGACAACCCAGAGGAGCCTAGAGAACCCTTGCATCGCCTTGTTTCAAAGGGCGCTAAACCAACAATCAAACAAGTCATCCTACAATCCAGACTCGGACAGGAGCACCAAACAAGCACCCAAATACAAACCGTTTCGGGTAACTTCTCCTACAGGCATAGGTTTCTAGAGTTGCTGTTTGTGTGGGTGGTTGTCGAAACTGTGGTCCCTTTTTGGGTCCCTATTATTTTACGGCACCTATTATTTAGGGTACCCCAAAAGGGACCTTCATTTTGACAACTACCCATGCAGATCTTTGGTACGCTAAGCTGACACTGGAAATCCCCAGTCCCTGCCATCCAAGCGGCGCGTAGAGGACGGCCCCTTGCAGCCCGCCGATGCCTGCGACAGCGTTACGGGGCCAGGGCCTTACGATTTGCGCCTTGGGCACGTAGGGCCTCAGAGTTTCAACTATGAAGCTCAAGTCAGTGGTTCAGCGCCATCTGAAAATACGATAAGTCGAAGGATTGTAAAGTCTACCGGCAATTAAGCTTTGCTCCTAAGCTTACGTCTTTGCACATGCATCTTACTTGGAGGTTCAGGGGTAGTTATAAGTGGGGTTATAAGTCCCCTAATATGGGTTATAAGTATAGTTACCCTACTTATAACCCTACTTATAAGTACCCCTGAACCTCCAAGTATAAGGCCTTTTTGAGTTCTTGGGTTCGGGGCTCCGGGCTCGCGATTTAGCCTGAAACCCCTATAGCTTCCGCGCGAAGCCGAGGCCCCAAAGCCTGAAACCTGAACCTGTCAACCCTGAGCGCTAAACTGAAGCAGACGGTTTAGGGTTTAGGGTTTAGGGCTCCATAAACCCTAAAACCTAACAGAAATCTCTGGACTGAAGCTTCAGAAAGTAGCTGATACTATTCCAACCCCTAAACAGCGGCCAGCTCAGACGGTCTTGGGATTTCAGTTCGCCCACAGGGTCTTGGTTCAATGCTCCGGGCCCAAAACGAATAATGATTGATGCTACTACATCATTAGCAATGAGATCAATGTCAGCAATATTAACCCTGTCATGAGAAGATCGCTTTAATCACAATCACAATCTCAGCTACAGCGTCGAGTCTACATTATGGCGATGTTGAGAAATGATAACAATCGCACCCTGGCAAAGCCTCCACATGTCAATGCCTCCAAGAAACCTCCGAGATAGGTCACGACCTCCAACACTTCAAACACGGGACTTGCCTTGGTCCTTCCAGGAAGCAACGTCCTGCGTTCGGTTCCGAAATTTTAAGCTGAGGAGATTTGGTTCGGGAGGGGGTGTTGGATTTCAGGCTGAAGGTCTAAGTCTTAAGGGTTTAGGTTTAGGTTTAGGGTTCGGGGAGGACCCTAAACACTAAACCCTGAACGCGAGGAGTTCCAGAGCTTCAGGATTCAGGCTCGTTTCGGGCATGTCAATGTCGGGCAGTTGATTCAAAAAGCCTGGGGACGGGGAGGGGGGGNGGGGGGGAGGGGGTCGTTTCAAGCTCGCCGGGTCTGCATGAATATCTGCACTACCAGGAAAGCTTCACGGGGGCTGAATAAGCTTGCCTGGCGAGTTTAGGGATTCGGTTTTACTGAAGTCTGAATTGCGGTTCCTGTCGAGAAACTCAAGCCAGGTCACAATGCTATTGCAAGCATAAGATAAAAAGAAATCCCTCTAACATAGTTCCTGAATCCTGAAGACTGCATTAAAACCTTTCTAAATCCCCTGAAGAGTCTGGTGGTTAGTTCCGCTGTAGTCCTGGATGAGAAGCGGTGCTGCAACGAAGTAGGGCACGTTCAGCGACGTCAAGATCTCCTGTCATGTGATGTCGGCTTCGTTTTGGATTTCACAGGCCTTTGAGCTGTTCGTACGAGTCTCCACAAGTCGTTTGATGATCAGGTTTCTTGTGGGCCGTTATGATGAGGTCCTAAGTCCTAAGTAGTGTTTTTCGAAGTAGCAGGAACATCGCAGCAGGGTCAGTAAGATCCTTTGATAGCTCAAGAACCCACCATCAGTGGCAAAAGGCCCTGATGTACTCGAAACCCTACACTAAACTCTCAATCAGATTATGCCCAGGATCCCTCGATCGTCCATTTCCTGATGGAGCCCCAAATTCCGTTTTTCCTCAGAACTCTAAACACATCCCGAGCCGTGGCTGATCAGAAACCTGCTCAACACCCCAGTACTACAGGGACCTAAATCATGATTAGGGTTTGCGGTGGGGGGGGTATATTTTACTGAATTATAGTTAAATCAAAACGCTGGCAGAGTTCAGTGCTTTGTCGTCGAAGGTTGGGGACGTGGGATTCTCTGATTCGGGTTGCGCATTTCGGCGGCAGGGTTTCTGGTTTGAGGCTCCGCAGTTCAAACACCGGTTCTCCTGTATGGGAGTTTCCGAAACAGGGGGCCCTAATATAGTACCCGAAATAGTAAGGTACCCCAGGGTGCCGGCTCTGTTTCATGCTTTAGGCGCTGGAGTTGACGGCTCAGGCTGTGGGATTTCGGATCTTAAGGCTCTGCTTGGAGGGTCATGGGTAGTTCTAAGTAGGGTAACTATGCTTATAACCCATATTAGGGGACTTATAACCCCACCTATAACTACCCCTGAACCTCCAAGTAAGGCTCTGATATCCAGCCGGGTTAAGGCATTTGCAAATTCGGCCTACGGCTGAGGGCTTCGATTGCTCAAAGTCCCCACGCTGCAAATGCACATAGCGAAGTCAAGGCTTAAGACTTTCATGCAAGCTCTATAGTCCCACATCCTATGCATCAAGCCACAGAACTCAAAAACCCCCTACATAAACCCTAAACCCTCGCTTCAATTCTGCTTCAACCTTCGAACCTGCCACTCTAGACTTGAAGCACTCCTCAACACCACTCTGCACATCTCTGCACCCGACAGTCCCTGGAACTCAAAACCGTGCACCCTGATCTCTCTCTCTCTCTCTTGGTTTCAGGCCTCAGGGTTGCGGGTGTACGGCTTCGGGGTCCCGAAACCCTAAAACCCTAAACCCTAAACTATGCGCCCTACATGCAGATGGAATCCTTCGCGATCTCACTGTTGCGCCCGCCCTCCATGGAGCCTACTTGGAGGTTCATGGGTAGATATAAGTAGGGTTTCAAGGGGTTTAGGGTTCCGTTAAGGGTTCTATAGGGTTTAGGGTAGTTGTAAGTAGGGTTCTAAGGGGTTTAGGGTTCTTTTCAGGGTTCTATAGGGTTTAGGGTAGTTATAAGTGGGTTTTCAGTAGGGTAACTATACTTATAACCCATATTAGGGGACTTATAACCCCGATCATAGCTACCCCTGAACCTCCAAGTATGGATTTAACGTTGCCCAGGCTTTGAGCTTTGGGGTTCTCATGGTTTCGGACGCCGGCTTCGTAAGCCCTGATCGGTGACGGGCTTCGGTTTGAGGAGCTGCAGATTCTCGGGATTCCAAAGATGGTACCACCAAAGTTGCACAGTGTCGTCCTCATCACTTGGCAAAGAGCCCGTCCCGCGTTTTCTGAACCGCAATCCTTACCTGAAAACCCAAACCCATTCAAAATGGAATCTATGCGAATCCTGCGGGATCCATCCGAAAACTGCAGCGAAGAATCGCAGGAAGTAGTCTGTAAGTCTATTGCTGTCGCGCCCATCTCCAACGACACGTCCGAAACAGCATGAAAAAGAAAGCGCTGAAAATTGGTAGCTTGAGGCTCTTACAGGAACCAGCGTTTCGTACATCGAATATACGGGCCTTAATAAGTAGAATAGGGCTTTGGGGTCCACTCTACTATAATCATAATAAGGAACCCTAAAATTAGTATAGGTAATTATATAGGCCCCTATATTATACCCCCCCATAATATCCCTTATAGTAACCTTGAAAGGACCCGTTTTCAGAACCCTTTAAAGAACCCCTAAAAATAGTATAGGTAATTACTTAGGCCCCTATATTACCCTGCTCTAGCAATTTTTCACGTCTCAGGCCAGGAGACCTGCTGGCCCACCAACGAGCGGAAAGCCTGGTCGACATTCGGGTGTAGGTTTAGGGTTTTGAGATAAGTTGGGCTTTAGGGTTTTGAGATAAGTTGGGCTTTAGGGTTTGGAGATAAGTTGGGCTTTAGGGTTTGGAGATAAGTTGGGCTTTAGGGTTTTGAGATAAGTTGGGCTTTAGGGTTTGGAGATAGCTTGGGCTTTAGGGCTTAGAATTTAGGTCGGGTCTATCTACGAGTCCACCCAGGGTTTGAGCATGAGAGATCAGAGATCCAAACTCCGGAGCTTAGGCCTTGGGCATTGAGCAGTTGGGTGGGATGCTCAGGGCCGAATATAAGTAATAAGGGCCCAAATAAATACTAATACTATTGAGGGCTCTCCTTATTCTAACCCTCTTCTAAGTATCCAGCTTCCTCTATTAGGCTTCTGCGCAGGGCTTTTTTGAGCTTGGACTGTCGAGCTTCGGGCGTTTCGCAGTTTGGCTCCCAGGCCTTCACTGGCTTTGGTCTGGGGTCCAACCTTTGGTGGGGTTAAGGCCGGTTTAGGGTTTAGGGTTTAGGGTTTAGCGTTAAGGTGGGACTGGATTCACGCTGTTCCATCGGGTGCAGAATCTACTCCCGAGCTCAGCCTGAGCGCCCCCAAGAAGGGCCCCGGACCTTCCCCTAAATTCTACATGCCCTAAACCACACCTGAAAAGCCTGAAGCCGAGAACCCTAAAGCAATCTGCGAAGTCCCGAAACCGCTCACCCTAGGTCTCGAAGCCCTAACCTCCTGGAGAGCACAATACGGGACCCCAACAGAAACCCTAAGTACTCCAGCCCCTTAGTGAATCAACCCTTCTTGGGTGCATTAATCCGTGATCTACAGCACTAATTACAAGAACCCCCCGGAGCCAATGCAGTCGCGGCCTATGGTGTTGACGACGGCGTCCACATGCACTGCATCCGGCGAGAGGGTCCTCTGAGTTCTTTTGGATTTCGGGTCATGTGCAATCATGATTTGGGATGCGTGTGCCACCGGAATCGCACAACAGCGTAATTTACTAGCCCCCCCCACCCACCCACCCTGGAGCTCCGAACCCCGAATTCCTAAATGGAGTCATGAGAAGGAGCCGGCACCAAATGAGACCGATCCACCCAGAAGCCCCCCCTGAAGTTACTCCTTCGGGCTCGTGGTGCTTGGGGCCTTGGGGGATGGAGCTTTGGAGTTGCGTTTCTTACCTTTGGTTAGTCGGGAATGGAGGAATGGGGTACAATTATAACTACTATTACTGACTATTATTACCATTCTTCCATTCCCTACTAACCAAAGGTAGGGTTTAAGGACTTCGGGTCAAGGGAAGGTGCCCTCCTTCGGAGCCCGCTCCGAACCCCGGGCTTACGCGGGGCTGAAGGGTTTAGGGTTTTGGGTCTTGAAGGCTTAGGGACTTACGGTTGCTAAACGGGGGGGGGAAGCCACTCGTTAAGCCCACAACTCTAGAGGTCAGAGAGCAAGGTCCTGTTCGCCGGTACTGCGCCAGACCTTGGGCTGACATTCCTATACCCCAAACCCCACAGTCTAAGCCCAAAACCCTAAGCCCTAACTACAGGCTTCTAAACCCTAAGATCCCAAAACGTAAACCTCAACCCCTTCCTCTTAAAAACCTGAACCCTGAACCTTCAAAGCCTGAAGCCCTAGACCCCGGTAACCCCAAGGCAAACTGGAGCTTGGGGTTCATCGTTTCAGGGGCTTCGTCTTTAGGATTGATGCTCCAGGGATTAGGCTTCAGGACTTGGGGTCGCAGGAGTAGGGTCTAGCGTTGAGGTTCTAAGGATTGGATAGACTCTGCTGGATTGCTTTTTTATGTATTCTTTTCTATGTTATGGAATATTCATGTCTTATCGATGTATTTGCGTATTTTACACATTTCTAAATCAATTTTCGTTGTGCGTTTAATTGGTAGTTTACTTGTTCATATGTATTCGTAAAGCCAGTGTAGAAAAACCCCACAGATGGACCTTAACCCTAAACCCTATAAACCCTAATTACTAATGGAACCCTACAGTTCGAAGCCTACATGTTAATGGTCTTCGCGGGCGAGGCCCAAATCTTCGGGCACGGCCAAAATCGCCAAAGTCTTCGCGGGCAAGGCCCGAATCTTCGCAGGCAAGGCCAAAATCGACAAAACGGTCCTTGCCCGCGAAGATTTGGGCCTTAATTGTTCGCGGGCAAGGCCCAAATCTTCACGGGCAAAGCCCAAATCTTCAAGGGCCCACGCAGGCAAGGCCAAAGTTTTCGGGTTCCGTTTAGGGTCAGGGTTTCGTTTGGGGTCTCACTTATGATTCCTTTTAGGGTTCCGTTTGGGTTCCGTTTATCCTTTTAGGGTTCCGTTTTGGGTTCCGTTTAAGGTTCCTTTTATCCTTTTATGGTTCCGTTCAGGGTTCGTATAGAGTTCGTTTAGGGTTTGGTTCAGGGTTTAAGGCCTTGGGGTCATGGGAAGATGCTAAAGTTTGTAGTTTCTGAATGTTATGGGATTCTTTGGGCGGGTGGGTTTTTCTAAAACGAGAACCGCTAGCTTGAGCACAAACTGCTCGACCCGGAGCTGCACCCTAAACCCTAAACCCCTAGACCTTCTGAAGGAAACGCTTCGGCGAAGCGGCGCAACCGCTTGCTTCTCAAAGTCGCTCGTGAGGAGATCCTCAGATCAAGCAAGTTTTGACGAAATTTGGTGATGTGGGTTTGGGGTTTTAGGGTTAAAGTTTTTGGGTTTTAGGGTTGAAGGTTTAGGTGTTTTTTCAAAGAGCCTTTTCTCTCGCACGAGGTCTAGGGTTTAGCGTTGAGGGTTCTGGGTTTAGAGGTTGAGGGTTTGGGGTTGAGGGGTATAGGGTTTAGGGGTTTAGGGTTCAGAGTCTAGGCATGATTTTTTAAGGGCCTTTTCTGTCGCACGAGGTTTAGGGTTTAGGGTTGAGGATTCTGGGTTTAGGGTTTAGGGTGTAGGGTTTAGGGTCTAGGGTTGTGGGGTTTAGGGTTAGGGTGTGAGGAAGATCGTTGAAAGAGCCGGGTTGCCTGTTAATTGGTTCGTTTAGGTTTGTTTATGAGGAAGAAAAGCTTTAGAAGGATTATCTGGAAACATACAAGGATTCGTAGGCTTCTATAGAGTTGTATAAGTGACTTCTTGGACTGGTTCGTTGAATCAGTAACCATCCTACTAGTGGGTAGATGTTCGGGCATGTTGCTGAAGCTCCTATACTGCTGCTTGCACAGCGCAGAACCAGAACAAGGCCATCGTGGTTACTGTCATCATCGTCATCGTCACCATCATCTTGGTCCCTGCGCACCATGGTCTGCGACAATGGTGCTGCTCATCATCACCTCCAGCAGCATAACGGCAGCAGTAGATCAGCATCGCCAGGATCAGCGTCAGCATTGGCACAGCCATCACCCTCGTCACCACAACTACCATCACAAGCTTGATCAAGAGTATGCAAGTTTAAAATCAATACTCGGTCGGTCATATTGACCTATCCCGACGCCCAGCAGTAGCATACTGATACAGTACGGGCCCCTGCCTTGGCCCCCACGCGCCCTGCCGTAGCCCGAAGCCGAAAAGCTCAAACTGAAATTGCTGTATTCCAGAATGGAGATTTCTAGGGAAGGGTAGTATTGTAGTGTAGACTTTTAGGGAATGGAAGTATTGAGTATTGAAGAATGGAGATTTCTAGGGAAGGGTACTGAACCTATCGCAGTCTTGGGACGACCGTGTTTCAACATGTGGGTGGTTGTCAAAATTAGGGTCCCTTTTTGGGTACCCTAAATAATAGGTGCCGTATTATAATAGGCACCCAAAAAGGGACCCTAATTTGGACAACCACCCATGTATTACAAAGTGTTGCAACGTGCAAGAACGACCAGCGAAGGTCGGGCTCCCAGACGGCATACCGCTGCCCTAGCCCGAACTCTAAAGTCCGGTTTAGGGGTTAGGGTTTAGGGACCCCGAATCCAAAAGCCTATGCATAGAAGATGGAAACAGAACCAAAGAGAAGTCCGGACATGGAAACCAAACCACAAGAGACCAACAAAGAAAGGGCTATAATCGCGTTGATCGAACAACGCTAGCATCCCAAAGCATGCCACCAGAACCTCTACACCCAAGACATCTACACGAACCTCACATTCCAAACCTAACACAACCTTACACAAAACGGACCCTCGTCCAATCATGCATGGCTCTCTCACTGCGATGTGCGCATCGACACCTGTCGCAGTGGAAGAAACGTGTTTTGGATGCTGCAGGGTGACGTTTAGGGTTTATGGTTTAGGGTTTATCCACAACAGTGTCGTTAGGAGTATAGCACCCAGGGTTCACGATTCAGGGTAGCTAAACAGAAGGTTGCTAGGACCCTGAACCCCTAAAACCTAAGCTGCCCGAAGCCCACATGTAGCTGCGGGACGGAAGACGGAAGCCGGGGTTGGGGGGTTTCCAGTCATTTCAAGTCCAAAATCGTTTTCTTGGCGGGGGCCTTGAACCCAAGACATTAGAAGTCTTAATCAAATTGGGTGGTCAGACTCTTCAGGGTCCCGGGCTTAGGAGTTATCCGGTGGCTTGGTGCGTTGCTACTTCTGCGGACATCATTCCCAATGTTGCTGCGTCATAAACCCCCCGGCGTTTGACAACGCGGGTTTAGTTTAGTTTAGGGCCCGGGATTGGTGGTTAGGTTTCCCGGCCTCGGGTTTTTTACAATTCAATATCACGGGCAGCCTGCTCTTGGCACCCAAATGCCCGTAGCCTTGGATGAAGATGGGCAGCGGCAGAATCTGGTGTTTCTCCTGATGCGTGGATTCAATTTCAAGATGTCGAGAAACTCATCACAACTTAGTAAGTGTGACAGTTTAGGGCGCCGTGTTACTTTCCGTGGGTTTTCTTGCGATTGCAGGACACTTCGGATGATTCCATAGGCTTGAGTTGGGCTTGGGTTGGGGTTGGGTTTGAGGTTCAAGGTTCTGGTTCTGAGGCTGGGGTTTAAGGTGGAGGGCTGAGAATTTGGAGCCTGAACCAAAAATCTCTTGCTCTA
>BGNK01000739.1:0-72449 GCA_003297005.1 Symbiodinium sp. clade A Y106 | reverse complement strand
GTGGGGTGTGGGATGGGGAGGGGCGTGGGGTGGGGTGTGGGGTGGGGTGCGGGGTGGGGTGGGATATGATGATGTCGGATCCAACTCCGAGCAAGTACCTGCAGCGTTATTGCCAATTTGTACAACATACGGCAGAAGGATATTTGACATTGCTGGGTTTCCTGTCAAAATGCAAACTAGCAGTGCGCCCTATGCGCCCGCACCCGCTTAGAGATCTCGTAGAACCCTTTTACACCCCTACAGGGCTCACTAGATTTCTGACTGCTGATTCTGCCTTCCGAGCCGCACACACCGTCATGCCCTGAGTCTCTGCAACATGAACTGCAACATCCTCAACAGCAATCCACTTTTAAAGAGTGTGTAGTAAGGCACAAAAGCAGATGGAGAGGGAACGAGAGGAACACACAGACACAGAGTTGGGGAGGGAAAGAGAGAGAGAGAGAGAGACAGAGAGAGAGAGAGAGACTACAACTACGCCCGAGACACAAGCCCTAACAGCTGATCATGCAATGAAGCGACCAACAAGCAGAGATGCGCACGAAACCAGAAAGGTCATGCAAGGATGTAGCAAGGCCTACCCTAAACTCCTAAACCTCAATTCCTGAACACCCTGAAGCATCCTAAAGCCCTAAATAAACCTAAACCCTGTGCAGTGTACAGACCCTTCAACCCTTCAAGCTGCAAAGCCTGTTAAGCTCTAAGTCCTAAGCTCCCCATGTTCCTAAAACCCTCATGCCTAAACCCTGAACCCTTCTTTGGTTCTACTCTCCTGTGGGGTAGGGATTTTCGGATATTAGGGTTGATGAGGGTTTAAGGGTTCAGGTGCGGGATTTGGAGGTTTTGTAGCGTTGTGTTTGCTACAGTGCATATGGCATTTTTGAGTCTTTATAGCACTTCAGAGGGTTTCATGTAGGGCTCAGGGTTTACATGAAGTACTGTTCGTGAAGGAATGTTTTGGTGAGCTTGTACGAAGAGGGCGAAAGCATGAACAATGTAACCTGGGTATAAAGCCCATGAAGAGGTTTTCGGGACTCTTTTGTTTCCCGAATCCAAGATCCTCGAAGTAGTTGACAAGCTGGAAAATATAGGAGAGCTCCGACCTTCGCAACGCCGAAAGAGAGAGAGAGAGAGAGACAGAGAGAGAGAGAGAGATAGGAGAAAAAAAAGACTTTCATTGAGGGTGGCAGAGACGCTCCGAACCCCTAAATTTCTGAAAGCCCCTAAGCCCATAGGCCCAAATCCCGAAATCCGCACCCTGCATGCCATGGCCCTGAAAATGAACCGCGTCCCAAAACCCCGAACCCCAAAAAGAGCGGTTCTAAACCACTAAACCATACGATCTAAACCCCTAGCAAAGCCAACAAAGCCCTACGTTCTAGACCCTAAACCCCAAAACGTAAAACCCGAAACGCCAAGATCCACAGCATAAACCTTGAACCCCGAAACCCCAGAACCCTACTAAACCCTTATGGAACCCGTATATTTATATACAAAAACAACATAAACCGTCACTTATAAAACTCTTATCCAGCCCTTCTAAGACCCTTATAGATCCACCTTAGAACTCTTATCGAGCCCGTATATAACCGTAACATACTTCCTAGTCTAACCCCTACTAAATTTTAGGGCCTCAGGTAAACCAACGGGTAGGGCTGGGCCCCCTACACCACATGCTTCCGGTAGAGCAAGATCCTGGGATACCAGGGGGGTGTTGAGGTGGGAGCTTAAGATGTAAAGCTTCAGGAGTTCAGAGTTTACGGTTTAGGGTTTAGGATAGGGTGTAGGGTTTAGGGCTTAGGCTAGGGGTTTAGGATGTAAGGTTCGAGGCTCAGGGTGGGTTCCATCATGAGAGTTTGCAATCGGCGTTTGGGGGTTTAGGGCTTCAGATCTAAAGTGAACATGCAGGGCGTTTTGGCGTAATATAGGGGCCTTGATAATTAGAATAGGGCTTTGGGGCCCATCATACTATAATTAGAATAAGGAACCCCCAAAATAGTATTGGTAATTACTTCGGCCCCTATATTAGGACGTGAGTTTAGGATGTCGGGTTTAGGACCATGGTGCGGGGCTTGGGGCTGATGCATCGTAGGTCTTTTTTTCAGGTGTTCAAGGCTTTAGAGTTTAGGGTTTGCGGTTCAGGGTTCAGGGTTTAGGGTTTAGGGTTCAGGGTTTAGGGTTCAGGGTTTAGGGTTTAGGGTTCAGGGTTTAGGGTTTAGGGTTTAGGGTTTAGGGTTTAGGGTTCAGGGTTTAGGGTTTAGGGTTCATTCCAAGTGAGCCCGACCAGACTCTGACCCTCCAGCCAAAGCGTTCGACGATCCTAGACCCTGAATCTGTAAGACCAACATCAGCGCAACCCCTGAACCTAAGCCCAAAAGCCCTATACCCCAAACCGTCGGCCACTATACGCCAGAAGCTTGAGCCCGTCCGTGTCTCGACCCGCGCCCAACGTATGAGCGTCTGACTCTGGTGAGTGAAGACTTTCGGATTTCTCGTGCTACATCCTCCGCCACGACGACGACGACTACTACAACTACTGCTACTAGGAGTACTAGTTACTAGTCGTTCATTGGGGTATGTTAGGGAAGAGGCATACAGTAGCAACGAAACAGATACTTCAGATACTTGCTTGTTAAGGTTCCCATACTAACCGAGCTGGACACTGGACCCGAAACCCTAAAACCTTAAAGCCGTCCTGATGTTGACCCCGACAAACAGCCGCACTACGCTCAACCCCAGGCGTGAATCCTAGACACCACACCTAAACCTCCATGAGCCATCAAAACCGAGATTTCTGTCAAAGCTTCCAGAGAACCCTAAACCCTAAACCCAATAGTGAATCCCAGGAGTGGAGACTTCGAGTACGAGTGGCGCAACCACGGGCCACCGCTCTTCGATAGCCCTGGGCTTGTAGCTGCGGTACCACTCCTGGGCGTGGGTTTAGGGCTTGGGGCGACAGTGCTTTAGGCCCTAAACCCTGGCACCCCCTACTGTAACCCCATAAGGGTTAAGGGTTCAAGGGTTCAGGCTTGCAGTTTAGGCTTTAGGGCTTAGGGTTTATCGGGTTTACAGAACCCTCAACCCCAAACCCTAAACCGAAAACCGTAAAGCACGAAGGGGAGGGCCGGCGAGCATCCATGTACTCGCGCGGGGTCTGAAAGAACGGCCCCGGCTGGAAGGCGAATTTCAGAGCGGGGTGCAGCAGGCCCACCTGTCTAGGATTTCCAGGCTTGTGCCTGTGTATATGCGTATGCACTCAAAACTATGTATACTGATATACACACATATGTGTATACATATGTAAGTGTATGTACACACACACATATATATATATATATATATATATGTAGATGTAATATATGTACGTATATGCTCGCTGGTCATGCAGGGGCGTACGTGTGCATATGTACATGTATGCGTCAGGGCTTGCTTGGTGCAGGCTTTAGTCTCTTGCTTATGTCTCAGGGGCCTACCTGTACCTACGACAACGTCCCGATTCGAGGGCTTCCTGTTAACTTAACGCTAGCGTGTGAATATGTATACATATACGTACGTACAGGTGTATGTGTATATATATATATATATATATATGGGTAGGTATGTGCACATACAATATTTGGATTTATATTTATATTAATGTTTATAGTAATATGTAAACTTTATCTTCTTATATTGAGTGTGTTACTCAAATGTTTGCTTGTTTATGTGGTTAGTTATTTGTTTTCTTGTCAAGAATACGTTCGTTTAGATTTCGGATGGTCTAGGTTTCAGCCCACAGCCCACAGCCGAACATAAACCCTGAACCCAAAACGATTCGGGGTTGACCCGGGCCTACAACTACCCAACAGCCATGATATATACAACAACCTCTACAAGCCCTGAAAAAGATCGCATAATACCTGCTCTAGAAACTGTGTCAACCCTGCAAAGCCCTTATCCACCCCATCAACCCTACACCCATCCTGCCTGAGGAATCTCTACGACCTCCAGCGCTTTGGGCGGGACGTCCGCTGTGGTCTCCTCCATCTCCTGCTGGCGACTTTCGTCTTGCAGTTGAAAAGCATCTTTTTCCGCTGGCTACTTGCTCGTTGGCAATGCGGTTTAGGGTTCAGGGTTTAGGGGTTCAGGAATTTAGAGGGTTGGGTTGGGAAATCCAACAGAAGCAGATCCAACAAACCTTGAGCCCTGAAACGGCGAAGCTTCGTCCTGGGTTGTTCCTATGTGGGGTGTGAGTCTATATTCCGGAAGCGCAAGACAAGTTCACAAGACCGTGAATTCGGAAATTTCTCCTAATTCGCGTTATTCACCATGCTGTTCGTAACAGAGGGCAGTTCAGGCTGTGAAGGTGTAGGTTGCATGGCTCGGGGCTTCGAGTTGTGACTTTTTAGGGCTTTAGGGTTTAGGGTTTAGGGTTTAAGATTTAGGGTTTAGGGTTTAAGATTTAGGGTTTAGGGTTTAAGATTTAGGGTTTAGGGTTTTGTTTCGAGAGTCAAATCTGCAAACCCGCTTGAGCGTGGCCGATCATCTCGACCACGAGAAGACCGATAAAGCCCGCCTCTTCCCGGACAGCTTTGCCAAAGCAAGGTACTGTAGGGGCCGAAATAATTGGAATAGGGTTTTGGGTGTATATTATACTGTAGTTTATAATGAGGAGCCCCCAAAATAGTATAGGCAATTATTAAGGCCCCTATGTTATTCTACATAAGGTTAGGGCGCATGCCAAAGATCCTTTCACGTGACCAAAGCACTGGCGTTCCGGGTTTGCGAAGTATTCGGAAACCCAGCCCTGTTCGCTCATCTTCGTCCGGTACCAGAAGGTGGTACATCACCCGCCCGGCTGCACGTGGACAAGCTGCTGCGAAGACTCCCCTCACAGCCACTTCCGCCTCGAAGTCGACCGACATCACGGGCTCCAGCGATCTGGCACCAGGCCGCCCAATCTGTCACTGTGAAGCCACAATGCAAGCAAGCAGCACAACCCTGTATGCCCTGAACCAGAGCTTCCAGGGTGCAGGTCTCAGCGAAGCTATTGTAAACCCCGGGAATGACTCGGGTATAGGAGTTTGAGTAAATTGTCAGGGATGCTCCCTTTTCGTCCCCAAGTACGTATACAGTAATATCGCCCGAAGGCCTACTCTAAGTCTCAAGCCCCTCTGTGTTGTAGAACCCTTATAGTTATAGACACCCTACATAGAACCGTTAAGAGAGCCCTTATAGTTATAGACACACTTATATAGAACCCTTCAGAGAGCCATACAACCCTTTATATAGACTCCAAAACCCCAACCCCTGGACCCTCGAACCCCATGCAAAACCCTAAAGTGAACCCTCAACCCTTGAACCCTAAACCCCGAAACCCTAAACCCTAAACCCCTAAACCATTAACCCTTAAGCCCTTGAACCATAAACCCTAAACCTAAACCCCTGAACCCTTAACCCTTAGCCCTTGAACCATAAACCCTAAACCTCTGAACCCCTAACCCTAAGCCGCGGAACCTTAAAAGGAACCCCGCTTCTTTAGGCTTCCTTCTCCCGCACCCGGGTCCTCGGCCTGGAGATCTTCGAAGCCGCCGAATTCACTTGCAATGTATCCTGAGGTAGGGCTCTGGGTTCCTTTTTGAATGTGAGCTATATAGTAGAATACAATATAATATAATAAAATCAGAACATAAAAGACTACGACACAATACTATGATAGGCTAGAATAGAATATACTATGTGGGGCGTTGGGCTTCTTAGTCTTGTATACGTCTATAGTACAGAACTAATATGTAGCTTTGGGCGTTGGGGTTGGGGGCTAGGAGTTTAGGGCCGGTTTCGGGTTTTGCCAATCCAGACTTCGTCTATGGTTTGGTGTGGTGCTTAGCATGTCAGGGAGTGAGGCGGTCGGTAAACATGACAGAGCCCTACCACGTTTTCACTGGTCCATACACAGGACCGCTCACATGAGGGCCGACCTACAACTCACAATGTGGGCGCATTCCGAACATAGGCGCCTTGATCAATAGAACAGGGTTTGATGACACTTAGGAATAATGTTGGCCCTTATTGAAGCCTGTATATACATGCAGAATGCTGGCATTGCTATCCTGGGCATGGGGGCCTCGAACTAAAAGCAGCTGGCTGCTAGGTGCTGCCTGGCAGTCTCAACGTCGCCTCGGACTTCATAAAACCCTAAACTTAAACCCCAAACCCTCAAAACGAGTCTGAGGGCAGAAGACAGCATGCTGAGAAGTATCTGAAAACCACTCCTCACAACGAAAACACCGACTTCGTACCAAGGGCAATGTCACCATTGTTAGCATCCCAAGCTTTTGAATCATAATCACGAAATCTCAAGACAAAAACAGACCCACCCCCAGACACCAGCAGCCCTGTAATTGTTTGGACCGGTCTGAGTTTCTGACTGGAGCCACCAACTGCAGCCTAAACCCCTGGTTCCTAAATCAACCTCCTCAACCCCAGGAGCCAAGAGCCTCCAAGACCCCGAAAAGCCGAAAACCCAAACCCTCAAATCCCCCCCCAAAACCCTGCAAAACCCACCCAAAACCATCCAAAACCGAGAAAATTCTCAAGGTCCCAGTATCGTCCCCTCTCTAAACCCCGAACTTCTCTAGGTCCCATGTCGTCGTCCGAGTCTCGGAGCATGGAAGCGACGTTGCCGCCTCCGCCACCACTCCTGAACACGGACATCGGCTATACAGCTTATATGGTATTTATACAGCTGATATAGCCAACTCCAAGGGTTCCACGGGGGTTCATAGGGTTTGCATAGGGCGTTGTAGGGTTTTCAGGATTTGCAGGCCGTGCTTAGGGTTCAACCGTGGCACCAAGTACAAGGTATCCACCATTTTAGAGGATACACCCTATAGTGAGGGGTCATAACGTATTAAGTTATTGGTTCAAAGGTTCGGGGCCACAAGTACAGTCATGTGTTCGAGGTTTTGGGTCTTCCCTCTCGGGGCTTACTGTACAGATCTCAGTTGCGAAGGTTCTGACTTCAATGTGGGCAGCCGGCGTGAAATCTTCAACCGCCTCTACTATTAGAGTCGTGAACGGCTCAGGCTGAAAATGCTGGCGTAAAGCACCAACATTCAGCCGTCACACCGTACTCCTTCAAGCTTACAGTGAGTTAGGCGTGCGAAGGCAAGGTTTTGAGGCTTCAGGTAACGTGTCGGGCTTTGCTTCGCAGAATCTAGCCCAACCTCCGAAGTCCCCAATTCCTGCGGGGGGGTTGGAGATCGACAATGAGATGCCGCCCGGCTGCCACAGCGCGTAGCTCTGAAGCCACCGCCGCAGGTCCGGGATTGGGCCGAACCTCGAGGCAGCATTTGCCAGTGTTCTGAGAAAGATTCTTATAATTTGGACAGGCTTCGGGTCGTCGAGTAGCCACCGTCGTCGTCGAAGCAGCAGGAGGAGGAGGACGAGGAGGAGGAGGAGGGACAGCAGCAGCAGCAGAGCAGCCAGGAGCACCAGCAATATTAAGGCCACCAGTCGAATTCTACTCGAGTCGAAGTCACGGTCATCTTCGCCATCGTCATCGCTGTCATCACCAACGGGGCATTGAAGCTTTGCAGGCCCTATCCCTGAAAGCAAAAACCGCTAAACCAGCAAGCCTGAGCTCTTGCCTTTCGGGTTCTAGGAGTCAGGCTCTAAACCCTAAACCCCTAAACCCTAAACCCTAAACCGGAGTTACAGGTGTCGGGTATAGAGTTTCATCAGCGTCAAGCGCAGGCTTCGCGGTTCGTTGTTTTGGGAAAAGCATTGACGAACCGCCCGACGTGGAGGCCTCCATGCATGCCATACCGAAGAAGGATCCAAAGTGCAGCTTCAGGGTCAAGCCTTTCTGGAGCTTTCGGTATTGAAACTTGCATCTACGCTATTCGGAACCGGAACCGGTTTGCTTACAGTACGGGATCCGGGCACGAAGTCTCGACGCGAATCCATAAAGCATAACATCTGAAACACGAAACCCTAAACCTTACAAGCTCTAAACCTCAATCCGTAAACTCCACAGATGAGCCTCGTGTTTGCTGGAACGAGAAAGCGCCCTAGGTGGACTATCATATCCGACCGTTCTAGCTCAAAAACCCTATGCACCGCTCCACCTAATATAGGGCCGTTAATAACTCGAACAGGGCTTTGGGCAGTAAGATCCTATGTATGGCCAAGGGTAGATCATCGTCCAGTGTGAGTCTGCGTAGAAGCTGTTCATCATCCACTGGAGTCGAGTGGCCTTGGGTGGCTCGAAGGAAATTTGTTGAGTCCTGGTCTTTGCGCTCGAATCGGGCCTTGTCTGAGCTGCTGACAACCTGTAGGACTTCCTGGGCAGAAGCTTGCAGACCAGAAAGTCGAGCAGACTTTAAGACATGCTTCAGGGCCACATATCCATCCTTGCCGATGGGCATGTTTGCGCGTTGGGCTCCGTGCCTCAGAAAGTGGCTGAGGGCCTTGGACGAGAAGCTGTCAGCCTCTTCGCAAGAATTAAGGAATACACTCTGAATTAAAGTAGGATCCCCAATATGATTTAAGGTACTCGGAGGTTCAGGGGTAGTTATAAGTGGGGTTATAAGTCCCCTAATATGGGTTATAAGTATAGCTACCCTACTTATAACCCTCCTTATAACCACCCATGAACCTCCAAGTATATTCCTTAATTCAGGGATATTGGAGTCTCTGGGAACTTTCTCGGCTAGGTCTGCTATACTGTAGAACCCTCTTATAGATCCCTTAAAGGAGCCCTTTAAAGGGTCCCTTTAAAGGAGCCCTATTCTAATGATTACGGCCCCCTTGTGCTAGGTCCGCGGCTGTGGAAGGAACTGGAGCAGCTTTGGACCTTTCTTTCCGCGAAGGCTTGCTTGGAGGTTCAGGGTTAGCTATACGTAGGGGTATAAGGGGTTTAGGGTTCCTTTAAGAGTTCTATAGGGTTTAGGGTTTAGGGTAGTTATGAGTTCTGCCAAGAAGCGCTCAGCCCGGAAACTACATGAAAAGGGAGTAACAGGGTTCAGGCTTTGGCATTTTGGGCTTGGTGTTCCATCGACGAGTCTCAACTCCTGAACCCTCGCACCCATTAAACACTGAACCCTCGACCCCAAAATCCCAAACCAAGAACTCCTGAACCTCAGACCTCGAATCCTGTTCAGAGAATACAGGTTTAGGTCGCGAGGGTATAAACCTTGAAACGGACAATCCGGAATGTGGCTGCAGATTGAGGGGTTCGGGTTCCGGGTTTGGGTTCACGATTCGAGGTCTCTTTGGGTTTCAACGGGTTAAGATGCTCAAACGGTTCGGATAGCGCCCTCTGTTGCACAAAACAATGGAGCCGCTACCCAGACATCGGTATGCCTCGCCACAACCTCAATAATATAGGGGCCTTAGTAATTTGAATAGGGTTTTCGGGCCCGTTATACTTTAAGTTATAGTAAGGAGCCCCCAAAATAGTAGAGGTAATTCTTTAGGCCCCTATATTACCCAAAAGGAACACCCTCCACATCTCGCGACCTCCCCCACCACCCTACTACCGCCCCCCCCCCCCCCCCACCCCAAGAGATGATCCTGACAGGTCAAGCTGCCAGTCTTAAGGAACTTCGTGTATCCAGCAATTCGGTCTTCCTGCGACTTCCAAGCAGCTGACCGAAGCTTGGTTTAGGGTTGAGGGTTTAGGGTTTATTAGGGTAATAGAGCGGTTTAAAGTTTAGGCTTTCGGGCATACGGTCGTTTAGATGATGGGGTTGGTGTAGAAAGGTCTTAGAAGGGGTTTTGGAAGGGAGTTCACCGGATTCTAATTCTACGCGGGGTTCGGAAATTTGTTAAAAAGAAATCAAGAGAAGCCAGCACGATTTTAAAGGGCATGGGTTTTGGAGTGATGTTCAAAGAGATTCCGAAGACTTTGAGAAGAGCTTAGCTTCGTCAAAAGTGTTTCTGGTTGTTCTGTAGGGTTCTTTAGGGTCTGGGGTTTGGGGTTGATGGGCCTACAACCCCAGCCAATCATTTTAATTCCTAAGCCGAAAAGCATGAAAGAAAAACAAGACGGCAAATAAACGCACACGCGCGTGTTCGCACGCACACAGGTATCTCACAAGCACAAAACCAATCCCATCCTTGCAATGGCAATTGTGTATAGCACTTTATCCCACAAACCTTGGACCCTAAACCCTAAACCCTAACCCCTAATCCCCCAAACCCCTAAACCCTAAACCCTGAACCCTAAACCCCAAACACTGAACTCTAAGTCTCCCTTCTCACCTTGATAAATTACACCGCCTCAGATCTGGAACGGGTTTTTTTGTCGCTTTGTTTAGAAGGCAACTGCAGAATTCACTCGTCTAGTCATCGAACCAGCTCTGCTTTTTTCCCAAGGCGCTACCGACGGAGGGGTTTCTCGGGGACCCTTTCAGCCGGGATTTTGGGTTCAGGGTTGCGGAGCTGGCTCCTACCCTCAACCCCAATCCGACGTGAAGATGTATACGTTGAGATGTGCGTGTGTGTCGAGGGGGAATGTCGCGGAGCGGCGGGCGAGGGCGTGTCGAGGTCAGTGTCGAGGGGCTGGTATCCCCACTGAAACTACTTGGAGGTTCATGGGTAGTTATAAGTAGGGTTATCAGTCCCCTAATGTGGGTTATAAGTATAGCTACCCTATTTGTAAGCCTACTTATAACTACCCCTGAAGCTCCAAGTAGAGCCCCTTCAAATCAACCTGCATCCCGCGGGGTGGGCAAGTTCATGAAACTAAAAAAAACCAAGCTTCAAGACTGGTTATTGGCAACCATGATTACCTTTGCTACAGCTACCCGCATCAAAGCTAGCTCTTTGAGCATCCATATCGTTGCCATGCGAAACCCTGAAAACCCTGGGATGCTATTGCCTTTCGTAACCCAGAGGCCCCTCTTTATGCCGCTATGGAACTCGACCCCAAAAGACCATCCCTAGTATGGCTATGCTGCGCTGGGGGGGCGGGTTGCAAGAGCCTCTCGCTGACCTGTCAGCATGGAGATCATGGAGCGGACTGCTGGAGGCATTCCTTCGGGAGCTGCGGTTTAGGGTTTAGGGTGATTCTAAGGGCTTGGCTTGGGGTCTCGGCTTTGGGGTTGGGGGATTCGGGTTTCGGCTATATGGGCTAGAGGGAAGTACTTGTTTTTGGCATCATACCAAAACGAAGGGTCTACGAATAATCGCCGGGAGCTACAGGCAGGATGTGCCTTGGGGTTCGAAGCAAAGAGTGTGGATCTTGAAAGGTCCTTAGACAGCATTTCCTTAGACCGCATCTATAGTATATAGTATATAGGGTGCTGTACTGGCCTGGAAGGCCTCGTTGTTTCACTTGCAATTCAGCTGTGAATAAACCTACTTAAGTTCAACTTGTCGTACCGATGGGCATACGTTGGGTTGAAGGCTTACTCTCAGGCTTACCGAACTTTACCACTTGCGGGCTAGGCAGAAGTTTTGACGCATCGCAATAGCACTGCAAGGGCAGTAGCCCCTCACTCCGCTAATGCCCACATGCTGGGAGAGATGATAGCGGAGATCTTCTCAACACCAGCCGGGAACAAGGCCCTTGAGATGAGACTTGGCCCTGGCTTCATGTAAAACCCTGATTGGGAATCCTGCTTTAATGCAAGGGCCTAGAAGAATTTTCTGCATTCATCCTATTTAGCCCTATTTTCTTGTCCAGCCCCAGTACCAGGGACATAATCCGAGTTTGCTGCAACGGAGACAGGGTTCTGGTATTTATCAGGGATGTACACAAACAGCTATGGTATGCGCTTAGCATGTCAACCCGCATCAACCCGGCAGCAAGGCTTTTTGCAACCTGTGACACTCTTGCAACCTAAACCCAAAACCTTAAACCCCAGACCCTAAATCCAAAACCCGAAACTCTAAACCCCAAACCCTAAACCCTAAACCCCAAAACCCTAAACCCTAAACCCCTGAACCCCTAAACTTCAAACCTTCAGGCCCCAAAACCTCCCCACGAACCCCCCCCCCAACCTCGTAGTCCTCAGCCCTCCATCCTAATCTGTGAGACCCTAAACCCTAAACCCTAAACCTAAACCAGGGGCCCTTGAGTTCGCAGCAGCGGCCGGTAGCGGGTGAAGGTTGAGGGTTTGAGGTTCTTTTTTTTAAGATTTAGTTTGGGTTTCTTAAGATTTAGTTTGGGTTTCTTAAGATTTAGTTTGGGTTTCTTAAGATTTTTTTTGAAAACCTTTTTCCCCGTAGCAGTTAAGGTTTGAGGTTCACAGTTCAGGATTTAGGGATTGATGATTGTGATAATGAAGAAGAAGCTGATGATGATGACGACGATGATCTTTTGGCAAGGCCACAGGTGCCACAGACTGCTTTGAGGCCCTAAACCCTAATCCTTGAAACTTAAACCCTGAACCCGAAACCCTCAAACAAAGAAACAACAGTTGAGGGCTCTTGTGTTGAAGCCGAGATTCCACCACCACCGCCGCCGCTCATTGAAAAGGAGCCGACCTGCAGGCAAGCGTGGACTCAGGCTTGCAGATTCGGATCTCATTTTGGTCCTACAGCTTTACGCGACAAACTGAGCTTCAGCGCAGATAGATCAAACTCTTCCATAGGGGCAATACTGATTTAAACGTGGTTCGGTGGTACACTGTAGTGTAATTCTACCAGGACTTAAAGAGAAAACTCTTCACCAGACCTGCATTCCAGGAACCATGAACCTCTCCCTAGCCATTAATCAAACCCTCGTCGACAGCTTACAAGAACTCTTAACTCCATCTAGCCCGACGATGCTCTACCCACGCCGCTTGCACGGTTAGAAAATAGCAACGACGACAACAAAGCCGGCCATTCCCTCGATGCCGTGTGGTGAACGCCGGGTTCTCAGATGGACAGGCTTGTTGCACCATTATTTCCAATAACTTGTACGGTAAAGGTGCTATATGTGGCTATAAGGGCAGTGTAAGAGCGCTATGATGCCATTACGCTCGTGCATGGCAATCTACTTGAGTCGAAAGACTCTGCTGTAGCAAGAACAGATACGGACACTTACGGGCTAGGGGAAGCCCGGAAACAAAAACAAACAGCCAACAAACCACAAGCATCAACCAAGAAACGGTTAACGACAACCAAGAGCCAACAACAATCCAGAAGCAACAAAACATGGACAGGCTTTTTGTCTCGCAGATTACAGGGGTTTTTGTTTGGCAATGACAGCCGTGGCAACGCCGTAATTCACATAGTTTTGTACACACGAAACCCTCGCAAAAGACATAAACGACGATGCTGCTTTCGACGGCCGGCACAAAGCCTCGAGAAAGAAAACGAAGATGCCGAGCTACAACAGTAGTAATTAGTATAGTTGGTATTATAATAAAGTATTGGTCAGTCGCTAAACACTCGAACA
Organism: Symbiodinium sp. clade A Y106; assembly: GCA_003297005.1. Taxonomy (NCBI): domain Eukaryota; class Dinophyceae; order Suessiales; family Symbiodiniaceae; genus Symbiodinium; species Symbiodinium sp. clade A. Next base: position 59,080 of record BGNK01000739.1, on the reverse strand, counting down.
ATAAGAGCAACAACAATCTCACCTTTCTGAGAATCAGAATAAGAGATTTCAACAGCAACAACAGCGAAACGCCCTGTTAAAGAGTCCAAGAAATTCGTGAACATACCCCAAGTCGTTTGGAGCCTAAGGTTTAGAATTCAAAACCACCATAAACCCTAAACCCTAAACCCTAAACAAAGAAAACTAAGCCAAAAAACAGTGCCGCAGAGGTCGGAGCCGAACCTTGGTCTCAGACATCAACTCCAAGGCAGACTCGAAAACCATCCGCACCTCCAGGGACCCTTTGTTACATTGGACATGTCTTCCCCATAGGAAGTTAAAGGGTTTCTTGTCTCCGGTATAAGGTATTGTCTTTGGTATGGGCATGTATGGGGTTCTTGTAAACGCTGTCTGAAGACTTATCTGGGCTTTTGTAGGTGTTCTTATAAGGATTTGGCCTGGCTTTATATATGCTGTCGAGTTAAAGTTTAAGTGCTTCTTGGCTGAAGGTTTCGAAGGCAAGATCTGAAGGGTTCAGGGTTTAGGGTTTAGGGGTTTGGGGTTCAGAGTTGAAGCGAGGGCGCAGGGGATAGGATTTGGGACTTGCCGGTAGAGTTCCTGGTTTTGGAGGCCAGTGGTTCAGATCGGGGCTTCTGGCTTCAGGCATGCAGGATTGGGTTTAGGGTTTAGGGTTTAGGGTTTTGGGTTTAGGGTTTAGGGTTTAGGGTTTTGGGGTTTGGTTTCCATGGCGATTATGAGGCTATCTTCATGGTTTCAGGTCTAAGTTTAAGTAAACCCTTAACCGTACAACCTTAAAACCCTGAGCCGTGAACCCGAACAGCTCAAACCCTACAAGCCTTAAAGGACCTTTTAAAGGAGCCTTTGCTGGAGCCTTGAGAGGACCGAAGCCAGCCCGGCCTCGATGCTTTGGCAAGACTCCTTCAGCCAGGCAGCCTGGTCGAAGTCGAAGACCAACCTGGTGGTGGAGGGCTCTAGGGGTTTCGGCTTTAGGGTTTTAGGATTTTAGGGGTTTAGGGTTGAGGGTTCAGGGCTTTAGGTTTTAGGATGGAGCGGTTTAGGGTTTAGGGTTCTGTAAGGTTTATGGGGCTTTAAGAAGCTATTACACGGTCTGATAAGGGCTATGGGGCAGGGTTTCATAGGGTTGTATGAAGGCGTTGCAGGGGTCGGAGAGTTTGGGGTTAAGGGTTTTGGAGTGTAGGCTTTTGGTAAAATTGCGAACACAGACACAATAAGATTAAAACTATCAGTAATCACAATTTTGCAGTTGGTGAGCGGGAGGCATGTCGGCTAGGAGCTTCAACTTTGCGATCAAAGTGCTGGGATTCTGGATTCGGGCTTGTGGATAAGTCGCGCGAAACCCTCCTTTAAAGCCCTAACATACGCTCGTAGATCCTCCTTTTTCATCGCTATAGAGCCCCTATATAAAGTGAAGGTGCAGGGTTGAGCTTAAGAGCAGCATGCACGGAGGCTCTGTGAGGTGAGGGTGATTTGACTATGTGATTCTTTGGCTCAGAGTCCAGAGTCTTTCTGAAAATTAGGGGTGCCTTATTTTGGGGTCCTTATCATAAGGATCCTCCTCTTTAGGGTACTATATTAGGGTCTCCTGTCTTCTGAAAAGATGGTGTGCAGGGCTTTGCGGCTTCGAATGCCAAGTCTCACGCTTGTCGGCTTGTGGGTTTCCGGTAGGAGGAATGGCTTACTTTGAGGTTCCCATGGGTAGTTATAAGGGTTCCTTTAAGGGTCCCTTTAAAGGGATCTATAGGGATGATATAAGGGTATAGGGTTTAGGGCCTACTTGGAGGTTCATGGGAAGCTATAAGTGGGGTTATCAGTCCCCTAATATGGGTTATATTATAAGTATAGTTTACCCTACTTATAACCCCACTAAATAACTACCCATGAACCTCCAAGTACCGGTGGGCTTGTAGTCCTGCAGACAAATTGCAGACCTACTATCTCGAACACCCACATTCGTCGCGGCAAGGGAGGGGTGGCAGGGGGGCTGCGCCCGATTCCGTGCCTCAAGCCCTACGACCGCTATCAGCCTCATTGTTGGCCCTACTCTTTGAACAAAACAACCCTGGCAGCCGCGGCACTGCGAACAATAAGCCCAAAGAGCAAATGCGAATTAAGTTTCGGGTTTGGAGCCCTGATCCAGGGGGCCTTAATAGAATCGGGTCAGGGGGTCACATAGAGACTACAGCACGGACCTATTTGGGAGTTTCCGAAAATAGGGGATATGGTACCCTAAATAGTAGCATCCTTATTATAAGGACCCCCCCCAAAAAAAAGGCACCCCTAATTATCGGAAGCGCCCATTTCTGAAGCCTCAGATTCGGCCCGAGCAATTGAGAATCTTAGCCAAGGCACGAGCAAAACAGTACGTCTGTCCTTGGGCGCTCGGGAGTTTAGGGGCGCAGAGTTGACCTTGAATGTTGAAGAGGAAGAACAGCAGGAGAGTCTGGGAGAAAAGCAAACCGATTGCGATGATATCTGATAGCCTCGACCCACGAGAAGGAGCGCATGACTGATACAGCAACGACGCCAAAACGCATGAACATTACACATGGCAATGTACAGGCTAGAAGGAATAATGCCGGCACAAGCAACAGCGATACCAATACGACTGATAACCACAACAGTGGGGACAGTGGCTCTGATAATGAAAATAGCGGCAGATTGATTACGAATGGTGTGATGATCTTTGATAACCTGCACAATATTTGTCTTCGTGGTAGTCATGGTTCCAGCAGCCGAAACAGAAGTTGCAACGAAGCAGCCGCTGTAATGACACACCAGGGAAGTAGCATACTACTCCTAATGGTACTTGCAAAACATCCAGCAAGAGCAAGTTCGCTTTGAACAAGCAACGATTGTCGGAATGTCAGAAGCCGCGAAACCGTGAGAGATGGTAGTGTTGGCCATAGTAGTAGCGATTGTCGACTTCGTTGTCGTGTTAATGGTTGATAGCGTCCTCCTAGTCGTCGTGGCTTTGCTCGTAATGCTCGCAGCAACACCTTACATTTAGCATAGTACAAGCAACCGTGAGACAACAAACGGAGATCATCATCATCACTTACAACAACTCATCATCATCAACATCATCACGGTGAGCATCATCATGGATGTGTTCGGGACTGTAGGCTGCAAGTGCTTACATTCAAGGACCGGGGCTGAGGCAGTTTGTTGCAAAAGGGCTTCGGGTCTAGGCCTAAGCCTTAAGGTCCACATGCTTAAGTTTCCGGTGGAGCGTACACAGGACCGCCCGGCGAGACCGCATCCTCCAAAACTTCTGGAGCAAAGGACGCCAGGGCTGACATCCAGGTCGATGTCCCAGCTACCTAAACCCTAAGCCCTAAACCCTAAACCTGAAACCATAAAACTTAAACGCTAAACCTTCAAAGGCTAAAAGGCTAAATAAGCGCAGGCTACCCTCAAGCCAAGACTCTCTTTCAGCACCTCCTCCACAACATCGCGTCTTTCAGAAATGTCCTGCCGGAAGCTCCATAATGCAAGCAGGCATTACTTGGAGGTTCATGGGTAGTTATAAGTAGGTTATAAGTAGGGTAAATACCACCTATAACCCATATTGGGGGACTTATAACCCCACTTAAAACTACCCCTGAACGTCCAAGTATGTCATATCAGAACCTATATAGTACAGTGTAATATTATGCAATAACATATTATGTTATGTCATATTTATATATCATATGATACTAGTACACTCTATATTATACTGTATAGCATTACATTACATTATGCTGCGCTATCTCAAACCTATATCATAGCGCTGGCAGACCTTGAGCTCTAAATCCCAAGCCTCGGAATCTGTAACTTTAGGGGTTTGGGAGTTTAGCCCTTAAGGCTTGAGGTTTCGGGGGTTTAGGGGTTTAGGGTTTAGGGGCTTAGGTTTAGGGTTTAGGGTTTAGGGTTTAGGGGTTTAGGGTTTAGGGTTTGGTTTTAGGGTTTAGGGTTTGGAGTCTGCAAGGCTTTTCAGTCGCGCTTAAACGTGCGGGAGGGGGTATACGTTGCGTGACCTTAGTTGGTGTTAGAAGGAACTGCGAAAATAGCACCCTTCCTACACTCCCAATTTACGAGTCTCCTCTTGATCTCAATGAGCCCCTGTGGAGCCCTACAACATGATCTCACCCCCAAATCCCCGAACCCTAAACCCCACACCAAAAACCGCGGAAAACCAGAAACCCTAAACCGATTACCTGAAATGCATCACAACTACCCATGGGCTTACGAGTCTAGGCCAGAGACAGCTTCACAACCGAAAGCCCACACCTGTCATATCCCCTGAACCTGAACCTTGGTTCCAACAGGCCTTGTCGGTGAAGACGCACACCGACAAGCCCTCCACACCCTCCACGGCTCGCCTGGCTACTTTGGTGCTTGCTTCCAGGGCTTCACAGTTTTAAGGCTTTGGGGAAGTTTGGGCATGTGGGTAGTTGTCAAAATTAGGGTCCCTTTTTGGATACCCTAAATAATAAATAATAGGTGCCGTATTATAATAGGGACCCAAAAAGGGACCCTAATTTTGACAACCACCCATGTAGTTCCAGTGGTTTGGGGTTGTGCGGGGGTTTCGGGGCCCTAAACCCGAAACCCGCGAAAGCTTAGGCCCAGCACTCCAACACTATAAACTCTCTGCGACAAACTATATACTATATACTATATACTATATACTATGCAACTACATTCTATAAGATACGATACAAGGCTTTCGGGTCTTCTATGACAGACTCCCGGTCTCGAGTTGAGGGCTGAATACAGCATGCTACATAAGTCGACCCGGGATTCAGGGGAGATTTCTACTATGACTACATTGATTCCTAAACTTTCCGTGGGGTTCCTTGAAGTAGTAACTTAAGGAACCGCAGGGAAATCTTTTTTTAGGAGTGCCAAGCGCTGCCGACTTTCCGTAGGCGCAGTCAGGGAAATCTTAGGAATCCTGTGATTTCGAATTCAAGCGCGCGTTTTGGGGTAGGGAGCCTGGGCTGAGGGAACCAGAGCTACGGGTGGATGAGGGCTTAGCAGGGTTTAGGGTTTAGGGTTTAGGGTTGGTATCATGTTAGGGCGAACGGGGTGTGGGGATTGGGGCTCGGGGTAGTGTATAGGTTTGGGGAATTAAGGTGTAGCTAAGGATTTGGGCTAGGCTTCTTCATGAGTGAGCTCGGGGCAAAAATGCCTGCAAGTTTGGGAGTCTGCATAGAATCCGGACGTTGGATCTAAACCGCACTCCTCGAACCCTGATAAGGATCTCATAGAGGGTTTTATGAGGCTTCCAAAGCACCGCATGAACACCGGCAACCCTCAAACTGAAACCCCAAACCCTCAACCGTAAAACCCTAGGCCCTAGACGACGAAAACCCGTCCGCTGCACCTCGCCGCAGCGCGGTAGAGCCGCGCGTTGAAGGTCTCGAAGCCAGTGATCATGGTAATCCTAAAGGGTTCTACAGGGTTTAGGGTCTAGGGCTTTAGGGCTTTGAGGCTCTTTAGGGCTCTGGGGCTCTTTAGGGCTTTGGGGCCTTATGTAGGGCCGTATGGAGGGCTTTAGGGCTTAGGGCTTTCGTCCCTGGACTTCCAGTCTAAGATTTCCTGGCAGCAGATTCCGTAGTCATTATCGGATGAGGAAGCCAACGGTTCAGGGTTTAGGGTTTAGGGTTGAGGAAGCCGACATAGCAGGACCCGTTTGATCAGGAAGATAGCCTACACCCTTTATCCTGAAACCACAACCCGACATCCCAAACCCTAAATCTAACCTCGGACGGCCCCGACTAGATAATTAAAAAAACTCCCCAAGCTCCATACCCTAAAACCCGCAATGCTGAAGCCCTAAACCCCTAAACCCTGGAATCCTAAAACCTGGCACCCCTCAAAACCCTGAAGCCCCAAAACCCCGTACCAGAACAGCGCAAGCAAAGGGCCGAAAACGCCGGCGGCCAGGGCCCAGGATCTCGAACTCACTGGGGGCCGTGGTGGCCCTGGCTCGCACTGCAAAATGGGAGTGTCCGAAAATAGGGGACACCCTAAATTGTAGGATCATTATTTTAAGGACCCCTAGATAAGGCACCCCGAATTTTCGGAAACTCACAAATACTACTAGTTTAAAACTAATACATAGTTATACCAAGTCCAGAAGAACAGTAGCAGCAATCGTACTAACAACATCATACGAAAAAAAGGAAGGAAAAAGTAATTAGAGCTAGTGACTTACAACAGAAGCGTAAGTTTATGACGATGAGAAGAAGCATCATGACAAATTTCGTCGTCATAATTGAGTCATAGTCGTAGTAATACTCATACCGATATGGGCCCGGACGATGTCCCGCCTGCATGTGTTTATGGTAATGCCACTACTAAGCGATTGGGTATAGCTGTCATCAGATGGCCAAGTCGAAGACTCGCACTAGAATGCCATGCAAAGTAATAGTAAGAGTAAGAGTAAGCGCAAGAGGAAGAGGCGGAGGAAGAGTAACAGTAATAGTAATACTAGTAGCAATAGTAATAGCAATAATTAATGGAAAACGAATGGTAAGAATAAGAAAAACGATGATAGACGTAGTAAGAACAATAATCCGAATGAGTGACGGCACTAATGACAGTACTACAAATTCAATAGCAGCCGCATTTGCATTCAACATCTTCCCCCTCCTCATCATGATCATGATGCAGGTATACTACTGTACTGTAGGCCCCTGATTAATCACTAATAGCCGCTTAAAGTCATTTAACCGGAATTTAACCTGTGGACGCATGAATCTAGGTGCAGAGTAACGCTGCTGGGCCCCTGCCATACCAAAGATCACAGTTGATTCAGCTTGACATGCTGGCTTGGTCAGAGGTTAGTAGGATAAGTGGTGGCCAGCTAGCTGTATGCTCACCCTTGCTGTAAGGTGTAAGGACCCGATCTGGATCACAGACCCTCAGCCCAAAACCGGCCTTCAACCCTGATCTCAAGCCCTACTCGAAACCCGAAACTGTAGCTTTCCAGATCTCTGGCCAAGGACCTCCTTCAATACCCTTTCCCAGCGACTCCAATATCCCTTAATTAAGGAATATACCATAAATTAGAGTAGGATCCCTAACATGAGAAAAGGTATATTCCTTAATTAAGGGATATTGGAGTCTCTGGGTACCAGTGTTCCCAGCGCTACAAGTTGCACAAACCACGACTGTAAGAGCTCGCAGCAACCCGACAGACACCACCCCTAACCCGATGCCCCCCGCACCCCAGAACGGCCCCAGGCAAAACATTGAAATTCTAAACCTAAATCCCAGCAACCAAAATCCTGAAACCCTAAACCACAAATCCTAATACACTATATTCCCTGAACTCTAAACCCTAAGCTAAACCCTAAACCCTAAATCCCATGCCCTTGAACCCCTAAACGCCTAAACACTAATTCCTGAAACCCAAATCCTCAGCGCCCCGCGGCTCGGCGGCCACCGAAGTCGAGGAATCGGAGTCCCCTTCTGCCTCCTCCTGCGGGGGTTGTTTGTACCAGAGCTTGTTTGAGATGTGTTGTTCAGGGAGTTCAAGGTTCCGAGGGCCAGATCTTGGGCTTTTTTTTTTGAGGGCCCTTTTCCTTCCTGCTACAGTCAGAATACCTTGTAGGTAGGGGGTTTTAAGATTCAGGGATTGTACGGATGTTGGGTTTGGGGTTTGGTCTGTTGTCGCAGCTGTGTTTTAGGATACGTACCTTCATAAAGCCTAGGGTTCAGATGGCTTCTTTAAGGGCCGTAAACGGGTTCTACGGGTTCCCTTACCAGGGATTCCTTTAAGGCTCGAAAAGGGCTGAACTACCATGAAACAACCCTAAGCCCTAAAACAGGACAAGGTGGGCTGTCAATCGATCTTTACGGTTTAAGGTTGTATCGTATGAACAGTGGGAGTCAGGTACGTACCAAGGAAATCCTCATATTGAGTCATGGCTTGCTGGAGGCCTCTGCATCAGCGGCTCCCGTGAGCTTTGCCCACCAATCCGCGACCTGTCATATCGGGGTTGGTGGCATACGAAAGCATGCACGTTTACTTGGGCATTTAAATGTAAATGTATGTATATGTTTGAAAACATACGCATACACAAGTGTACATATACACATACGTGCATATCCGCAGATATAACTAACCTACATATGTACGTATATCCCTAAGGGGTGCTATCGGCAATTCTTCCGACCCCTGTATAGAGGCTTGGAGAGATGGTTTGGCTTTTGAAAACCTCTCAGTTTAAGTTCGATTAACGGCTGCGATGGCCTGTCTAGTGGTCTTAATAATTAGAATAAGGTCTTGGGGCATGTTGTACTTCATACGGAACCCTAAAGACTAATATCACCAATGATGCCGACCCCATTCAGGCTTAAGGGCCCAGGGATGAAGGTTGTGAGTTTTCGGCCGCACTGTCATTCTGTTTGAAAGTGTCTTTGAGCTTAACTTATTGCCAAAATACATCAATCAGAAAAGCGAAAAGCAAAACCGTCAGAATAGCTGAAACACTCAAACGCATGATGGTTGAAGGTTCAGTATTGGGGAACTCAGCAAAATCCTTAAACCCTGAAACCCTAAACCCACCCCTATAGGCCCCGAAACCCGAAGGCCCCCCAAAGACAAAAAAGCAACGCCCGAAGTCATAAATCTACACTGTAAGTAAACTTAACCCTCAAATCCGAAAAAAAGAAAACCTTAAAGCCCTAAAGCCCCCCGCCCCCCCCCCCAAAAAAAAAAAAAAAAAAAAACACCCCCCATCGCCCCCACAAAAAAAACATCACAAAACACACAAAATACAACGAAANCCCCCCCAAAAAAAAAAAAAAACAATTCAACCCCCTCGTGGAGCCCCTTAAAGGAACCCTGCAGAAACCTTATAGGATGCATACAGAACCGTTCTAAGAACCCTTTTGGGTTTAGGGTTTAGGGAAACCCTAAACCCTAAACCCTATCAAACCAAACCCTATCGAACACAACCAAAACCGTATAAAACCCCTTTTGTAAAGCCCTATAAACCCATCAAAGCACCAAAAATCCCTAAACCCTAAACCCTCAAACCATAAACCCTTAACCCCAAAGCCCTTCTCCCTTCATCTCTAAACCCTCAACCCTAAACCCTAAAAACCCTAAACCCTACAACCCTACACCCTAAACCCTAAACCCCAAACCCTGAGCCCTCAAACCGGCCCCGGCCTGCGCCAAGCGCTCCGCCGTCTCCGGCTCCAACAGTGGCTCGGCTCCTGGTTCGCCGTAACTTTAGGGCTTTAGGGTTTAGGGTTTAGGGCTTTAGGGTTTAGGGGTTTAGGGCTTTAGGGTTTAGGGGTTTAGGGCTTTAGGGTTTAGGGTTTAGGGTTTAGGGTTTAGGGCTTTAGGGTTTAGGGTTTAGGGCTTTAGGGTTTAGGGTTTCAGGGTTTAGGGGTTTAGGGTTTAACTTAAATTAAAACCCTTAACAAGAAGCCAGGCTTTCTCGGGTTCTCTGGGAGTTCTTAGTTAGGGCTTAGGATATAAGTACGGTATAGGACTTTAAGGTTTTGTGGGGGAACTGAAAGGTTTTGCGGAGGACAGGGAGAAGTCGCATCCGGACATGACAAGTTCGACGCAAAAACGCGCAAACTCAAGCGCTGACCTCACAAATTTCACACGACAGACGCAGGTCTTGGGTCCACAGCATTCCGGGATGGCAGTGCGCAAAAAGCAATCAAGCAAGGCCGAACAAGAAGGGCCTCCAGCAGGGACTTGTTACATGGAATTTATAAACGGTCTTGTAAGGTGCTGTACGTGCCCTAAACTGGTTCTGGACAGGCTCGTGTTCTGTTGTGGTCATACCACGCTCTCAAAATCACGATAGGGAAGGGTTTTGTAAGGTTCCTTCAAGGGCTCCAGAAAGGTTCCAAGAGGAGCTCAAGGGTTTTACAAATGTTCTAGAAAGCTTCTGCGAAGGTTCTTCTACAAAGTTTTGGGGCGTTTAGGGGTTTAGGGTTTGAGGGTCTGGAGTTCTACCGGTTTGGGTTTGGGGTTCAGTGCTAAGGGCTTTGTGGATTGATGGAGCATCCGAAAGTGCCATATAGAAAACCACTAGAGAACCATGACGAGGCCCACATAGACACAGAGATATGAGGAAAGTTCTTCTTGTCGTAGCTGCAGTCGCCGTCGTAGTAGTTGCAATCGTACTTGAAGTAGTAGTAGTCGTCGTCGTCGAGTAGTGGTAGCAGCCGTAGCAATTTAGTAGGAGGAGCAGCACCGTAAGCCTAAACCCGAAGCCACCGCACAAACCCTCAAAACCAGAAACATCCCGCTATTACAAAACTTACATGTATACCGTCTGTGCGTATATGGTGTTTACACTCATGCCAGTCAAGTGAATATCATTCAATATCCAAAACAAGCAAAACTACGGATAGTGGCCGTGAAAAACTTGTCCAAGACAAGCAAAACTACAGATAGCGTTAGTAAACAAGGCACTCAGTGACTTAATATAGAAAGCACAGCCGCAGGCTTTGAATAAGAATGTGCAACAAAACACACTAAGAAGATGAAGACATGACTTTTATCAGAAGAGAGGCCAAAAGGGGCTCCCCTAACCCTAAGCCGCAAGCGCTAAACCCCAAACCCGAAGCCCTAAGCCCTAAAGGAACCCTTCAAGGATCCCCTTAAAGGAACCCTTCAAGGATCCCTTACAAAGAACCCTTAAAGGATCCCTCAAAGGAACCCGTAGAGGATCCCGCGAAGACGCCTTAAAGGATCCCCTAAAGGAACACCCTTAGAGGATCCCTTAACAGAACCCCTAAAGGATCCCTTAAAAGAACCCTTAAAGGACCCCGTAAAGGGAGCCGCCTGGAAGCTCCCAAGCCGGATGCCGCAGCAGCGACAGCAACAGGTCCGGCCCACGGATGAGGTTCGTCAAGGGGAGGTGGCCTTCGTAGCGTTTAGGGTTTAGGGGTCTAAGGGTCTAGGGGTCTAGGGGTCTGGGGGTTTAGGGTTCTTGCAGGGGGCTCTATAAATAACGGTTCTATAATTAAAGTTAAAGGTTCCAGGATGGATTCTCGGGGTTTGAACCCTTGAGAGTTTGGGTTGCGAGTTTGAGGCTTGAGGTTTAAGTGTAGTGTACGGCCTCTTGTGGCTAAAGGTGTATGCAGAGCTTCGGGTCTAGACTTTAGAGCTCACAAACTACAGCACAGGGTTCAAAACAAAAGTGTTCAAGTTGCTTTCGTTGACGGTTGTACACGCATTTCATCATACATCTTGCTCAGCACAGGCTGTATGGCTCGGTAAGAGAGGCTTCATCAACGCGGAGAGTTTTGCGGCCGCATAGGGATCCAGGGTCAAGGAAAGGCTGTAGGCTGTAGGATTGTTGGTTTCCGGGCTTTGGGCTGTGAGGAAGGTTTGTCTTGTTGCCTCACCCGTGGGCTCAGGGTTTGGGGTGCAATTACGGGGCATTTGAAAAACGAAGCACGCGACGCAACAGAATACCAGGCGTCCTGCAAGAAGTCTGCCCAAGAAGCCAACAGCACCCTCTGAAGTTTGATGCCTTCCTTTAACGCTAAACCTTTCACCCAGCCCAACTTCAAAACGCCAAGCACAATCCCTTGGCAGGGAGCAATGTCATGATGATCGCACGGTCTTGGGGCTGTCTTGCTTAGGAAGATCAGAAGCTCATTGAACTGAAACTTACACGCCGAACCCTAAACCCCGAAATCCCTCAACCCCGGGTAACTGATTCAGATTCGAAGGTGAGGCTTTGAGATGTACTTTAGGGGCCTTAACAATTAGAATAGGTTTTCGGGGCCCATTATACTATACTTATAATCAGGAACCCCCACCATAGTATCGGTAATCATTATGAGGTCCCTAATATAGAACCCAGACCACTTTTTCCGATCCCTTTAAAGGGAACCGTAGGTAGTTATTTAGGCCCCGATAGTACGAACCAAGGCTCAAGTCCGCAGGCCCTCCCCGAATCACAACTCCAAACCCAGTACGCCCACAACCCTACTTCGAGGTTCAGCGGTAGTTGTAAGTGGGGTTATAGGATTCCTTGAGGTGCTCGACAGTGCTTTATAGAGTTTTTTTATAGGGTTTAGGGAAGTTATAAGTGGGTTATAAGCCTCCTAATATGGGCTATAAGTATAGCCACCCTACTTGTAACCCTAGTTATGACTACCCACGAACCTCCAAGTAACCAATAACAGAGGGCATCAGTTCTTGGAATAAGGTTGAATAAGGTTTTGGGGTATACCATATACACCATACATATGGGTGGTTGTCAAAATTAGGGTCCCTTTTTGGGTACCCGTAGTATAATAAGGACCCAAAAAGGGACCATAATTTTGAAAACCACCCATATGATAAGGAACCCCAAGGCCCAAGGAATAGCAGTACTTGTTCGCGCTTTTATACATCGACTCAGCCGGCCTTCATCGGCGTTCAAGGAGTAGTCGAACTCCCTCCTGGCACAGGGCAACCGAACTGACGGGAAGGGGTGCACGATGGAAGGATGGGGAGTTTGCCATTTTAGGGTTTAAGGGATGTAAACCATAATCAACACAGGCGAACACAGAAGTGCATCTACAAACACATCTGCCAGCTTCTTCAGCGTCTCGTCTAGCTCGCTCTGACATCGCCCACTTAATCGTGGGAGGCGAAGTCACCATGAATCTGCTGTGTCACAGGCACTGCGCATGCCGATCACTCATGCCGCCCAGTGCGGAGGCGGCGTGACGATGTGCTCGAAAACTGAAGCAGCCTGGCGAGGTGGTGCAGTTGGTGGTGCTCCGGGCCCTTCCATGACCACCCAGAACAAACCATCCGTCCGGGTAGCGGCTGCCAAAAAAACGCGCGGACCCCGCTGAGCTGGACCTGAAGGAAGGCCATGACCCTAAACCCTAAACCCTAAACCCCTAAACCCTAAACCCTAAACCTTAAACCCTAAACCGTGTAAAGATTCCGGTGCAGAGGGAACTTTCCCTGGCATGCTCCTTTGCACCAGCTAAACATGAGCTCCAAATCATGCACACAAAACGAAATTCGCAGTGTTTTGGCTTGAGGGCTTCGGAACTGGTGCTTGGCAGGCTTGGCATGTAGGGCTATGCAATTCCAATTGGTGCGCCTTGCACTTTTGGCTTGGAATTAAGGCCTGCGGTATAGGCCGCAGGCGTGAATTATCATTTGAGGTTTAAGGTCTAGGAATTCCAGTATCGACTTGCATGCCTCGGATGTGCATAGCCAAAGAAGGAGGGAGGTGACAAGGGAGGAAGAGGGAGGGAGAGAGAGAGAGAGAGAGTGAGACGAGCACATATTTGTGCCTTCACATCTTCTGCGTCTGTATGTGGAACGGCCAAAAGCCTTAAAGTCTAGACCCTAAACCCTAAACCGTTCCTGCCAGACTTTAGCAGCCAAACTTATACCCTGCAGGCTAAGTAAAAGGCGATGAACACCCTAAAACCTTCACCCGTCCCGGCCGGTGGGTGTTAACTCCCAAACCCAAGTGCTTAGGGTTTAGGGTTTAGGGTTTAGCGCTTAGGTTTTAAGACTGGTCGAGGATGTCGGGCTCAGGGAGTGCAACCTTAAGGATTTCGGGTTTAGGACTTAGGGTTCGGTCAGCAGCTTGGGTGAGCCAGGGGTTAGGCTTTACGATTCACCCTAAACCCCAAATCCTAGTCTAGGGTTTAGGGCTTAGGGTTATGACGCACGGTTGAGGCGCGAGGATTTTCGGGCTTAGCATGCTAATAATCCTCAAAACACCCAGACCCTGAACCCCAAAACCCCTAAACCCTAAACCCCCAAACCCTAAACCCCAAAACCCCAAAACCCCTAAACCCTAAACCTCAAACCTACACCCCAACAAGCCGCTCACCCAAAAGCCTCCAACCCCAGACCCAAGACCTATCTTTGCTTAGTAGGGAATGGAAGAATGGTAGTAGTAGTAGTAGTAGTAGTAGTAGTTATAATTCTACCCCATTCCTCCATTCCCTACTACCCAAAGGTAAGCAGACTAAAGCCCTGAACCTTCAAGAATTTTCCTAGCACCCTTTTTGTGCATGGCCTTCATTGGTTGCCAATGGTGGTCTATAGCTATAGTAAAGAACCCTAAGGAATAGTATTGGTAACTTGTCATCTACATCAATAAAAGCTTAAAGAAACCTGCAAATCCTGAAGTCAAAAGTGCGCAAACTCTGTCCCATGCGAGCAAATCCTCGGCCAGAAACGCAGCAGCTGCTCACCCGAGGGGTCGGCCTGGTTGGGGTGCTGCCTATGCTTTAGGGTTTAGGGTTTAGGTCTTAGGGTTTAGGGTTTAGGCTTTAGGTCCTAGGGTTGTTTGTCTAATGGTTTAGGCTTTAGGATTCAGGTATTCACTAGAGTTTAGGGTTTAGGGTCTAGCGTTTAGGGTACGGTGGGAGCCTCAAAGTAGAATGCCATGTTTGCGAGATGTTGCAGGGTTCGCTTAAGGTACCCTGGGCCTAGAACCCCAAAATAGTAGGATTCATATAAGGAACCCTAACAAAGGCCCAAGGTTTCTGAACCAGGTTCCTACATGAGGGCTTTATCGGGCTTCCGGCCCGAATAACTAGAACAATTTGAGTATCATGCAGGCTCCTATGTTGGTTTATTGGGTTTCTCGCGTGGCCCAGACTCTTAGACTACGGTTTGGAGGATTGATATATGGGCAGCATATGAGATTGAGATGCAGCGGTTTTCATCAATTCTACAAGAGTCTGAAACAGACTCTGAAAACCTCGGTTTGAGGATGGAGCATGTTGGGGATTCAGTTTTCGGGTCTGAGGTGGTTAGAAAAAAATTGTGTTTCCGATCCATGGCTTAAGGGTTTTGGGGTTTAGGGTTTAGGGTAAGGGCTTCAGGGTTTGGCTCTGCCATCAACAGCGAAAACGCTTGGATGAAGTAGGCGGCGTGAAGGATCCCTTACACAGGGTCTGATATTTGGGATTTCCTAACTACCCTTGAGAGCTATGGCATCCAGGCTTCCGAGCTAACAAGGTTTGAAACGGAGGTTCTGCAGGATAGTAAACTTAAACTTCCATGTACCCGAGACTTGTTAGCAACACGGAAGATTGATCGGCCAAAGCCTAAACCCCAAACCGCAACATCGTAAAACCCAGAAGTACTAATCAAAGCCCTTCCAAGACCTATCAAACTCTTACAACGCCCTAGATAAGCATACAGCCAATTCTAAAACCCAACATAAACCCTGGTAGAACCCTCGCACTTGGTCACCCGGAACCTAACAACCAAACCCTGAAACCTTAAACCCTGAAACCCTGAAACCCTAACCCTTGAAACTCTAAAGCCTCCAAGCCGCAAAAAAATACTCTGTATAGAACGGCCGAAATAAGTAGTAGTAGTAGTAGTAGTAGTAGTAGTAGTAGTAGTAGTAGTAGTAGTCGTAGTAGTAGTAGTAGTAGTAGCAGTAGTAGTAGTCGTAGTAGTCGTAGTAGTCGTAGTAGTAGTAGTAGTAGTAGTAGTAGTAGTAGTACTAGTACTGGTACTGGTACTGGTACTGGTACTGGTACTGGTACTGGTACTGGTACCAGTACCAGTACCAGTACCAGTACCAGTACCAGTACGAGTACTAGTACTAGTACTAGTACTAGTACTAGTACTAGTACTAGTACTAGTACTAGTACTAGTACTAGTAACTAGTACTAGTTCTAGTACTAGTACTAGTACTAGTACTAGTACTAGTACTAGTACTAGTACTAGTACTAGTACTAGTAGTAGTGGCGGTAGTAGTAGTAGTAGTAGTACTATACCTTGGGGTTTCCGATATAAGCCCCACAACCCTATTCTAACTACTGACCCCCATATACTACAGAGCCGGCCAATCCGCTCTCCACCGTCCCGCCTGTAGCCAGCCCACGCGCTGGAGGAACTCATTGAAGTCCTCCCCTCGGGGTGGGAGTACTTGGAGGTTGAGGGGTAGTTATACGTGGGGTTATAAGTATAACCAGACGTATAACTACCCATGCATGAACCTCCAAGTAGGTAGCAGTACGAGTAGTGGTAGCAGCCGTGGTAGTGGTAATGGTGCTAGAGCGCCAGTGCCAGTGCTACTGCAAGTGCAAGTGTAAGTGCAAGTGTAAGTGCAAGTGGCAGTGGCAGTGGCAGTGGCAGTGGCAGCAGCAGTGGCAGTGTGAGCTGCCGAGATAGGTGGCCTGGAGGTGGTTTCTCAGCTGTCTACTTGATAAAGGCTTCGTGAGAAAAGGTGAGGTTTTGGCCTTTAGGGTTTGGGCGCTCATTGCATGTTGACGTAAACCCTGACACCCAAAACCCCAAACCCAAAACCCTAAACCCAAACCCCTAAATACCAAACCACAAACCCCTAACCCAAAACCCTAAACCCAAACCCCTAACCCCCTAAAAACTAAACCGCAAACCCTGAACCCCTAGACCCTAACCCCAAACGGGACGCCAAAAGGCCTGCCGCTCGCCACTGGCCCCGCTGCACGCTGTAGCCGAAGCGCCCCTGCGTGTGGCGGACCCACAGGCCATCCTCAGTGGGTCGCTGATTGGGGGTTTAGGGTGCAGGGTTTAGGGTTTAGGTCTTAGGGTTTAGGGTTTAGGGCTTTAGGGTTTAGGGTTCAGGGGTTTCGAGCTCAGTTTAGGTTCAGGTTTTACGGTCTAAGGTTTTCAAGTTTAGGATTCGGGTTTAGGTTAGCTGTGTCAGGGAAGGGCTTTGTTGCGATGTTGCAGGGAAGGTCTACTCAAGCTTCCTCGTGTTGCACTGGTTGGAGTTGTACTTCCGGATATGGGTGACCGGCTTGTCATTAAAGGCTCTAAGTGGTTTGAGGCTTTACAGTTGAAACTCAATATACAAAAAGTTTAGAGTCAGGAGACATTTGAGGCTTAGGGGGTTTAGGGTTTCGGGTCGAAGATCTGTAAGTTCGGTTTAGAACTCAGATGCGTAGATTGCCCTTTCCGTTCCTAACTTTGGTTCCTCAAGCTATCACCCAAAACACTACAACCTCGACTCTTCCAACCAACCATGCGCAAGCAGCATGGCCAAGTGCAAACCATGCAGTTTGTGCACAGAGGCCTTCATGAAGAATCCACAATCGGTCGTGCAGTGCCCTCACGTGCGGGGGGTTGGTGGCCTTCAGAGCAAGATACTTTCCACAATTCAGGATGGCCTGAAATGTGCGCCAGTACTGGTCGCAGAAGCACTGCCTATGGCACGGGGGCCATGCTTTTGGAACTTCTTAGAACCGTGCGACCCAGGTCATGGGACTCTCCCTGGCAGCAGCTGGAGGTCTCCCCCTTCCATCCGGATGGCGTTTCCACGCAGGACCAACTCAGTAATGCGAATAGATCAATGTCGATGCGATGCACTGTAAAAGAAAACGAAACCCCAAACAAGGCTGCAACCCAACACCCAGATCCAACACTGTGGCCCCTGGCCAGCATACTTACTCCAAGACATGCAGACCTTGAGGAACCTCCACCCCCAAACCCATCCCCAGAGGACCCAATATCCCTTAATGAAGGAATATAGCTTAAATCATAATATGAAGCCCCTTATAATTTAAGGTATATTCCTTAATTAAGGGGTATTGGGCTCTCTGGGTCAATCAGCGATCTCGGTGGGTTTGTTAGACTTCTGCTCAGGCCAACCCCTTTCCGAATTACAGGGCATAATGTTCAGGGTCAGGGTTCAGGGTTCAGAGTCTGGGTTGTAGGGGATTGGGTGAAAAGCAATTTGGTTTTGGGGTATGTTACGGCATAAGGAGTTATTGAGAAGCCCTGTGGAAGCATGTTGGTAATCACACAGACTCTTACATTCAGCCTTCAAGCGTTCTTCTGCATGCCGGTGCTTAGGGTTTGCTTAAGGTTAATGGGTTAGGATCTGGTAGTGACATACAGTAATATAGGAGCCTTAATACTTAGAATAGGGTTGGGGGGCCCATTATATTATAACTATAATAAGGAACCCCCTAAATAGTATAGGTAATTATTGCGGCCCCTATATTGGACATGGAGACACTATGCGAACCAAGCTTCAAAATACACGGCAATGCCGGCTTCTGTTGCAACTCGTGAGGCACCCCCCGATTCCGCGCAAACCAAACAAAAAGTCTCAACTTCAAATAGGGTCCTTAATACTTCTATAGAATAGGCTTTTGGGGTAGGTTATACTATACTTATAAGAAGGAAGCTCCTAAAATAGTATAGGTAATCATTATATAAGGCGTCTAGATGACCTCAAGCCATGCAGCCACTGCCAGCAAATCTGCCGGGTTCATCTGCTGGACCTGCACAGGGCTCGCGAGCTGGGCGGCGCGAGAGTCCATGCTCCAGGTTTCGGGCGCTACTCGTAAATCCTAGAGCCCCAGCCAGAAACCCTGAACCCGATATCTACCACCTGAAATTCTGAAAGCCTGAAGCCCTAAAGCCATGAATGTCATGTTGGGCAGCAGACGTTATCTTCGGGTTTCCGGGTCGTTTAGTTCGCATGGGCGGCATTCGGGACTCGAGGCTTTGGGATGTGGAGTGATGTATGGATGTACTCGAAGGTCAGCCGCATGCCAAACCACATACCCTACACCCCTAACCAACAAATGCCCTAGGCCCTAGACTCTACACCCAAGAAAGCTCGAAACCCTAAAGCGAAACCCTTAACCCTGCTGTAAGGCAAGGATGGCGTGGTTTCCTATTCTGTACAACCCAGCCCCCCGCGCAATCAAAGTTCCCAGACTACTGATGAAAGCCTTCAACCCCAAAATGCGGCTTTGAAAGAGCTGAAAGACCTTTGGCGAAAAACTCAATGATTGTCCTTTAAACGCTAAACCATGGACCCTGAACCCTAAAGGGCTTAGTGCCGTAATCCATTAACAAACCCACTTTACGCTGCCTATGGCCGCTTGCTCACCACTACAAGTACCATACTACCCTTAAACTACGATCAGAATGCTAGTTTCACCCCAAACCCTAAACTCCTCCCCGGCTTAAATTACTATCAGAATGCTTGTTTTAACCCCCTCCCCCCCTTACATTACCATCGAAACTAGCATTCTGACCCGAAACCCTAAACCCTCACTCCCCTTTCCCTTGAAGTAAGGCAAGCAGAACCCGACCTCCTCCGGCTGTGCGAAGCCACGCTCCAGTGCGGCAGGGCCCGCGAAGGCAAGGAGGAGATCACGGGTGATCTGCCGAAGAAGGCTTCAGTGGGCTTAGGGTTTACTTGGAGGTTCAGGGGTAGTGATAAGTGGGGTAACTATACTTATAACTTATAACCCAATAGTAGGGAACTTTTAACCCCACTTATAACTACCCATGAACCTCCAAGTAGGGTTTGGGGCTTCTGTTTTGGGGGCTTGGGGGATGTTTAGAGGCCTCTGGGGTCGTGGGAGTCTGGTAGTTGGCAGGTTTTTACACCGTGTTTTAGCGCAACAGGATCAGACAAAGGCCCCTTTAAAGGAGCCCCTAATTTTAGGCCCCTATACTGTAGTACCCTTATGGATCCCTTATAGTAGCCCCTATAGATTCATCGATCGCTTCGGTGCGTTCTCTTTCGGCTTGACACGGTGTGCTTTCGAGGCCTCAAGCTGCTCCTGCCTTCAACCCCAAACCCCCCCAAAACCCCTCTCCTGAGGAGTTAGGGCCACATGGCGGGTCCCACTATGGTATCTCTACTACAGTATACCCCAAAGGTGCCCATGCTTCTGCAGAACAAGTCCTAGCCCTCAAGTAGCAAGCCTAAATCCTAAACCCTAAACCACGAACCTCAAAACTGCTTCAGGGAGCATCAAGGATCGTCGTAATGCTCGCTGGGATATATTATGTCCTTGAAGTGATTTTGAGCTTACAACTCAGGGGTCTACCGTTTAAGTTTTCGCGGTTGGGGATCCTCTTGCAGATTGGACGAATCTTGCGAACGTCGAAACGTAGGCTGGCTCTGTTCCAAGATTACAGCTCAGGTGTCTACGGTCTACGGGCTAAGGTTTGGAGATTGAGAGTTTACTTGTGGGTTTGTGGTCTAGGGATGCAATTTGGGAACTTATTATGCAGCATTTCAGACAGCCGCACCCAATCGGCCTGATCCGCTTTCTCCTGAGACGTGGCCCACTCTCAGGGCTTTACAAGGGTTTCACGTGTCAAGAGGGTCTTACAAGGCCTTCATCGGGCTTTTCAGGGGCCTTCATAATCAACATGAGGTTTCGGAGTATCTTACAGGATAACAGTGTAACTCTATGGGACTATAAGGGGAATGCCATTCAATTCAGGGTCAGGCGACACACTGCTGGTGGAAGAAGGACGGAAGTGCCAGTTTGTCTGATTCCTGGGTGTGGTCGAACCCTATACAGCCCGGACCCCTAAACCCGTAGGACCGAAATCCTCTGATACGCAACGAGCCCGGGCTTCTTCCAGAAGCCGAAATCCAAAAGAGTGTGTACTTTGGATGAAGAGCGTAAGCCTTAGGACTCTGACAGCAAGAAGAGAGCTGCGACCGAGACTCCAGGTGACCACTCTGAAGGCAGGACTCGAGGTAGTCGAGGCCTCGACAGCTCTGACCCCGACCTAAACCCTCAACCCAAGAGCTCCGGGCATGAAACCCAACAGCTCCGGGCATGAATTTTTTACAGCTTAGGATCTAGATGATCCCGCAACTCGCGCTTTGTCGGAGTGTCAAGGGTCCGCGAGACCAGCTACGTAGAGTACACAGGTACACGAATAAGAACGCAAGCCTAAGAGGCAGAAGAGCCTTGCATCCTGACGGGAAGTCCTGTGCTGCAATAAAACACCCGCGAGGCAAGGCAAGCTTTTAAAAAGAAACAAATATTACAGACGCAGCTTACCACAGAAGTGCCCTGAAGCATTATCACCATCTGAGAAGACGAGGCATGCCGTTCTTGTCTTTACCAAGGCCCAAAACACCCTAAGCCCCATAAGCCCCAGCCCAAATCCTAAACGCGTGCCCGCGGCCCTCTCCCTGCCCCTGCCCCGGATCACCCTGCTGACCCTGCGCATGCCGACCAAGGAACGACAAAGAACTAAACGGTTGCGGATTGAGGAGTTGGTCTGGTGTACTATAGGGGCCTCAATATTTATGGCTATACTATTTTGGTGGTTCCTTATTATAACTATAGTCTATAGTATAGTGGGCCCCAAAACCCTATTCTAATTATTAAAGGCCCCTATATTTGATTTGGGAGCTTCTTGAAGTGAAGCACCTTTCAATGAAGTCTAAGGTTTCCCATTCTGCAGCTCACACCAAGGGCAGGAAGGATATACCTTGGGTACTGCCCCCATACAGTAACAGTCTATAATAGGGCTACTATTAAGGTCCTAATATATCTATATTATGAATATTATCCAACTGTTACTGAGTGGGGGCAGTACCCAAGATATACCAGGCATTGGTGGATGAACCTGAGTTGGTCTTGGCTGACGTTGCAACGCGCATTGTACCATCCACCTCGGGACGTATTCATTCGATGAGGCCAAAACAAACTCTCTCCCTGCGTTGCGTCGTGGCGCGACGCGATGGGCTGAAACACTTCGCTGCACTAATTCGGTGAAAGGTTCTTGTAGTTTGCAGGTCTCATTTGCGTGAAGCACGTAGCCATTTTGGCAGGAATCGCATTATGCTGGAGAAGTCATGGACACTAGAGTTGTGGATGGCAAATCAGCAACGTTTAAGCCAGAAGCCCTACAGCACCAAACCCGCACGCTCTCTGCTCTGTCCCCCTCAACTCTTAAACTGTCTTTGAAACCTTAAACTCTCAACTTGTATCGTTAGAAAACCGAACCCCGAAACCCTAAACCTTCGTTTCTAATCCGTGCAAATTAAAATCAAGAGAAAACCCTAAACCTCAAAACCTACAACCCTAAAACCCACCAAATGAAGAAGCACGCAGAACCCGAAACCCCGAAGCCCTAAGCGCGGCCCTAAAACCCTAAAGCCCTGATCCTTGAACCCAAGAGAACCTGAACTCCAATCGCCCGCACCAAAACCCGAAAATCTTGCAGCGAGGCGGCTGGGGGGCTTTTCTAAAGCCTCACTGGACTCGGACGAGGTGGTTGTCAAAAGTATGTCCCTATTATAATGCGGCACCCATCATCAAGGGTTCCCAAAAAGGGACCTTAATTTTGACAACTACCCATATCGAGCTTTATACGTTCGTACCAAGAGTTTCTGGTTGCGCAACTTAGGTTTTCCAAGACTTTGTAAAGTTTACGATGTCGGGCCTAAGCCTGCAGGCAGGTTGCGGGCTACCAGTACAGGGTTGAGGGTTCAAGCGGTAAGATTTCCGGTGATAATACCTAGCGACCTACCTGCCCACGCACATGTGGAGATACAGTTTCAGGTATGCATATACGATGCAGAAACAAAATGAAACACATACGGCTGCGGACCTAGTGAACTTGTTCTGGTGTCTTGGCACCCCACCCTAAACCCTAGACCCTCAACCCCAAAAGCTAGGACCGAATGTCTCAGCCCGAATCCTGTCAAGCCGAAACTTCCTCTAAACCCCCACGAACAGATTGCCGCTACTGCTATTGCTACTCCTACTGCTGCTTCTACTTCTCTGCGTCGGCTACTGCTGTTGCCTTGCTTTCCCGAATCACAAGACCATCCAGAGCCCAAAGACCCATCCACTTCCAGAACGCTTTTTCGACACTTTCCTCGGAACCTTGAAAAAAACAACCGGTATAGGAAAGCCTTGTACGAACCCGTAGCGGAAGCCTGAAACGTATCCCCGAAATTTTCTCGGCACTAACTCTAAACCATCCCAGCTGCTGTGCGCTTCGACATGGAGGCGGCCGGGGGCCGGCGGAGGGCACGGACACGAGCCTGTTTGGAGCTTCCAGCTAATGGTTCCATAAGGTCTTAAGTTTCTGGCTTTGGAGGTTTAAATTTAGGCCTCAGAGCTTCAGAGCTTTAGGGTTCCAACATTTTTTTAAGGCTTGATACAAAGCCTTTATTTTGGAAGATGCTGCGAATATGATAAAGAGAATAAGGAGACACTATTACGAACCATTCCGATCGCCATATTACAATTTTCTGGCCCTTTAGCTTTGAGACCTTTGCACAAACAAGACTTTGGAGATTTGAGCACAGTTGGTCAAATGTTCAGTAAACACAAAGCCCTCAACACCCCACCCGTTTTCAGGATGCACGTCGGACCATTCTAAGGTTCGGTCCAACTGAGGGAACGCTAGAGAATTCAATTTCCCACTGGAATTACGAGGATATCCCAAACATCCCCACACCAGAGAGCGCTGAGCAACCTGCAAGCCCCGAGCCAAAAATGTAAAAAGTTCAATCAAAAACCGAAGCTCCAAACTCCAAACAACCCTACCACACCAACGAAGCATGACACTGGACCTACGGCGTTTGGATGCACAACATGCCGCACGCAGAAATGCTGCCGGGGATCAACCCCCCTCCGTAAAAGAAGTGCACTCGGGCACACACGTTGGCTCATCTGCCAAATGCTCTGAATAGTGTCGCATGGCACAAACATACGGCGGCAGCCCATACAGGGCGGGCACCGCAGTTCAACACAAGACACTAGCAGACAGGCAAAGCTGCACACTCAAGCAAGGCGAACTCGAGGACTGTTCCTGTGTTACGACAAAGACGTCAGACCCCGACATGCGCAAACCTTTTTGGAGCTGCCACGTGAAACCACGTCACACCCTTACAAAAGCCTGTGGGGCCCTCGACATGTGACGAAAATCAACCATGGAGTTTTTTTGAGACAAACGATTCGAAACAAACGTGTAGGCACATATCTCCATATTTATATATATATATATAGAGAGAGAGAGAGAGAGAGAGAAACAGACGAGAAACGGAGAGACAGCGAAGGAGGGAGCGAGGGAGGGACAGAGGGAGGGAGGGAGAGTGCGTCGACATAGAAGAACCTTACACATTCAAGTCTACCTTGTACAAAACGAAAGTTACAAGCATGTTATAGGAATGAAAGTATGTGCTATATAAAGTATCTGTGTATGTATGTGTATATATATATATATAATATATATATATACAGAGTATCTATCTCTATCTCTGTCGAGAGAGGGAGAGCGAGAGACAGAGAGAGAGATGCGTGTGAATACATATATGCATACATACACATATTTGTATGCATAGTCATATACATATATAGACATATACACATACACATGCACATATCTCTATATACATATATGCGTATGTAAACATATAAAGTGTGCAACCTAAGCCGCAGGACCCTCGACCCGGCAATGGAGCACACGTATACATATACATATACATATACATATGCATATATGTATATATGTATATATGTATATATGTATAATATATATATATATGTGTCTGTGTGTGTGCGTATGTACAACCTTTAGGGTTTAGGGTTTAGGGTTTAGAGCGTCGAAGTCCCAAGCCTTGACCTTCGGAGGTGCTTCGTCGATCGATGCGACACGGCGCCTCATTGGACCAATGCAAAAGCTCGTGCAGTCTTAACTGGGCTCTTCTTGAGGAATGTAGTTTAAGTTGCCATAATTTAGGGTTCCTTTAAGGGTTCTATAAGGGTTTAGGGGTTAAGGGATTTAGTTTAAGTTGCCATGGTAAGGAAAGCATATGACTTACTATAGATCCCTATTATGGTCCCTTAAATTAGATTCCAAGAACGCCGCTGAAGGATTTTATGGGTTCGTTTGTAGAAGGGTCAGTAGGGTTCTACGGTGTGTGTGTTATTTGGTTTTTTTCCAGGGTTCGCAGGTTTCAAGCTTGGACTAGGGCAAGCAAGTATTGTAAGCGCTTTAAGGATCTGCATATAGCGGCCTCAAAATACCAAGAGCGTAAATATTTGGAATTTGGCAGGATAGTGGCCTTAATAGTCGGGCTAGGATTCAGGAGTACTGCATGGGCTTTGAAAGTCTTCCGAAAGGGGTTTTGTCAGGAGTCGCATGGTTCGGAAATTCGCAAAAAGTGTCGCTCAGGGTTTTTGTGGTCTAAAATAACACTAAACCCCAAACCCTATAGGATCCCCTAAACCCTAAACCCTAAACCCCAAACCCTATAGGATCCAGCGTGGTACGGGTTTTAAACTCAAGTTGCACGTAGGAGGCGTGTTGAAACCCTGGGACCTTCGGAGGCCTCTATGAGGCCCCTATAAATCCTATAAGGGTTTAGGGGTTTAAGGGTTTAGGGGTTTAAGGGTTTAGGGGTTTAGGGGTTTAGGGGTTTAGGGGTTTAGGGGTTTAGGGTTTAGGGTTTAGGGTTGACCCTGCAAGAGTCATGTTCTGATCGCAACCTGACGGGGGCATGCACAGAGCCTCTGGATTCGGAAGTCAAGCGTCGCTGCGCTTGGGATTTAGGGATCTTCCCCCAGACACCCTGAACGAAGAGCGTGCTGTTACCGACGCACGCCAGGCCGTCGGCGAGTGAAATATCGCAACCAACACAGATAACCCAAAGCCAGCTCCAAACCCCTACACCCTAAACCCCTAAACCCCTAAACCCCTAAACCCCTACACCCTAAACCCCTAAACCCCTAAACCCTAAAACCCTAAACCCTAAAACCCTAACCGCTAAAACCCTAAACCCTAAACCCCTAACTTACTGGCGTCTTCGTTACTAACACCAGGAAAAAAAGTACGAGGGCTGAGGCTGGAGGGCCCTCAGGGCTTTGGGCTCAAGGCTTGGGGTTTTAGGGTTTTAGGGTTTTAGGGTTTAGAGTTTAGGGTTTAGGGTTTAGGGTTTTAGGGTTTAGGGTTTAGGGTTTAGGGTTTTAGGGTTTTAGGGTTTAGGGTTTAGGGCTTAGGAGCCCCGAACTTTCTGTCCTGAGCCCACTGCCGACATGGCTCGGCCCGCCTCTTGAAGGACCTGCAGAGAGCCCAATGTACGGCTGATGGACAAAATCCTGCATTACCCATTATAAGGAATATACCATAATTCCCATAGTTTAGGGTCCTTAGGGTAATGCAGGATTTTGTCCATCAACCGCAGTACCAGGCAGGACATTGCTATTACTATTGGTATCAGTTGTACTATTAGTCTTAGTAGTGATAGTATTAGTATTATAGTATCATGGTGATGGGTCTAGTGAAGTATAGTTGTATAAAGACCATAAGGAGGTCCTGCCGCTAATTCTTCAGTCTTTGTATATCGTGATGTGGGTCTGGCTTTGAGCTGCCTGAACACCTTAAGCCCATGCCCGAAACTCTCACAGAAACCCAACAGTCCTCCCAGCCTGCACAGCTTGAACCAAACAACCTTCAGTTCCTGATGCGTTTCGGGCTGAAACCCTAAGGGTTTGGGCTTTCAAAGCACTAAATGCAACCTTGACATGAGTCTCGCAACTTCAAACTCACCTGGGGAGCCTGAACATTAATCATAAAGAGTGATGATGAAGATGATTATTCTTGCTATTCTTATCACTCGTATTGTTCTTATTGTTCTTGCTATTCTTATTAGTCTTCTGGTTAGCTTGTTTATGTAGTCTTATTGGTCTTATCACTACTCTCAACCATATTGATATCATTCATATCTTTCGTGTTATTAGTTGGTAGTGAATATTGTTATGTGGTACTACCAGTCATATCAATAGTTTGATATTATTTGCCTTTCAGGCCTGAAGGCTCGAAGAAAGAACCTACCTTCAACCTAAAATCCAACACCCCTCACCCCCGCTCAAGGTTTGCCTAAACCCTAAGGAACCTCAGCAACTCGGAGATATGAGAAACCCACCTCGACAGTGGCAGCACCAACGCCACCGCCACGGCAGCCCGTCGCGGCTGTGGCCGTTGGGGTGCGCAGCGCTGGGGGAGAGAGGCCTGAGTTAATCATACTAGTAAGACAAATAACTACATTAGTCATACTGAAAATAGAAATTGTACAAGTAATGCATAGTAATACTAATCAGACTAATACTACTTGTACTACTTAGATTCAAGGTCCTTCATTCCTCGAGGCGTCGACTCAAAACCATTGAGCTGGAAGTGCTGACCCTGAAACTACACCGCCGATAATTCTGAAGCTTGCATCGAAGCTTGCGGAAGGCAACCTTCTGAAACTTGAAGTTGCGGGCTTCGGGTATGAGGGATGTTACTGCTGAGACTTCCACCTGTAGCATGCCCAATCCCCGAAGTCGACTTTTTCAGGACAATTCGTGAGCCTTAACAATTAGAATAGGGTCCCTTTAAAAGGATCCTTAAAGGGGTTCTAAAAGGGATCTAGAATGGCAAAGCTGGCCGCCCTAAGCCTTAGGCTTAAACCTGTCAGACTCAACCCCAAACCCCTGACCCCGAAACCCTAAAACCTTGATCCGAACCCCGAGGCCTAGGAAACCTGAACCGTTAAATGCGAAACCCTGAATCCCTAAACCCCAAAATGAATATAAGAGCCTTGATAATTAGAATAGGGTTTTGATGCCCTAAACCCCAAAATTACCTCAAAACCCGGGTTTGGCTCGAGCCAGGCACCCTAAACCCTAAACCCTAAACCCTGCCAGGCCAGCCAAAGAGCAAGAGAGACCTCCTGCCGCAGAGACGGTGCGGCTGACACAGGCGCAGGAGCTGTCTCCATGGCAGCGAAAGAGATCTAAAAAACCTAAACCCTCAACCCTACTTGGAGGTTCAGGGGTAGTTATAAGTAGGGTCATAAGATGGGTTATAAGTATAGCTACTCTACTTATAGCCCTACTTATAACTACCCATGAACCTCCAAGTAAGTCTTCGGGTCGACGACTTGAGGTATGGGGCTTGGGGAGCCTTGGGGACGGACATCTTGATCTTTAGGGTTTAGGGTTTAGTGTTTAGGGTTCAGGGTTTAGGGTTTAGGGTTCAGGGTTTAGGGTTTAGGGTGTAGCTGATTGCTAATTAGGCTCTACACTGTACACTCTACAAGGATCAGTCACATAGTCTCGAGTCTACTACTGTTTGGCTGGAAATCAGTCTCGGGGCTCGGCATGCAGGGAGTATGGGTGAGAGTTTAAGGTCCAGGAGTTTTTGAAACAGAGGTACCCTCTGCAGATCACGAGCTTGGGTTTACGAGTTCATGATCTCAGACTTCCACAGCTTTCGGGGGCTGTGGGACGATGAGCCTTCACAGTCACTCGACACAAGCGCTGCGGCTTTACACGCCGCGTTTTGGGCTTGAAGAGGGTTGAAGACTTAAGACTTAAGGGACAATTAAAGCTCACACCCACTCTCAACCTTAAGCCCTAAAGCTCGGAGGTTGTCTCGCAGGCTTAACTGGGTGACAGCTGCAGACAAGACGTGTGCTTGCAGCATGGACAAAAGCCCCAGCCGTTCGAGATCGTGTAAAAGGCATAATTGCACAAGGGAGTCAGAAAGGTTTAGGATTTAGTAACTTCCGTAAGTAAGTGAAGGATCATACAAGTCCACTGTTCCATGGAGTGTGTCATCTAAACCCAAGCATTCGAAACGCTAGAAGAACCGCAAAGAAGCGGTGCCAGCTTCAGAACGACAGAATAATCAGTGCCCGCTATGTCCTTTGAACCCGTTTAGGTCCTGAACGGTACTCTGAACCTAAGACAATCTAAGCCAGGACGGCTTCAGCGCATGCCGGGTTTCAAGCCGTCCACCTGTGGATATGGGCTCAACTACTTACGGCTGTACAAAGCTTGCAAGAACGGGTGGGAATACTCTAAGGGCCCGAATAAGCAGAATAGAATTTTGGAGCTTTGTACTCGAACTACAAAAGGACGATCAGGGAATGCTATGAGTAATTGTTCTGGCCGCCATATTTCGCATAAAGGACCCGGGTGGCAAAGATCCCACCGAAAAAAATACGGTGCTTAAGGCCACTGGGAGTTAAAACATCCACGATGCCCTAAACCCTAAACCCTAAACCTCAAACCCAAACTAAACCCTAAACCCTAAACCCAAGACCTCAAACCCCAACTAAACCCCAAACCCTAAACCCTAACCCTAAACCTCAAACCCAAACTAAACCCTAAAGCCTAAACCCCAAACCTCAAACCCAAACTAAACCCTAAACCCCAAACCCTAGACTCTGATGCCTTAAAACATCAGAAGGGCTTTCGAGCATATGACAACGCTACTACAAGAATGCAGGGACTCTCAACGGATACTACACTAATACTTCTTCCGACGCCTCTAGGAAAAAAAACTGAACCCTAAACCCTAAACCCCTAAGCCCTAAACCCTAAACCCCTAAACCCTAAACCCTGAACCCTAAAGGGCCCCGGCGCGGCCCCCACAGAGGTGGCGGCCATGTGTGCGACAGAGGCAGCCGGAGGATCGATTCGAGGTTTTCGGATTTAGGACTAGAAAATAAGCTTTAGGGTTTAGGGTTTAGGGTGGGTTTAGGGTTTAGGGTTTTAGGGGCCTGAATAATTAGAATAGGGCTTGAATAGGGCCTAGGCTTTTGGGGCCCCATTTTACTATAACCATGATAAGGAACCCCCTAAATAGTATTGGTAATTATTTAGGCCCCTATATTAAAACTGAACCCTAACTACAGTTTGAGCAGTTTTCGATCTGTCACAAAGCCTTCGTGGGGAGCAGTCGTGATTTAGAGCTCGGGCTGGCTATTCGGCTTGATGGCTCGGAACTGGCATTGGGGAGGATGACGCCGTTGTGACGCTGATGTCATGCCGGGACGAGAGCAAGCCCAAGCTACTCCAACAATCAACGAAAACCGAGACATGAAATATCAAGGTCAGGGTGTGTAGGCCTTAGGGTCTTTGACATATAGGGTTTCGTTCTCTGCATCGTTCGAGGACAGAAGCTACTTACTTCACCAAAGCCCTAAATTGGTTGAGGTAAAACAAGCCGAGCCCTAAACATTCAATTGCCCCTGGCCGAAACGCCGTAGCTTTCAGCCTCAAATCAGCGAATTCCGACAGGAGAATCCCGACCCCCAATCCACAGCCCCAAACAGAAACCCCCTGGCTTGAGAAGCGAATGTACGTAAACAATCGCGCTATTTTCATGAGCACCATCATCAGCAGCAGCAGCAGCATCACCGTTTTGAGGATCGTTATGACCAATGTTGCCGGATCGTTATGACCAACCTTGCTTTCGCCACTGCGACCATCATCGTCATCACCAGCCTGAGCCTTCAGCCCCACCGCCACTGGAGAAGCCTGAGAGCCTTAATTCCTTATTGCTGCACCATAAATTAAACTCCTCAACCCTTAACTTCTAACCCTTATGTCCCTACCTCCTAAGGCACTCAACCCCTAAAGCCCCAAATACCCCCGAAGCCCTCAACCGCCTTGCCTGCCCTATCCCCTCAACCCTACACCTTAAACCCTCCAAAACCCTAAACCCTAAACTAAGTCTTAGGCTTCAAGGCTCAAGGTTCCCCTAAACCCCTGGACCCTTATCCCCAAAACGTTAACTCGTCAACCCCTAAGCTCTTTGCAGTACCCTATAGCAACCCTTATTGCACTCTTACAGACCTGATAGTAACCCTACTACGGTTGATGGACAAAATCCTGCATGACCCATAATAAGGAATATACCATAATTCCCATAGTTTAGGGTCCTTAGGGTCATGCAGGATTTTGTCCATCAGCCGTAGTATGCTTATAGAACACTCAACCTTGGACTTCTATAGATGCAACAAGCCCCTGAACCCGTGAACCCCACAACCCTATGGGTGGTTCTCAATATTAGGGTTCCTTTTTGGGTCCTTATTATTATTATAATGCGGCACCTAACTAATATTTAGGGTACCCAAAAAGGGACCATCATTTTGACAACCACCCTTTTTGAGCCCTGAACCCTTGAACCCGAAGTCCCGAAACCCAAAACCCTAAACCAACCCTGAACCCCAAACCCTTGAACGGGTTTAGGGTTTAGGTTTAGGGTTTAGGGTTTAGGGTTCAGGGTTCAGGGTTTAGGGTTTAGGGTTTAGGGTTAGGGTTTAGGGTTTAGGGCTTAGGGCCCAAATCCCGAATAAACCCTGAACCCTTATACCACAAATGCCCGAACCCCAGAGGCCCCTGGCAGGAGGTTCACGGGTAGCTATAAGTGGGGGTTAGAAGTAGGGTACCGAAAACGAATAATCGTAGCCCATATTAACGGACTTATAAATCGTAGCCCAGATCAACGGACTTATAAATCTACTTACCCTAAACCCTAAACCCTTACACCTACCCATGAAACTCCAAGCAGCTTCAAAGGGCTCCTCCACGGAGGCCTGTACCCAGGCCTGAACCACCTCAAACAGGAGATCCTTCGGAGGGAGTCAGGGTTTAGGGTTTAGGGTTCAGGGCCTTTAGGGTGTGGGGTTCAGAGTTTGTTTTTTTTTGAAAGCCCTTTACCGACTGCACCAGACAGAATCCCGGTTGGGAAGGCGGTCCCTGCACCCTCAGCTCTCACCAACCAACCGAGGAAAACCCACTTCACATCGTCTCGCCTTGCATCTCACGGATCACGCTGCTCGCGACCTTGCCCTTGGTCTTCGGACTCATCCTGTGTCCCTGAAGGCTGAAGCAGAGTGTCGCCAACCCTATCAGCACTGGTGGCCAGGGTTTAGGGTTTAGAGTTCCGCTAGTTGTGGGATTTAAGGTTTGGGGTCGCGGGCCATGGGCACTTGCAAATAGGCGATCAGGACGGCAACTGCACTTGCCCACACACTACACATCCTGCGCACTCTCCTACAGTCCTGCGCGAGCTGAAGATTAAAACATAGAAAACAATACCCAACAACCTATAACACCCCATCAAACCCTAAAAGCGATCAATGCGTAGAAAGCATTGGCCACGGAACGTAGCAAATTTCATGTCCGCTGTCCTCGGTCTGCCCGTCCACGAGGCTTGTAAGCCTGAGCTCAAGAAGAGCAATAATGCCGAACGTAATAGTCACATCAAGAATCGCCAGGATAACAGGAAGACAAGCAACCACAACATCGACATCGTAGCTTGATTGTGGGTCAGGTTCAGCCCACCATGGCTGATAAGGCTTTTCAGGGGAGTACATTATGCCCGCCGCAGGGGTTCACCGGCAAAACGTCACGAACAGCAGTGCCCTTGCTTAGGCTGTACTTGGAGGTTCATGGGTAGTTATAAGTGGGGTTGTAAGTCCCCTAATATGGCTTATAAGCATAGTTACCCTACTTAGAACCCCGCTTATAACTACCAAGGAACCTCCAAGTAGGGATGGATTTTGGGCTTGCAGGAGCCAGTTTACACATCTTTGAACTCCACTCGAGGCGAGTTGCAAGAGACCACGAAGAACTTACGGGACAACAGGAATAGCAAGGCGATGGCGAAAGCAAGCGACCAGTGGCTCTGTTTTCTGTATTTCCCAAACCCTGGCTCGAGCTTGAGGCTTACTGGCACAGTCTCGGGCTTCAGGCCTTCTTAAACCCAAAGCCTGACTGCTGGAGATCGGTCTTCTTGCAGAGTTGCCAGGGTCCCTAAACTGCCACTCTTCAGTCTTCAGCTCAGCCCCTAAACCCCTAAACCCCTAAACCCTAAACCCTAAAACCCTACACCCCTTAACCCTAAACACTAAAACCCTGAACCCTAAACCCTAAAACCCTACACCCCTTAACCCTAAACACTAAAACCCTGAACCCTAAACCCCTAAACCCTAAAACCCTACACCCCTGAACCCTAAACACTAAAACCCTGAACCCTAAACCCTAAACCCTAAACCCCTAAACCCCTAAACCCTAAACCCCTAAACCCCTAAACCCCTAAACCCCTAAACCCCTAAACCCCTAACCCCTAAACCCCTAAACCCCTAAACCCCAAACCCTAAACCCTAAGCCTCAAACCCTACACCCCTGAACCCTACACCCCCAAGGTGGNCCCCGCCCCAATGGTATCCCCCACCGACCCACTCCCCAAGCCGAATCTGCGTGACTGGGCACACTTTTTGCACATGAGGGCATCAAAACCGCCATCTTCACGAGGATCGCGTCCCAAACACCCCCGATGCGTGTGACTGTGGACACTTCCCAAAGAAAGACGACTCCGACATGAGGGTCTTAAACAAGGCAACTGTCACGAGGACCGCGTCCAGATCCCTGTGACAGCTGGCAACCTTCACGAAGATAGTTGCCCTACGATCAATAAAGCGAGAATCGTTAACTCGGCGCGTGGGCAGAAGACACCCGACGACCAACCAAAGAAACATTAAGATGTTTGAGTTAGTGATGAAGATGCAACATTATCATCATAGGGAGGAGTATACCAAACACCCAAAGCAGACCCAAAGACGCAGGGGGTAACCACCGCAAGAAAACCCGAACCCGCACCATGTCACAGGGGGGGAGGGCGGGAACCACAACAAGCAGACCCACCCCGGACCACACCACACCACAGAGAGGGGGGAAGCAACCCACCACACCACACCACACACCACAAGGAGGGGCGACCATTGGGGGGGGGTCGGCCAAACCGGGATCATATATCCCAAACCCCCAACCCGAAGTGGACCCGACCCCTAAACACTAAACCCCAATCCCTCAATCGAGAGTTCCGCGTTCTAGGCTTTCGTGCTTAAGCGCTTTGGGCTCCTTCAACCCGAAGACCCCAAGAAACCCTGAACCCCGAAAATTCCAAAACCTTCAAGCCCTCAAACCCTGAAACCTCGAGCCTTGCAAAAACAGACGGTTTGCGGATGGAGCCGGGACCCTGGCACGTTCTTCAGCTTCGCCTTCTTGGCATCCATCAGGACCTGCACTTTGCACCAGAAGTCTTGCTAAATAGCGCCAAGGTGGGGCTGTTAAAGCTTTTGAAAAATGTTCGTAAACAAGATCCTCTTAAGCCCAATAAGGGAAAATATAAAATGTCCCAAAGCCCTACCTAGGCGCTTTGGTCCCAGCTACCCATCTGGTACAGGATGTGGGGGCCAGGTTCAGGGTTGAGGATTTAGGGTCATTTTACACCGCGGGTTCCTGTTCCTAAGTTAACTTCATAGAGGTTTGAGGGCTTTTGGACTGTATAGGGGCTTCATAGGCTCATTGCTCCAGAACCGAAGAAGACAGCAATGTGCTGTCCCTACGCCGGCACTTACCCACCTTACAGCCCAGGTCCTTAACCTTAAACCCTCAGCCCTTAACCTTAAACACTCAACCGCTAAACCCTTAAAAATCAAGCTTAAACCGTTAACCTGAAACTCCAAGCCGCTCTAAACCTTGACAACTAGACAAATAGAAAGAAAGCTTTAGAATGGTGTGGGAAGCTTGTCCAGCCCATTTGTACTTATGGCAGAAATTTTCCGAAATTAGTGCTTTCTCTTGAAGCAACCACTAAACTCTTAACCCCGAATACAAAAGAAAACACTAAAGCCACTCCGTGACCCTAAAAATCTAAAGCTCTCAACCCCAAAACCTTGAAAACCCTAAACCCTGAACCCCTAAAAAGGGGAACCTGGTTCTTAAAACAGCCCTCCACGGCTCGGCCGGCCCGAACTTAATATAGGGGCCTTAATAATTAGAAAAGGGTTTAGGGGTATATTATACTATACTTATAATAAGGAACCCCCAAGATAGTATAGGCAATTATTGAGGCCCCTATATTAAGGCCCAAGAAAGCGCCAGGGATGCCTTCAGCTCCTTCTCTAAGCCGCGGATGTTCTCTTCCGTGGCATGTTCCCGACGCTCGGTCTGACGGTTCAGGCGTCGGGGTTTTAGGGGTTTAGGGTTTAGGGTTTAGGGGTTCAGGGGTCTAGGTTTCAGGGCTGACTTGTTGGAATCTCGGGTTTATGGGGTCTGTGGTTTTATGCTCGGAGATTAAGGTTCGAAGGTTGGGGGGTTTGGGATTTAGCACTCAGGGTTGAGGGTTTTGTGCTTAGGCTGCTTAGGTTCGGGGAAGATCCCGAACCCAAAACTCAAACTCCGCAAGGGTTTAGGGTTTAGAGTTGAAGGGGTGGAGAGATTGGGATTTGGGATGGAGCGTTGCAGGTTGAGGAGCTGCGACCCTAACTCTGCAACCAAATCCCACACGACCACATAAACGTAGGGATCCTACAGCTGGGGATGAGGGAGTCCTGTAATGTAGGGGCCTTAAGAATTAGAATAGGGTTTGGGGGGGTATGTTACACTATTACTATAATAAGGACCCCCCAAACCCTAGTCTAATTATTAAGGCCCCTACATTAGCATCACTCAGAAACCCGGGAGCTTGCGATCTTCAGTACCCAAGAAGGTTTCCAATTGGTCCTGAACCCGCAACAACATGCCCATGCTTTCAGGTGCTCCTGCTGGCTACAAGCTCGATGATTCGGCTTAGGGTTTAGGGTTCAGGGTTTAGGGTTTAGGGTTTAAGGTTTAGGGTTTAGGCTTTCAAAAATTCATGATTCAACACCCGTAATGCTCATAGTGCCAGGAAGAGCGCAGCCTCCAGGAACTGTGTCCAGGCTTGGTAGCACATAACCTGAAAGGGTTTTTTGTTTTAAGCTCCTTTTTCATGTCTAACCTGAAAGGGCTTCGGGTTTAGGGTTTAGAGGGCAGAGCTCGTGTTTTTTTACGCTTTACGCAGTGTACAGATGAGGGCCTGAAGCATTAGGGTTAATTACTTCAGGTTTCGGCTTGTTTGAGGATTTAGGACTTTAGGTAGTATAGTCTTGGCCACGCAACCTCGTCTTCTGCATCTCATACTCTTTTGAGCGGTTCCGACACGTCTTGCATAAATGCAGCTCTCCGATAGCTGTTGTCCTGTTCCGGGGTTAGAGTTTAATATAGAAGCCTTAATAAATACCAATATTATTCCTTAGGGCCTCTTATTATGATTGCTCTACAATCTACCCCAAAACCCTACTCTAATTATGAAGGTCTCTGTATTCAGCGGGTCGAGTGCAACCTTTCCCGGGCCCGTGCGAAACATAGCAGCCTCAAGTCGTAAAAGAGGCGCGAAGCATCGCAAGTGAGCAGGGTTCGTGTTTTAGGGTTTAGGGATGTTTAGGGTTTAGGGTGGGGTCCAAGGTTTCGGTTACAAGGGTTTGGGTTCACCTCAGGGTTTTCATGATGTATTGAGTGACTGCTTAGGAACAGATACTGCATTTGCATATGCATGTATAAAGCGCAACGATACTTCAAACTTGTTCAGAGTGCCCCTAAACCCTAAACCCCAAAACCCTAAACCCCTAAGCCCCTAAACCCTAAACCCTAAAACCCTAAACCCCTAAGCCCCTAAACCCTAAACCCTAATCAAAGGTGCATAGCAACAAACGAAGAAGCAACTCCGGCAAGCAGAACCCAAGGCGCTGACCAAAGGACCCAGCCGTGATTCTTCGAGCATGTGGGCCACGATCTGATACTTAGGTTCTTTTGGGGTTGAGGGTTTAGGGTTTAGGGTTTAGGGTTTAGGGGGTTGGGGTTTAGGGTTTAGGGTTTAGGGTTTAGGGGGGTTGGGGTTGAGGGTTTAGGGTCTAGGATTTGTTTGGTTGAGGTTGCAACTCAGCGGTCTTAAGAATTAGAATAGGGTTTTGGGGCAGATTTCGCAAGAAACCCCAAAGCAGTGTTACTAATGATTCAAGCTATAGTAGGATTCACGGTTTAAAAAATTGAGGACTCTGATTCTGATTGACGATTCAGGATGTGCAGCTTGGGGCTTTGGATTTAGGACTCAATAGAATTTTGGAGGACCGCGAACCTTCCAAATCAACCAAGTTCAGAGCTACGAAACACCGCCAAACGGTCGAAGTTCTTTCAAGCAATGCTTCCCAGCCTCCCTGGGCCCCTTCCACTTCATCTCCAACATTCTTAACCACGACCTGTGATAGGATTCGCCATGATTCCATTCCGGAACAAGGGTCTGCGTGATTCGAATTGGGCCATGGGGCAACCACCGGAACGCAAAGAACCGCTGCTTGCTAATGCTGATCGCAATCGACAACCACACACTCCGTAATGTAGGGGCCTCAACAAGTAGAATAGGGTGTTGGGAAGCATTTGTGAGACGCTGTCAAATCTCCTGACAAAGCCCGGCATCCCCACACCCTAAACCCTGAACCTATGAATCCCCCAAAGCCCGACAACCCAGAACCGCCACAACCCCTCAGGCAAAGCCCTGTCTATCAAAAGAACCACAAGCCCTGATAGAACCTTTCCTCAAAAGCAGGACACAAAGACCTTTATAAGAATCCTCCCAAACCAATGTTTCGCCCGCCTTCCTTCCGCTAGCTGCTCGGCTCCTGGCAACCGCTGCCAATTGAAGTCTGGCCTCGGGTTTTGGAGATGAAAGTCGAGGCTTTAGGGTGGAGTTTACGAGTTGTAGGGTTTAGGCTTTGCCGATTAGCCCCTTAGACCTATGCTAGACTTGAAAGTTTAAAGAACCCCTTGGGTTTGTATTATGGCTGAAGGTTGCGGTTTTCTGTAGGATCTGTTCAGGGTCTTTTGTTTTTATATATTTCATACGGTGTTTACAGCATTGCTTTGGCTTAGGCTGTGGTGGTTCGCGGTTGAGGGTTCAAGGTTCAGGCTCCTACTTGTCGGGTATCATGGGGAACTAAAGGTTAGCCTTTTCATAACTCATAATACAAGGATTGCATAAGATTATACCACCCCAAAAGGTTAAAGGTTACCTACTCTACTTCTAGGGGCTTACGGCTTCCGGAATCAGAGGCTGAGATTGAGGGCCAAGGGGCTTCGGGGCTTTCACGGCGTTTCACACCCGACCGTGCGCACGCCCTCGTTGCTTCATTGCACAGGCCTCTAAATCCCGAGCCCTAAAGCCCGCACATAAGGGGCCTGACTTGGTCGAGCAAGGTCTTGAGGTATGGCACACTTTTCCTATGTCGAGACTACAGGGAATGTTATTCCTTACACCCTGGAACCCTCAACCCTAAATCCTAAACCCTAAACCCTGGAACCCTAAACCCTCAACCCTGCAACCTTAAACCTTAAAACCCAGACCACCCCCAGTTCCCGAGGCCCGGGGCATCATCAAGCTGGCGATTGCCCTCGCGCATCCTGGAGCGTGGAGACTTTTCAGGTCTTGAGGCTTCGGAGCCTAGGATTTAGGGTTTAGGGTTTAGGGGTTTAGGGGTTTAGGGGTAAATCCTGGACCCTAAACCCTAAACAGAGCTTGAAAGGATTGAGGATGTAAGCTTTTCGTGTCTGGGCTCAGGCCGCTGGAGTTTGACAATCTGGCGTTTGAGCTTTGGGCTTACGGTTTTTAGGGTTTAGGGTTTAGGGGTAAATCCTGGACCCTAAACCCCAAACAGAGCTTGAAAGGATTGAGGATGTAAGCTTTTCGTGTCTGGGCTCAGGCCGGTGGAGTTTGACAATCTGGCGTTTGAGCTTTGGGCTTACGGTTTTTAGGGTTTAGGGTTTAGGGTTTAGGGTCAGGGCTGAGCCCAAGAAGTGTCAGAGTTAGGTCTTGAAGAATTTAGGGTTGAGAGTCAGAAACTGCACAGCGCTGCCAAAACCGCTACAGACCCTATGGAACTCTGTCAGAACGCTAGTAACACCGCGCAACGTCTAATGCATGCAGCTTGTGGCTTTTGCCCCGGGGGCAACGAGGTGAGGGTTGTGAAGTTCTGGGTCTTATAATTGGAACAGAGTTTTGGTGATATGAGTTCAATGTTATGGGGATCGTTATGATTATGGGATACCACTGCTCACTATTCAGACCGACATACGAAGTTGTGGATTTAAGGCGTAATCTAGGGGCCTTAATAGTTAGAATAGGGTTTTGGGCCCATTATACTATCTTTACAATAATATTCATTTAAGGAAGCCCCAAAATAGTATTCATTCATTCCGGCGGTGCAAGGTCCTGTCGAGAACGTACCGCAAGCAGAAAACGAATTCAAAGGGTGAAACCAGCAGAGAGTGCGACCCGCCCCGGCGTCAGGCGTCCAATATTCTCGAACCACCCGGCGAGCGGGCCCGCGGACTCGCGGCCGCAAGGGAAGAGGATGTGACAAGGGCGTCCAGCGCGCGCCATGGAGAGGGCAAGCCCAACCCACGCAAAGAAGAGCCGCACCCGAGCCAAGTGTTGTCGGAGGCTCCTAAGAGAGCAAGACACAGGCTCCCACAGAGGCACAGAACCAGCTGCAGGCGGCGGCACGCGCAGGGCCAAACCTGAGAAATCAACCGAATCCGGAGGTCCCTGCCAAAAGTGCCAGGAAACCGCCCCAGCACAATTGCCGGAAAAAGGCTCCGGCAGCAACCCAGAGCTGTCAAAGCCAACCAGCAATACCGGAGCAGTGTTCCATGCTGGGCACAACGGTAGAGGTTCCAGCAGGGGAGTGAAGACATCCGGCGTCTCGGCACGTGGCCTGGGCACCCGGGAGGCAACCTGGCAGTGCAGGTCCACCTGCATACAAAGGAGAACATCCTTTGCCCACGCGCGCAAAGAAGTGTCAGGCAGACCTTCGATCCACTCAGCAAGAGTGTTTCGTAGGACAGGGAAGGGCTCCACTGTGGACTGAACCGCTGCGAAAATCTCACAGTCCGAAGAGAAAACCTCCTGCCGCAACCGAAGCAAAAGAGCAACGCTTATCTCCGGCCCAGCCGCAGGCAGGTGGTCAACCGCAACAGCCCCTTCAAAAACTGTTTGAACATGCCCCGGCTCCGAGTTGTCAACAGGCAGCAGACAATCAAGATCCCGCTCAACAGCCTGGCAACAGCGCACGTAATTAATGAGATGCCGCTGATGGCGCTTAAGCGTTGCAAACCTTGCCCCACAAGCCCGGCACCGAAGCCCAACAGCAAGCCGGACCGCCTTCGACCTGAACTTGTGAGCTCTCACAGCATGCGCAGACCACGAATGGCAATCGTAGAAAGCAATGCCACACAGCAGGCAGGCATGCTCAGCAGAGGCCACCTCAACAGCTTCCGGAGGCATAGGAGTCCAAGCACCCCTGCAAAACTGCTGAAATGCAGAGATGGCCTCCGGGCGCCCAACATGCCACGCAGAGGCCCGCTTCAGAACGCCCTGCAACGCCGCGGAGCGGTAAGAAAAAGTTTCCAAGCAGGCCAGCTGTCGTCAAAGGACCGCAGCTCAGAAGTGGCAGAACAGGCCTGACAAAGCCAGTTCGCAGCAGAATGCAAAGCCGCCAAGGCTGTCTTAGAGTTCTGCCAAAGAGCAAAAAGCTCATCCGGCCCGGAACGCAACGCCTGGCTAAGGAAACGTAGGCGATCTGCCGCCACGACCCCAGACAGGCTGGGAAGCCCGACAGCAGCAAGAACCCTTTCAGCAGACCAGTTCTGAGAAGTGTGATGCGGAATGCGCAGCATCGCACGCAGCATGGTGAAATAGCAAGTCTCCAAGGAGCGCCAGGCAGAGATGGAAAGCTCCGGCCAAGCCCCGCATCCAGCCAGCATGGCAGAAAGGACATGCGACCTAAAAAGCAGCACACGCTTGGCCAGGTGAATGCGAGGCGAACAGAAAACCGTGTGCTTGCCTTCCTTGAAAAGAGACCTCGCAAGACATACGCGCGCAGTCACTTCTGGCCTCATGGAGCCATTGAAGGTAAGGACCGAACCTAAGTGCCTATACTGCGCAACCGCATCCAACGCTACCATCGGCCCCGTATCACACAGAACCCCAATCTTCCCTTTACGCTGCCCAAAAATGTCAGCACGCGCGCGACGCGCCCCCACACCAGCCGGTGCAAGCATGGCCGACGTTTTGCGCGGGGCAATGTTGGGACGGAGCCCATGATTCAGCAGGGCATCAACAGAGCAGCCAGCAACGTGAGCGACCGCCGCAGGCAGGCGACTCGGCGCATCGGCCACAACACACGTAGCAAGGTCATCCGCATAGATGACGTCCTGCACAACGATCTCAGTGCTACCCGCCCGACGGGAGTCAAAGAGCTGNACCGCCGCAGGCAGGCGACTCGGCGCATCGGCCACAACACACGTAGCAAGGTCATCCGCATAGATGACGTCCTGCACAACGATCTCAGTGCTACCCGCCCGACGGGAGTCAAAGAGCTGCGGCCTCCGCTCCCGATTCTTGGCCGATAGCCAAGCTCATCAAAATTGCCCCGTCTGTCAATGACACGAGTGAAAAGCAGGCTAAACAGCACATCAGCCCAGGACGAGCCAGGTCTAGTACCCCGGCGCGTCTNGATTCTTGGCCGATAGCCAAGCTCATCAAAATTGCCCCGTCTGTCAATGACACGAGTGAAAAGCAGGCTAAACAGCACATCAGCCCAGGACGAGCCAGGTCTAGTACCCCGGCGCGTCTTAACCACGGCATGGTCCTGGTTGATGATGAACCATGTGTCAGTGTGCAGCTCCCTCGTCAAAGAAAGCAGGACCTCGTCAGCCTCTTCCCCCCCCAGAACCGGGTCAGTGGACGCGTAATGCTGCAAAGCCTGAAGGTCCTCAGCAGTAAGGCCCAGGGAGGAAGCGACCTCGGCCAACGGAGTGGAATACGGGTCGCAACCGACGAGAGCCTCACGCACGATCGCATAATAAGCAGCGGCGAGGTCACAAAACAAAATGCCAGCGGATTGCGACCGGGCCTTCATAACGTCGAGAAAGAGTCGCGTACAACAAAAACCCATCACGTGGGATTTGCCAGCCCGACCTCCGATTTGCAATGGCTGCGCGGTACCATCCAGCTTTCGGACTGCGGCCGGTCTCAGAACCTTGTGCAAGACTTTCTCCAACGCACTCTGAACCAAGATACCCCTCTCTGACGCGCAGCAAGCCCGATCCGCCGCTCCAGCCTTCGGGATATGGTGAAGAGTGCCGCCCTTATAGCCCAGAGGCTCAGCACGAAAGCACAACACCTTCAACACTATAGGCCAAAAGAGTGCTGTCAAAGGGGTGGCGAACGGCCGGCAGAGAGCCGGCGGTATACCATCAGGACCGACAGCCTTCCAAGGACTCACGCCGCGAAAGACCGAGCGCAGGCCGTCAAGGTCAGGTATGGAGGCACAGCACAACGCCTCCCTAGCTGGAAGAGCCGCCTGCCTAGATGCACACGCTGCGGCAAGCTCAGCGGGCGACGTCTGCACGCCCCCTTCTAGCTCCGAGAAGTGCTGGCGCCAGGCATCCTGTATCTGGGCAAAGGACTGGCAAACTTTGCCGTCGGCATCCTTCAAGTGAGGCAGAGGAGCCGGGCCCCCTCTGCGAAATTTGCGTGGCCTCAGCAACCTCTTAAGCGCAACCTGGATCTCCGCAGCAGGCGCGGTCTCAACCGCATCTGCCAGCCTTTCAAGATGATGCCGCTTGTCACGTCGACACATACGCCTCAACTCCTTGCCTGCAGCGGAGAGATGCCGGGCGAAAAGAGCAATAACCCCTCTCAAACGGCGGAGCCAAGAACCCCCAAAGAGCACCCACAAGTCGACGCCGGGAGTCCGCCAGGCCTGAAAAGCACATCGAATGAGCGTCAGGCGCAAGGCCTCCACGCGGTTTCGCAGGGCATGACGAAGACGCGCAATCTGTTGATGCAAATGAGTGGTCTCCTCAGACAGAAAAGAGGAACGCATCCGCCGGGCTCGCAGAGGAAACGCCTGGGAGAGCTCGGTAAAAAGAAACTCCGATAGCAGAGCAGCATGATCCCCCGCCGAAACATCCCAAGGAATAGCCGGGACCCGGCCAAGAATGCCCAAGACCTGGTCTCTATTAGCAGGATCAGCAAGCGCAGCTGCATCCACACGGGCCCGTCTGGCAACCTGCGCGTGGCCAAAAAGTAGGCGACACTGCACAACGACAGCGAAGTGATCCGCGTTGGCATGACCTGCCGAAACCTGCGGGTCAACCCGAGCAGCGATGTCGTGTTGCCGCCAAGCCAGCGGGAGACAGACGTAGTCACTGCGCTGGAGAGCCCCCGAGGGGCGCTGTATCAGTGTCCCCCCCGGGCCACTCATATGGGCCGGAAACGTGCTAGGTATCCAACAGCGAAGAGAACGAAGCAACTCATGTAGCGCATGCCCGGACAAGTCCTCCTCATCAGCATGCAGATCCCCCACACATTCGGACACCACAGAGCCAATCCTACAGTTGCCGTCCAGGAGGAGGAGCCAAGGCGCCCCCGTGCTAAACCTGGCACACACAGCCTTCGTCTCGGCCCACCAGTCACAACGAACCTGTTCAGTATGAGCGCGGTGTGGCGCGTGGCCTACAAAGACCAAAAAAGACCTGGCACCAACGTCGAGACGTGCGACCAAACGGCAGTAGTCAGCAAGCAGAACTGTAGCGGTATGCGAAGGCCACCCAGGCCCGCGCGCCACCCAGAGCTCAGTGCCGTAGCATCGTCGAGAGTTGCAACCAGAACAGTAACGAACGTACCTAGCTCCGTGAACAGATCCAGCTGGCGTCCGGGACTCCTGAATCCCAGCGAGGAACACCTGACGCTCATGCAGAGCGGCCTCCAAAAGAGCAATGCGCCCCGTAGCACCATACAAACCAGAGCCTGCCTCTGGCGAAGCAGTCGGGACCTCAATATCCGCCGAGATGAGCGAAAGCACATTGAAAGTGGCCACGGTCCAATTGCAAACCGCTAGACGCGACTCAGCGTCAACAGAGGGAGGCGGCTGAAGAGGACGCAAGAAAGGGGCAATGGCAAGCTCGGCAGACAGGCGGGCCCCCGGCGCTTGCAAATCCCACGAAAAGATACCATGCTGAAGAGAAGGCATAGAAGAGGGCCTAAAGCTCGTAAGGCAAACATGCGGCAGCCAACGAGCTGCCAGCGCCGCATCCGCCAGCCAAGGCACAAGATCAATCGCAAAAGAGCCAAGCGCCTCCCTCGAGGCGGCAGCAAGGCCAGCCAGCCCATCCGCCAATTCATTTGCACAATCCCCAGCATGACCATAAACGTGTTGATGCGAGACCGCCGCGGTGCCTAGGAGCTGCNACAAAGACCAAAAAAGACCTGGCACCAACGTCGAGACGTGCGACCAAACGGCAGTAGTCAGCAAGCAGAACTGTAGCGGTATGCGAAGGCCACCCGTGCCCTCGCGCCACCCAGAGCTCAGTGCCGTAGCATCGTCGAGAGCTGCAACCAGAACAGTAACGAACGTACCTAGCTCCGTGAACCGATCCAGCTGGCGTCCGGGACTCCTGAATCCCAGCGAGGAACACCTGACGCTCATGCAGAGCGGCCTCCAAAAGAGCAATGCGCCTCGTAGCACCATACAAACCAGAGCCTGCCTCTGGCGAAGCAGCCGGGACCTCAATATCCGCCGAGATGAGCGAAAGCGCATTGAAAGTGGCCACGGTCCAATTGCAAACCGCCGGGCGCGACTCAGCGTCAACAGAGGGAGGCGGCTGAAGAGGACGCAGGAAAGGGGCAATGGCAAGCTCGGCAGACAGGCGGGCCCCCGGCGATTGCAAATCCCACGAAAAGATACCATGCTGAAGAGAAGGCATAGAAGAGGGCCTAAAGCTCGTAAGGCAAACATGCGGCAGCCAACGAGCTGCCAGCGCAGCATCCGCCAGCCAAGGCGCAAGCGCCTCCCTCGAGGCGGCAGCAAGGCCAGCCAGCCCATCCGCCAATTCATTTGCACAATCCCCAGCATGACCATAAACGTGTTGATGCGAGACCGCCGCGGTGCCTAGGAGCTGCNCAAGCGCCTCCCTCGAGGCGGCAGCAAGGCCAGCCAGCCCATCCGCCAATTCATTTGCACAATCCCCAGCATGACCATAAACGTGTTGATGCGAGACCGCCGCGGTGCCTAGGAGCTGCAAGGCAAGATGGAAGCACCGAGCCCCGACACAGACAGGGTGCACAGGCATGTCACACGAACCGGCAACCCCAAGCAAGGCCGCCTGATTGTCAGCGCGGACCACTAGATGGCCGTCCGGATGCAACTTAAACGCAATAATGGCCGTCCACAAGAGGCCAAGTGTCTCAGCGAGATAGGCATTGGGCTCAGCTGCGCAAGGGGCAAGCTGCAGCGCACCCGCATGCCAGGGTCCATAGATGCAACCCAGGAATTGTCCCGGTAAGACTCCTGTTTGGTCCACGGCACTGCACACAACCGCCCATCCGGCCTGCCCAGTGCCTGGGCAAAAGGAACCATCAGACGTAAGCACCAATGTCTCCCACGATTGAAGAGCACGACCAGGCGCGCC
Organism: Symbiodinium sp. clade A Y106; assembly: GCA_003297005.1. Lineage (NCBI taxonomy): Eukaryota > Dinophyceae > Suessiales > Symbiodiniaceae > Symbiodinium > Symbiodinium sp. clade A. Next base: position 14,140 of record BGNK01000739.1, on the reverse strand, counting down.
CTGTTCAACCCAAGCACGAAAACGCTCCTGTCGAGGCACACCCAGAGGGACCTGACATAGCGCAGCGGAAGAGACCCTCTGCATCAGATCAGAGCAGAGCCGCTGATCGCACGGGGTAGCACATTGCCCGACATCCAGCCGAAAAGTCTCAACGCCGGCAGCCGGAGCCGGGACAGCGCTCGCAAGCGAAAGGACAGTCGGAGGAGCGGGAGCAGCGTGCACAACTGAGCCGACTGCAGCATCGGAATCCCACACCGAGGGAACACCCTCAAAGTGCGCAAATAAAGAGTCGAGCAGAGTGGCAGCCAAAAAGAAACAGCCGTCCCCCCCTTCAACGCGCGCTTGCTCCAGCAAGGAAACGAGGTGGCCATCCCAAGGCCGCAAAGGCACAGCAGGATCCACGGCAGGAACCAATGAATCGCGCCCTACATGCGGTTCCGTCTGCACCTCCACAGAAGGAAATCCAGCCCGTGCACCACGACATGGAGTAGGCAGAGGACGCACCTGCGCAGGCAGACGCACCACCTGACCGCTTTCGAACGCAGCGCGTCCACTCGCAACAAGGCCGCTATCCCGTGTGTGCAAAAGCGGGTCTGCACCCAAACCAGAACGCTGCGAAGCCATGTGCAATCCAGGGCAAGCACCATGCGTCCCTTGCTGACCACGCGAGACAGCCGCCTCCACAGGCTGAAGGGACAGCCCACAACCAATGGCGAGCGCAAGGACAAAGCCCCAACGGCGGCCGCGAAAGAGGCGTACAAAGACAACCCCGTGTAAAGCGGATGAAGGCCAGACGAGCATCATTGCCGAACCCCAGTGGGCCCAAGAACACGTCTCAGTGCCATCGTCCAGACCCTGAGGGGCAACGCCAGGAGGCTGCCACGCAATCCGAGAGAAAAAGGCTCTAGCCAGGAGAGCAGAGGTGTCCCCGGGGGCCCCAGCTGAATGGGATCCTGAACGTCCTCCCCAGTTCCACATGCCAANAACGCCAGGAGGCTGCCACGCAATCCGAGAGAAAAAGGCTCTAGCCAGGAGAGCAGAGGTGTCCCCGGGGGCCCCAGCTGAATGGGATCCTGAACGTCCTCCCCAGTTCCACATGCCAACTCGACCGACCAGACCATAAAGACAAAGGATCAAACAGCAGAGGGCGAGCAGCTGTCGTGACACATCATGTCGCCAACCACTACCCCCTGCAGGCGAGACCCGGGGGAAAGCTTGCTGATCACCCGAAGTCCCGTCAGGACACGGATGCGGCGCAGAGGCAGCATGGGTGTCCGCTCCGCCATCCGCAGGCACTAGAGCATGAGAGCCACCCGCCGCCCGACTCAAAGCATCAACAACAGGCTGCATGGGCACGCACCTAGCAATGATGACCTGTCCCGGCCAAAGCCGCACCCAACCTGTAGGCGACAAGGGGACGTCCAAAAAGACATCCCACCCGGCCGGCGCAAACGTGCGCAAGTCCTCGACGAGCGCANACCTAGCAATGATGACCTGTCCCGGCCAAAGCCGCACCCAACCTGTAGGCGACAAGGGGACGTCCAAAAAGACATCCCACCCGGCCGGCGCAAACGTGCGCAAGTCCTCGACGAGCGCAGCCGCATCGAGGCAGCCCTGCCGGGCAACGAGCAACGACCAGCCTTGATGAAGGCGCCTAGCGTCAAGCAGAGCCCAGAACTCCTGTCCCTGAAACATAGCGAGGCTGCCTGCACTCGCCCCAATCACGAGCTGACAGGCATGACCCCGGTAATCGACATCGTCGACCCTAGGTGCAGCAGGCTGAAGACGCAATGAGGCTTCAGGATAGCCCACGATGCTAGCCACATCACGCCGATAAAACAGCGCCCTGTCAGGCTCAGGGAAGAACGGGTAATACGCACCGTCGGACACCAACAGATCGCAAGCGTCTTGATCCCCAAAGGCAGGCCGGACATCTCGCCACAACCAAGGCGACCGAAGCATGTCCTCCAGATATAGCGGGGCCGGCACCTCAAAATCAACAGGCAAAAAGACAATGCTATCTCCACTATGCAACCGAATCTCCTCACCATCTCGCAGAGGAAGAAGAGCCTCTCCGACGAAGACCGCAAAGGCAGCCGACACTGGTAGAAAGGCAAGTTGCAACAACACATAACGATCAGCAACTGCGGTGGCCCCCACAGCGAAGAATCGCCCATCGATAGCACTGGTATCAATGAGGACAGTGATCACATGTTGAGACCACGCGGGCACCGCAACCCACGTCCCCCAAGACCGAGCCGGCTGAGGGTAGGCGGCAACCAGAACGGGAAAATCCTGGAGCCGGCTAGGGTCACGAGCCGCATTGACAAGAGCTGCAAGTTCCGCGACTTCAATGGCAAGCGGTATCATCACCGTGACAAGCTCCAGCACAAAACATGGAGTGGCAACCACAAAATGTGCCCCAAACTCGACAGGGTGCCTCAGATGCAGAGGGATGTCACCTGACAGAAGCACATTCGGCCACTCATCAGCCCTCAAAAAAAGGCCACTCCCTGTCCAACCGCCGAGTGCCAACGCGAGCCGCCTGCACCGCCGCACGCCCAGGGCCAGGCCCGGAATCAGGCTCCTGCAGGAGCTTAGAACGGAGCCAGGAAGGCCCAAGCGCACAAGCCAAACCAGCGAGCCTCAGCGAAAGCGAGAGGCAAAGGACGCCGGAGCAGCCAAGCAAAAAGGAGCCAAGGCATCCGCCGACAACGGAGTCGGAAGTGTCAAGCAGTGTCCCCTCCACCGACAAGGGGAGCGCAGCAACACAGGGCAGACGTCGCAACCACCCCATCCGGTCAAGCATCAGCCCATCATGAGGACCATCAAACCGCCTGGGCGACCGACTCCTAGAGCCAGCAGCTCGGGAGCCTGGACCCGCACCATCATCGAACAAATGTTCCTNGCCTGGGCGACCGACTCCTAGAGCCAGCAGCTCGGGAGCCTGGACCCGCACCATCATCGAACAAATGTTCCTGATCCGAAGCAGCCGGTGCCGTAGTGGTGTCTTGCTCATCAGAGTCCCCCGACCCAAAACCATCAGAATCCTCATCATCGGAATCAGGATCAGAGGACTCGGCAGATTCGTAGTGCGGACGCGGAGTGCCGGGCACAAGATGTGCGACAACAACAGCCCCCGGAGGGGTGATCAGATCGCCATCATCATTGACGTCAACACCCTCAAACTGAAGGGGTGCATATTGCAGAAGGCTTTCAGCCAGAACCTCATATGCAAAGAGCCCACCTCGAGCCCACCAGAGGCTCCAACCTTGCAGGAGGGGCCTGCCATCAACAAGGAACAGGACATGCTCGTCGACATCAGCTGGGCAATCAAGATCCCGCAAGGAGGCAACCGCCACAACCCCACGGCATGTCCGCCCCAGCAAGGCCGCATCCTCAACGCGTGGCACNACAAGGAACAGGACATGCTCGTCGACATCAGCTGGGCAATCAAGATCCCGCAAGGAGGCAACCGCCACAACCCCACGGCATGTCCGCCCCAGCAAGGCCGCATCCTCAACGCGTGGCACCGCAAACTGAACCCGTGCATCACCCGGCCTAAAGCCCAATGTACCGCAGAAAACCGCTAGATACTCGGCAGCATCGGCAGACGGGAGAAAGCACAACCTACTTCCTCTGGCATGCACAAGGCAAAAGTAGTGACCAGGCAAAGCAGGGCACGCAGCGGGTACCCCGCCAGGATCAAACCAGCCGTACGGTGTGTGGAGCATGGCCGCCAAGCTATGACCCACCGACACGTCCAAGCCACGAGGAACAAAGTTGATGCAACCGTACGCCTCCAACTCAAGTGCCTGATGCGGAAGCAGAGCCTGTGCACTGCCGTACGCATAGATATCAACCATGTCAGGCTCAACGTCAGCCAGGCGACAGAGTCCCTGCCGGTCGATCGCGAAGGCGAAGGTGGTAGCAAAAAGCCGTCCATCCACACGCAGCAAGTTGAGCACCACGATGACTTCCTCGCGAGCCCAAACAGGCAACGCCACCGCAAGACCCCACTGCGATGAAGGCTGCGGGGACACACATCGCACCTGAGGACAGCGGTGATACATCGCACCAGGCAACGCAGAAGCCAAGGCCGCCTCAGCATCCGCAATAGAGGCAGGAGCATGCAAGCTGACCCGCGCCCACGCCGGCGCATAATCAAGACACAGAACCAGAAAGCAAGCAGCAATTTGGCTCGTGGAGGACGCCTCACCATCCTCAGAAGAAGCACTTAAGCCAGACCGCACCACCACCAAATCCGCCTCAGAGAGCGCAGCAACAGACCCGACCCCGCATGCGGCAGGGGCATCGCAGAGGCCCGCGGGCAGTCCGTCTCGCTGAAAAGCGGCCGTGAGCACGAAGCCCTCAACAACATCAATCTCATCAACCTGCGCACCTCCAACGAAAGGCATTGCCTGAAAACCTGGGGGCGTATACGGTTGGAGATAACGGATCGCAGCGCCAGCAGTCTGCAACCCCGCTGAAACAAACTGGAACTGAATGTCCTGTCCGACTGGCCGTCCGTCCAAGAACAGAAAAACGCCCAAGTTGGGTCCAGCCGGGACATTCTCTGAGCGTGGCTCCGCAGCAAAAACACCCAGAACCATGTGTCCGTGAAAAAGCAAGCCATCAACCAGAAATTGCTGTAGAGGCGCACTGTAAGACACATCGCAAACCTCACATAGCATGGCATCGGCAACAGGCTGTCGGAGCACGGTAGGGTCCATGCAACGGGTGCGATAGTAGCGATGCCGGGAACCCTGCAACACCAGCCAACCAGTAGGAGGCATTTCCTGACGCAGCAGGGCTGGCTCGGGCCGCCAACACCCGGGATCCCGCAGCATATCCCCAAAAGAAACTCCCCAGCTGGAGGCACTGCCAGGCGGCAGGAACTGGATGACAGTGCCGTTATCAACAAGAACCTGACCGCAGATGGGCCCCGCCGAGCAAGCTGTGGAGGCCTCCCAAGCCGCAACGCCCTGCCAGGAGGCCTCGGCCGCCAGGTCCTGCAAGGTAAGAACCGCGTAGCATATCTGCACATACACAGGCCCGCGAAAAGCCGAGAAGTCATATATTACAACCCTTCTAAGCGAACCCGGCACCCACTCCGGAACTACTACAAGAGTAGCAAGCCCTGCCTGAGGCTGCGGCAAGGCCGGCAGGAGAGCAAAAGGGGTCGGAAAAGCAGGTTGAACAAGTGAAGTCTGCACCAAATGCAGCACCTCGTCACAATCTTGTGTTAAAGGCCCATCGAGAGAAAGGAGCGCAGAGCGGTAAGAGGGCGACAGCACCTGAAAGTACCGACAGGCGGCAGCCACCCCTCCAACGTCACCTAGGTCTCCAGCAAGCCCGACGTAGGACCGCGAGTGGCCCCCACGATCCGGCAGGTCTGAGGCTTCTCCNGACAGCACCTGAAAGTACCGACAGGCGGCAGCCACCCCTCCAACGTCACCTAGGTCTCCAGCAAGCCCGACGTAGGACCGCGAGTGGCCCCCACGATCCGGCAGGTCTGAGGCTTCTCCTGATGCAGCCTGATCACGCGATGTAGCACACTGGAAAATCTCCGGCTGAAGGTCAGCCATGCGCTGCAACTCGGCAACCCCATCAGCAAGGCCTGCAGGCACAGCCCAAACACAGACAGGAAGATGCAGGATACCAAGCAAGGGGAGCCAAAGAGAGCTCCGTGGCAGAGCCCAGCCTCTGCGAAGACGAACGGCCAGCGGCAAACGGCCCTTTCGATCCCGCCAGGGTTGCCAGCACAAGGGGCCCTCCGGCTGCGCCATGTTGCCAATGACAACAATCGCCCGGACAGGGCAGCCACAAAAGGAAAAACGGATAAGCCATCCCAGAGGAGTACGGCCTCCCGGAAGCGCACGCGTAAGGAGGCAGCCAAGCAGCAGCCCAGCAACGCCCACAAGCGCCCTGAAAAGCGGCAGGCACCCATCTGTCAAAGCAGCCAGACCCCAATCAAGCACAGCACTCCAAGCACTGCCTGTATGAATCCCGGCAGAAGGGCCAGTAGGTCCGCCACTGCCCGTGTCAGGTCCTACTTGGGGGGGCCTAAACCACAAACAACCACAAGGGGACAGGGAGGCACCTATCCTACCAGGGCATCCTAAACCGAAACTCCCAGCGGCAGCCGCGGAGAGCACACAGCTTCCACGCCAAATGGGAAGGCAAGCACGAAATGCATCTCGGACGCAGGAAGGCCGGCAAGGAGGTCGACCTTTAGTGGCGCCCGTACCCTTACCTAAGACCCAAAACCAAACCTGCTCATAGTCCGGCAAAACCGAGATCGCAGGCGAGCACCAGAACGTATCCGGATCGCAGGCCAAAGCCAGGACTACACCAGGACAAAAGCCAGCAGCCCAGCAAATCCTGGCCCCAGCGTGCGGAGGACAGCCCGCCGCCCACAAAGGCGCACAAACCCAATGCTCCTTGAAGGCGGCAAGCAAAGAAGAGGATGAAAGGACAAGTGGACCCGAGTGGCCGGCCGAGGAAGGAACGCCAAAACCTGTACAACCCAGCTGCACAGAACCTACCAAAGCTCGGTGAGAAAAGCAGGATCGAGTGCCCGCACTCCCGACTGCCTCCTCAGGTAGGCATTGATCGCGAGGAGAAAGGAAGACCAGAAGCTTGTCCCAACAAGCTTCTAAGCCGCCTATACCCCATAACCTGCCGTCCTGAAGAGCAAGCCCGGATTGCAGCACCGACCCTACCGCTACACTCAGTGTTTCCAGATCTAGCCGGCCTCGCCCGGGCCAGGGCCATCCCCCTCCAGATCGTCGTCGTCGTCCTCGATAGTGGCACCTGCAAGCAGATTGTTCGCGAGCTTCACCGGACGCCCAAAAGCCTGCATGGCCGAAGCCGCTCCAGTCAAAGGTACCGACGTCGCCGCCCCTGGTACATCCCCAAACTGATGAGCAAGCGCAGCGGCCCGTCGCTCCGCCAGGCGTCCCTCCAACTCGGCTGCAGAGGCCTCGTCCCCCGCCGTAGTCCCGTATGGATGTGGACGTGGCCGGCTGTGATGGCGAACAGCCGCACCACCCTCGGCACCATCCAGAGAGGCCGCCACCGGACGGGCCGACGGCGAAGCAAAATATGGATCTCGGCAAGCATGTGCGGCATAAACCGGCATCGTCGCCGGCGTCCCAAGCGGATCTCGCCCAGTTGGATTCGGCGCAACTGGCGCAGTCATCTCCACAGTGCCTTGAGCCGGAACGGCTCCCGAGCTGCCACCGTGACCACTGGGCACTGCTCCCACAGGAGGCGCCAAGCCCGGCGGCCCAAGCACATCCAGCATATCCGCATCGCCCAACTCCGCCGCAGTCGCCATGTGCAAAGCATCCCTGAGGAACCCTGTGGCCGGCGGCTCCTCGCCAACGCCCGCCCAGAGCTCCTGCCAAGCAGTCTCCCTGTCCAGGAGCGTCGAGGGAGCCGGATTCGGGGATTGGCCTGAGACAAGTGCCCGGACCTGAGTCGCGGCCATTTGGCCCGCTTCCACGGCAGCAGCCTGCTCTGCCGCGATCCTCGCCAGATCGGCCTGGTACAGCTGACGCTGCTTGGCAAAGGCCCGTTTCGTGTCTTCCGTAAACTGGGCAAATTGCTGCTGGCGCAGCTGCCGTTCCTCCTGTAACTTCCTGACTCTGGCATCGTGCTTCTTGGCCTGGGTCAACGCCTTCTGGATGCCGTTCAAGAAGCCGCCTTCGACTCCAGATCCTGTGGCCGTCTCCTGTCCTTGCGGCCGCAGAACGACTTGATCGTAGCGGAGCTCCTTGTCGCGGCTCCTGGGGGACCACGCGCCCTTCCAGTACCGCCATGCCTCCTCGGAGTCCCAGCCACCCGCTGTCGCCCAGCCATGTGACGCACCATAACCAGAGGACGACTGGCCTTGGCCACGTCCACCACCTCGTCCCCATACTGGCTTCTTTCCCATATGAGAGATCTCTCGATACGCCGGGGATGAGTGATGTGCAAGCAGCCTCCTCAGAGCCGCAAGCGGAGGAGCACGGCCAGCCCGTCTGGCCGAATGCACTCGCTGCCTGGCACAGGATCTCCGCCTGCGAAGGTTGCGATGCCAACTGGGAGAGGAGCGAGGAATCGCGTCGAGGGCCTTACCCTCTGGGGCTTCTCAGCAANGTCTGGCCGAATGCACTCGCTGCCTGGCACAGGATCTCCGCCTGCGAAGGTTGCGATGCCAACTGGGAGAGGAGCGAGGAATCGCGTCGAGGGCCTTACCCTCTGGGGCTTCTCAGCAAAATAGTATTGGTATTTATTTAGGCAAATTTAGGCCCCTACATTAGGGCTTCTGGCTTGAGGTTTGTGGCGGAAGGTTGCGGGTTTGGGCGGCCTGGGTTCGGGTTCGGCGGCCAAAAACTGAAGGTCTGGCCTTGAGCCTCCGAAATGCTTTAAGGGGTTTAGGGTTTAGGGTCCGGGTTTAGGGTTCATAGGGCATGAGGATTGGCGAGGGGTTTCCCAGGATTGGGGCAGAGGACTGTAGGACTTTAGGGTTTAGGATGGCTTGAGATGAGAAACCCTAACCTCTAATCCTTGCGGCAGAGTGGCTTGACGCATTGAGCGGTGTCCGCGACCCACGTTTGGAAAAGCCTCGGGGCAAGTACAGCACTCGCACTAAGATAGGAGACACGGTTAAGGACCCAGGGATTAGGGCTTATTTAGATTTGCGGTTTGGGGTTTTGGATTTCGGGGTTTACGATGTGGGCTTCAGGGATCTATGATTTGAGGTTGTACTACGTTGTTGCGAGGTGGTTAAGGTGCTGCATGGGTGATTTCAGTGGGTTTCTTTGAGGCTTAGGTTCAGGGCTAGGGTCAAAGTAGGGGCATCGCATGTGATGCTGATGTGTCCGGTACCACGACGCAACAACATGGAACCCTGAACCCGAAAGCCCTGAATCCGCAAACAAAACCCTACACTGTAGGGCCTACTGTGTAAGGACCAAGCCCACGAACCTTAAAGCCCCAACCCTCGCAGCTCTAATTGAATCCTACACCGACATGCAGCGGAACCCCTTTGGCGGCCTTGCCGCCGCCTTGTGGTCGAGCGGGTGTTCTGGAGTTTCCTCCATCGCCGCTATGTCGGCGCTTGTCGTCGCTGTCCGATCCTGCGTCGTCACGACGTCCGCGATTCGGTTCGTGCATGCCGTGCGAGACTACACCCGCCGCGCGAGTGCCGCACTTGTAACAAACCCTCCTGTAGGAGAGGTTCCAGCAGTCACAAGTCGGGCATTTCCACGACGCAACCCGCATCGCGGCCTGGAGCGCGGCATGGGTGGCACCCCAAAATCAAAACACCAAACCCTCCCTAAACCCAAAAACCTCTACACCCAAAGACACGAACCCCCAAATCCCCAAACCCGTGGATCCGAACCCCTCCCCTCTACCCCAAGCCCAGCCGGCTACTATCCATCCTCTGCCAGGTGGGTTGTGCTTCCAGCTTGCATTGTAGAAGTCTTTACACCACCAAAGGCTCCATCAAACCCTAAACCCTAAACTCCTAAACCCCCAAACCCTAAACCCTAAACTCCTAAACCCTAAACCCCAAACGCTAAACCCTAAACCCGTAATCGCCAACCACGAAGAATCCACAGCCTCCCGTTTCATGCGCTCAGTGCCCTAGCCCCTGAAAAAGCAAAGCTTCCAAATATGGTAGTAGGGTTTAGGTGTTGGGTTTAGGGTTTAGGGTTTGGGGTTTAGGGTTTTGGGTTTGGGGTTTAGGGTTTTGGGTTTAGGGTTATGTGTGTATCTATGTACAAACCAAAAGGGTAAGAGCCCTGAACCCTGGACCCTAAATCCTAAACTCAAAACCCTGAAGGGTTTGGGGTTTCGAGTTAAGGACCAAGATTTGGGGTTTAGGGTTGGGGTTTCAATCTTCAGGGTTTGGGGTTTAGGGTCTGGGCTTTAGGATTTCGGGTTCTCGGTTTCATGAGGTTTAGGGTTTCGGGCTTTCGTGTTGGGACCTGAGGTTTGGGGCTTCGGGGGCTATTGGGATTTTGGAAGTTGTCGGCCTTACAGAAACTCGTCTTAAGCTCTAGACCCTATCCCGGAACCCTAGACCCTACCTTAACCCTGAATATCCTACCTGATTGAAGATTTATTAAGGAAATCATATTAAGGAACCCTGAAAAGGTAGGTTCTTGGGGTCCAGGTAAATCCTCAAGCCTAAGCCTGTCAGATCCCTTGGTTTTGAGGAAGTCAAGACTTAGGGACCACGCAGGTAACCTATTTGGGAGTTTCCTTCCGACAGTGGGGGACCCTAATATAGTACCCTAAATCATCGGATTCTTATTCCAAGGACCTCAAAATCTGGTACCCCCCAATTTTAGGGTTTAGGGTTTAGGGTTCGGAAACTCCCATTTTGGGATTCAACCCTGAAGCCCTGCGAGACCGCCCGTTCAGGATTCCACGTGTTCAGGATGGTGTCCGAGTTTTCGAGGACAGTCCTGGTATAGGGTTTAGGGTATAGGGTTTTGGGTTTAGGGTATAGGGTTTAGGGTTTAGGCTCTGGGATTTAAGATAGGCGAAGGCTAAGGGGTTTTGAGGGTTCGAAGGTTTTAGGGTTAGTGGCTTCCGCCTTGAGGGTTTGGGGCTTTAAGGATTTGACACACGCGTTGCGCGGTGCAATCTTGACCTTGGCTTTCGTTTGATGCCCAGGATCCACGCCAGGCGAGTGAGTGAGTGAGCAAGCGAGCCAGCGCGTGAATGAGTCGAAAACCCCTAAACCCTCAACGCTAAATCCTAAACCTAAACTCTAAACCCTGAACCCCACACCCTAAACTGCCTAAACTGTGCCATTGGAACCCCAGCGTGAACACACCGAGACGTCTCTTGGAATCTCTCGATCCCGAAGCCCTGAGCCCTACATTTTGCCCTAAATCCTCAACCCTACACCCTAAACCCCTAAACACTAAACCCTAAACCCCTGACCCCTAAACCCTACAAGCCCTAAGCCCTAAACCCCAAACCCTAAACCCCTAAACCCCAAAACCCTAAACCCGACACCTTGCCCTAAGTTCTTAGACCCCAAACCCAGAAGGTAAAATCGGGGCATCCTCCTGGTCAAGCGTTGCGTGTCATTAGTTGGAGGCCTACGATTTCTCTTGGGATTTTGGGTTTGGGGCATGATCTTATGACGAACTTATATACTATAGTATCAACTACGATGGGGTCCTAGCAGTGAGTGGCACCTTCACCTTGTAATTGTATGTTGAACCTCGCACTACGCACCCAAAACTGTAGGTGTATCGCACCTGGCCATGGCATTCCGCACGTTTTGCAGCCGCAGCGCCTGGGTTCAGGGGTTTAGGTGCAGGGTTCGGGATGCCTACTTATACCAGTGTCTGACGGTCGGTACCCGGGGGATGCGAGTTGAGGGATTCGGGGTGAGGTCGTTTAGGGTTTAAAATAGAGGCCTTAATAATTAGAATAGGGTTTTGTGGCATATTATACTATAGTTTAAATAAGGACCCCCCCAAAGAGCATAGGTAATTATCTAAGCCCCTACATTAGGCTTATATGGTTTTGGATCCAGGGTTTAAGGTTTAGGGTTTGGGTTTTTTTCTAAGGGCAGGGCTGAGGGACGAAAGGTTTACGTTTAAAGGTTCAAAGTTTACAGTTGTGAGCTTTAGGGTTTAGGGTTTAGGGGTTTAGGGGTTTAGGGTTTAGGGTTTAGGGGTTTAGGGGTTTAGGGGTTTAGGGGTTTAGTGTTTAGGTTGATGGGAGTTTTCAAGTTTCCTTCCTGAACTTCCCTAAGTGCATAAACCAAGCGAGCACGGAAGAGACCTTGCGCACCCGAGCGAAAACCGCCTAGGTACGCAATGAGCACCTTTCGCTCGCAATTGAAGCGTGCATCGCTCAGCTCAGAGAGCGACTCCGTTTGGATAGATCAGTGCAAGCACCTGTGAGATCAGCTCAGCGATGCATTGACGAATGGTGTCTGGTTCGGGTTCCGTGACAGTCACCCGACAACCCTGAACCCTCAATGAAGCCGAAACCGCAAGCCTCGAAAAGCCAAAGCTCTTAAACACAAAATGACCTAAACCCTAGCCCAAGAGGCCCCAAGTCCCTCAGCCCCACTTGAACTCTAACGAAACCCAAAAGCCTTAACACCTGAACTTTCCAAACATCCAACTGCTCTTGTAGAGATCTGCTGCCCCAGCTTAGGCTTTGCTAGGCCCTACCTAGGCCCAGTATTTCAATAATTATTGAATTCAGCTCATACCTAGATCATAAGCAAATACCTCATATGATTGGAAACCTCTCGAACCAGCCCAAACCTGTGCGAAGTTTTAATAGTTCGTCTACTACCCCCTTCTCGTCCCTACATAGCTTCTGTAAAATACCCTGAAAACCCGTTGCCAGCTAATAATTAAGGTCCCTCGGCACCCTATAGAAGCTTATAACTAACAAAGCCCCATACACACCGCAAGAAACCCCTCTACCACTCTAAGACCCCTTAAAACCCGATCAAGCCCTTACAACACCCTATAAAGATCTTTATGTGTATATATATATATATATCGACGTATATAAACCTGTATTCCCTTCCCTAAACCCTCAAACTTAAACCCTAAACCCTCACCCCCAAACCCTAAACCCAAACCCCTAAACCCCTAAACCCCTAAACCCGAAATGCGCCTGGTACTGGAGGACCTGCTGCTGCATCTCGGCGAGCTGCGCCTGCCAGAGACCCGGGAACTGCCCCAAAAAGCGACACTCTCGCTTGCTCTGTGGTACGGTTGATGGACAAAATCCTGCATGACCCATAATAAGGAATATACCATTATTCCCATAGTTTAGGGTCCTTAGGGTCATGCAGGATTTTGTCCATCAGCCGTATTTAAGGGAGTTTCCGAAATTAGGGTTTAGGGAGTCTTGAATGGCCAGTGTTTGGGAGTTTCAGAAAATTAGGGGGTACCTTATTTTGGGGTCCTTATAAAAAGGATCCTATTATTTAGAGTACTATACTAGGGTCCCCTATTTTCGGAAACTCCCATTTAGGGTTTCGGGAATAGGTAGGGTAGTAGAAAGGTAGACGGACAGAGAGATAAAGCCGACAGACGGACGGACGGACCGAGAGACAAGCAGGCAGACAGACGAACAGATACATAGATATTCAGGTAGATACATAGATACTAGTAGATAAAAGATAGATACATAGACAGGCAAATAGATAGGCAGGTAGGTAGGGAGATAAATGGATAGAAACACGAAACCCTAGTCGGACCAAGACGGCCCGATAGAAAACCCTACAAACAGTCTTGCAAAACGTTCTGAGAACGCTTGAAACTGCACAACACCCTTGCCACACCGGAGAGTCCCTGAAAAGACAGGGTTGGGTTCAGGGCTTTCTTTAGCTTGGGGCTTTCGGGTTCTGTTTGGAGGTTCAGGGGTAATTATAAGTAGGGTTATAAGTAGGGTAACTATACTTATACCCCATATTAGGGGACTTATCACCCCACTTATAGCTACCCATGAACCTCCAAGTAGGGCTTAGAAGTTAGGGCGATGATTGGTGACAATCATGGTGACCCTGAGCCTGAAACCTGGAACCCGAATGAAGACGGTACTCTGGGGCCTGAAGAATTTAGCACCCCGTTCCAAGATAATTTCTAGTCTTCCCTTGTAAGGATTATGCAGTGAATCGACCCCTTGGGTACTGCCCCCACTGGGTAGCAGTTGAATAATATCCCTAATATAGATACATTAGGACCTTAATAGTAGCCCGATTATAGGCTCTTACTGTATGGGGGCAGTACCCAATCGACCCCTTTATTCTGAAGCTTTATCCTGCGCAGAGAGCCACAAAACACAAAAACCCTTAACCTTAAACCTAATATTCGAAGACCCTCCAAACCCAAAAAAAAACCCTTGCAACCCTAGAGCTGGAAAGCCCGAAAGCCCAAACCCCCAAAACCCTACAACCCGTAAAACCCTACTTGGAGGTTCATGGGTAGTTATAAGTGGGTTTTCAATAGGGTAACTGTACATATAACCCATATTAGGGGACTTATAACCCTACTTATAACTACCCCTGAACCTCCAAGCACAACCGCAAAACCCCTGAAACCCAGAAACCCTAAAAACCTGAGACCGGCCCAACCCCCTACGACTCAGA